>VCKU01000016.1:4200000-4706263 GCA_005876895.1 Drosophila azteca
TCAAATACACCTTCTACTTTTAGTCTTAATAATCAAAAATACATAAGTACATACAATATATGCACACAAAATTGGGTTGCCGTAGTTTTGGTGATCCGATTGATCCAAGTGTTCATGCAGGCAATCAAGAGTAAATGTATTCCTAATGCCTGTTACATACTTCAGCACGAATACATACATATGTATGTATCATTGTTGAGTACAATTACAGGGTGTAAAAACATGCGTTCAATGTTTGATAGCGTCTATAAAAATTCTCCATTATCGCAACCCCAAACCCCACACACCCTTCAAGCGTAACCGCCTACAAGGCGTTAATAAAAAACTGAATGAATGATCGCAAATCGATTGAATAAGCTGAGTGAACAATTGGCGATCGCCTACCAAAGGCGATAATGTACCCTTACCATGCAATTCCTCTTTCTGCACTACATAGATCTGAGCAAAAATATAAGATTATTTTGTGAAATGGAATACTGTGAATTATTGTTTGATTTTATGATTCGTCTGGCTTCAGGATCAACTTTAACAGGCGCTATTGGCGCTTATTTAAACAAATGACTGGGAAGCATAAATCTTTTAGTTTTCGTCAATCAGACTAGACGTGTCTTGTCAGAGTGCAAATAGAGTGCCATAAATATTCATAAGTAAGAGCAGAATAGTTTAAGAGCTCCTATCTGTGCTGGCATACATAGCCGCAGAGAGTGAGACAATGAATGTTGTGCTCAGAAGACGCGGAGTATTTTCCTTAGCCAGACGACAAGTTTCAAGCAACATACTGATAACCGTGCCCGAGTATATAGTATCTTCGGAACTGAGTATCTTTCATTCGAGCACCTACAATTGCTGTATTGCCACTTGTAGTGATTGTATCCGAGAGAGCGGTACACGGTTCGGGCACTTCATTTTGAATGACAATAAACGCCATTTAATAGGAAGTGTCAATAGTACGACAGTGTGCGCATGAATTTGTTAATGAGTCCCATTCGGGAGAGTGGTGGTAGGCGTTGCGCCCGCCGCTCCAAGCCCGAGCTCCACATATGCACGTAATTACTCCTGCGATAGCGCGTAGAACCAAAAATCACTTGTTCAGTTAATCAAGAGATAAATATGGTTATTGGTATTATCAGAAGATTGGCTACTGATTCGCTGTACTTGAGGCAGTTCTCCTTCGCTCCCATAAATGCCTCCACTTTGGCAGAGTCGCCACTTAGTCGTCCGCGAATTTCGGACTACTTCAAAGCTGCTGTTCGTCTTGAAAATGCGCAACGCCGATTTGTGTGGTGAGTGACTAGTAAGTGCAAATTCAGAAGCTTTTCCTATGTACCCGTATCGTCTCTGTTGTTTGCCCCAGCTCTATGGACGCTTCTGCTGGTCGCAGCCGCATATGCGCAACAATCGAGTGTCTGCCTCTATGAACCGGATGGGACTCGACTGCCTGTGGCGACCCACTGCGGTCGCTTTGCGGTATGCCAACAGGGACAAGTGGCTGTCATCGGCAGCTGTCCCCGCGGGCTTCACTTCAATCGTCAACTGGCCGAGTGCGATTTCCAGTGGCGAGCCAACTGCTTGGGCCTGTCGCCATTTGCAGGCGCTGTTGGCAACTCAGATACTGAATGCACCTGCACCTGTTGCGCCGATGAGTGTCCGGACATTGACGACGATGGGCAAGGTTTAACCACGTTGGTAACGGAGCCTTGCGACACGGAGCCGTCAAGCACTGAATCCACCATGACAAGCTCAACAAACCCCACAGAACCCAATAAGCCCACGGATGATGGGTCCGATGAGAGCACAGAACCCAACGAGACCACGGATGGTGAGGCCACAACCGATGAGACCACAACCGACACAAACAATGCCGTCAACACCACCCCGTCCGTTCCATCCGCTGTGCCCACCTACTGCTCTAGCCAGCGCGATGAATGTGTCAACGAGAGCACCAACAGCAAGCTACAAATTCCCGGAGTGTGCGTAAGGTACATCCAGTGCAGTAATAGATGCGTCAATGAGATGACCTGTCCCTCCGGCCTGTACTTCAACCCAAATAGTGGTGACTGTGACTATCCGCAGAACGTAGATTGCACACCGTCGATCGTAGCGGACTCCTCAGAGGATATAGAGGGGCCCTCGGGCATGAACTGCTCAAGTCAGAGCGTCTGTGCGGGCAGGCCTGATGGCACGCGACTCCCTGACCCCGAAACTAATGGATACTTCGTGTGCCAATGCCAGTGCCCCATCGCAATGCCCTGCGACGAGAACTTGGTGTTCAACCCGATTGCTCAGGTCTGCGACTGGGACACGAGCGACGAATCTAAGGCGGTTATCTGTCCCGACGGTCTCGTCTATAACGCCACCGCGAATGCATGCGATTATCCCGACGGCTATGTTCCGAAAGTCCCCTGCAACAGCACCAGCACCGTGTGCCAGGGCGAAGAGGAAGGAGTCTTGTTTCCGGTCGAAGGGGTGTGCAACAAGTTTTACAAGTGCAACTACAACTGTGCCGTTGAGCAGCAGTGCCCAAACAACTTGCTCTTCAACACCAAGGCTGAAATTTGCGACTATCCCCAAAACGTGGATTGTGAGTGGCCTCATACGCCACCCTCAGGACCAAACGCCGGACCTTCGGGCATCGCTTGCGAGACCAACGGACGCTGCCTGAATGAACCGGAGGGTACCCATTTCCCATCCGAAACCAGTTGCAATGGGTACGTCATCTGCCAGTGCGAGTGCGAGGTCGAGATGACGTGTCCCGGTGACTTATATTGGGATCAGGACCTATTGACCTGCAACTACAACGTCAACGTCAACTGTACTCTATAACTTACATTTTTCAAAAATATATAAATACGAGTATATACTTTTTATGGCAACCATATGGACTGGGGTTCGTCGGCCTCCCCACGCCGATACTTAAACGATAGGTAATGGTGGTCTGTGCTCATAAATCACTCTAATCAGTCTTGGGCTGGGTGCTTTTTAGCAGCTGCGTACTATCAGTTCTTTGAGAGGGCCAATTTTTTTCGATAAGCTAGCTCAGAGCTTGAGAAATGTTAGAATGTATGATCTAAATCAGCCAGCGCAGACCGTGAACTGTCTTAGTTGTTCTTCCATTTGCCATGAGAGATCGGAAAAGCATGGAGAGAAAGCGAGGCACCACGACCTCTAGTTTTAAGTCTTCCATTCTGTATATCACCTTTCCACCTAATCCTACGACAAAACCAGCCGTTATATCTTATTCCCTTCCGTCAGACGGCGCGCACTGCACGATTAAGAGTGAGAGGGGGAGAGTGAGAAAAAGATAATGAATAACTCGTGGAAGAGGTAGCGTCAGTACTGCAATCGATATGCTCATTGTGGATATTCTATTGATCCTATATATGTATACCAGATTAGACAATCTGGTAGGGGGCGGCTAGGGGCATGGTGAAATTTGGAACTTAACTTGATTCAGTATAATATACAAAATTTAGTTTCTCGAACAAGGCAGAAACACAGATATAGCTATGTATATAGACTCGTCTCTTGATGCTTATCAAGAATATACACATGTATATACTTTTTGGGGTCGGAAACGCATCCTTTAAGTGTTACACACATCCTCGACAACCACAAAACAAATATATCCCCATCCCTTGTGCACTATCGTGTATGAAAATAGATCCTTGACAATAGACAAAGAAAACGTGTGGGAACGTTTGAGCCGTCGCAAAGGCCGCAGCTCTACTCTATACCCGGTATCCAGTCAGTATTTACATACATATGTGAGCTTACGATTTATGTAATTTCTTACATATTATAAAAAATTTGTTGGTCAAGCTTGTATAGTTTCTGAGATCTAGGCGCTCATGAAGACAAACAGACGTATGGATAAACGGACAGACAGAACCTTATGAGTGAAAAAAGAGGAAAAAACGTGGGTTAACGTTTCGTTCTGGTCTGATGAGCGCGTGAGGTCACTCAGAGGGTGCCTAGCTGAGGCCACCGGACGGGCATCCTTAGGGAGAGTACCGAAAATCAGCAGTCCCGGCCAGCCAGCGGGTTTTTGCTCCCATTCCCCACACAAAACCTACCCACATCCCAACTCCCACACACACCTCACACCGGGCCGGACTAAACCGAAAACCAGGCAGGGTCCGACTAACCAGGCAGTGGTCGTTCTCAATAAAAAGTCGCTAGCCCCGATACAGGTAGTCAAAGGCGAGTTAAACTTCTGCTTCAGCTCGTTCACCATAAAGGTGTAAAAGTCGGACGCAGCGGCCGAGGCGCATCCTATCGACAACCCAGTCATGCAGGATATTGTCTAGGAGATCGAAGCACCCGACAACGAGCTGGAGCCGGCCAAGTAAGGTGACTCGTCAGACGCAAAATCGTAGCATGCGACTTAATGACCGAAAAACTCGCAAGACTGTCAGAATGGACAATGTCCCCCGGACTGGGAGTGAATCCCACAAAAACGGAACGGAAGAAGGCTACGATAGCCCTCTACACATGCAAAAACGAGAGAGAAGGTTGTGAGCCGCGGCAATGGCCGCGGCTCTACTTTATACCCGGTACTCAGTCAGTATATATGTACGTATTTATGCATACATATGAGCTTACGATTTATTTCATTATTTATATGTTCGCAAAAAAGACGAATTAAATTCCAAAATGGAAAATTTCAAAAAATTAAGTTGAACCGTATGCTGTATTTTTATATTTTAGAAGTTATCTGTTTCCATTTTTATCTACATATAATTTTTACTTCGGCTGCTACATTTTTACATACACATGCACATACATACACATACAAGAGACATGGAAGTGTGTGCGAGAGAGAGAGGGAATCGCTTAGCTGCCGTTGGGTAGCCCCTGAAATTTAATTTGTTCCTTCTGGCTATAATAATGATCCGATATGATCCAGATTCGGCAATCTGATAGATACGGATATTTTCCATAATTCTGCGTTTTTCATTTTCTCGTATCTTACAAATTGTGGATTCCACAGATTTTCGTTTTTTGTGTGGGCGGAAGGGGGCGTGGCAAAATTTTGAAATAAACTCGTGCTGGTTTGATATCACAGGAGTTAGGATATAGAGTTTGGTTGCTCTAGCTCTTATAGTCTCTGAGAACTAGGCGTCAAAAAATACGAATGGGCAAAGCAGATGGGGTCGCGTGTGAGAGAGAGCGAGAGGGAACGATAACTTTCGAAATGGTTTTCTTCATTGTGGCTATATTAATAATCCGATCCGATCCAGATTGAACACTCTGATAGATATGATTATTTTCTATGATTCTGCGTTTTCAATTTTCTCGTATCCTTAAAATTGTGCATGCCACAGATTTTCGTCCTTTGTGTAGGCGGAAGTGGGCGGGGCGAAATTTTGAAATATATTCGGAGTAGTGTGATAACACAGAAGATTGGATACAAAATTTGGTTACTCTAGCTTTAACAGTCTCTGAGATATAGGCGCAAATGAAGACGGACAGACGGACAGACGGACGGACGGACAGACGGACAGACAGACATGGCTATATCGACTCGGCTATTGATGCTGATCAAGAATATATATACTTTATGGGGTCGGAAACGCTTCCTTCTGTGCGTTACACACAACCGTTATCCCCACAAATCTAATATACTCATATACTCTTCGAGTACCGGGTATAAAAACTATTGGCTTTGAGTGGGGCATGAACCCAAGCATAGTCCAATGGATATATCTAGCGATAGTTGGACCAATTCTACTCTACGGAGTTACCGTATGGTGGCCGATCACTAAACAACTGGGTAAGGTTCAACGAACAGCAGCCCTATGCATTGGTGAAGCACTTCGCACCACTCCGAATGATGCAATAAACTCCATCCTAGGCCTACAGAGCCTTGAGCTTGCGGAAAAGGAAATGGCAGAAATGGCAGCGATACGTCTGAGAGACTCCGACCAGTGGAGACCGTCCCCACGAAAACGGACTACTGCGTCCCAAGAGAATACACAAACACCCCTTTCAATACAATTATCCCTAACAGAGACGAATGGCTCGAGGAACCTCCAGGCCCAGATAAGGCCATAACAGACATTTCGGAAATGTCCAATATACATATGTCCTAGAAAGATAGCAAACTTCATAAGAGCATCCGTATGGGAAGATCACAGGCCTAAACGTGACGGGCTTCTGTGAAGCCTGGCAGCCGTCTTAACCTAACCAAACTCAGACAGATTTAAAATGAAACGAATCGTAAAATACTTTAGGAGCTTTTATATCATAGAATGAGATCACAAATGCTTTTAATTCAAAAAAAGAAACCAAAAGGAGATGTGGTTTAACAATTTCCTCAAGCGCACCTCGATTTCTATCAACTACCCTTGCATTTCTCAATTGGGAAACGTGACTGACTGTTTTATAAATAGTGACAACTTCCTCTACTCGTATGAATACTGAATGCGCTGATAATATCAAGAGTGGTCCCACATTATCATCGTGATGTGCCAAGAAAAGACATTTAATTATTTTAATTGCCCGAATATATAAAAGCCGATATGGACCGATGGCTCTTCAGTAGACGTTCAATATGCATGGCGAAAATATGTCTCAATCAAAACTTCTACAATTCGGTAAGTTCGCCTCCCACTGATAGAGAAAGGTTTTCTCATAGTTCTTCGTTTGCAGTCTTTTCTTTGTGCTTTACGCTTTCGGTTCTCGTTGGATCACTGAGTGCAGAATGTTGCAAAGATGGCGAGAAAAAGATCGACGAGGATGATTGCACCAAGTACTATGCCTGCTGCACCGGCAATTTCGTTCAGAAGTCTTGTGACAGTGGGGACTGGTGGAACTGGCGAACCGGAGAGTGTGAAAAAGACAACGGCGAGTGCAACTGCGGCCAGACGCCGACGTGTACTGAAGGTGAATTGGATGCGAACCCCTCAGACTGCGCAGGATATCTTGAGTGTGAGAACGGAAACCTTGTGATCAAGAACTGTCCCGACCAGTATTACTTCAATGCCACATTTAATAAGTGTGTTGAGGACACCTGTGGAATCTGCGTCGGCTGTGTGGAGGGAAGCATTGAGGCGGACTCCGGCGGAGATTGTACAAAGTATCAAGAGTGCATTGGTGGAAAGTTCGTTTCAAAATCATGTGACTCCGGAAATTACTGGAACGCGATCAAGGGTGAATGCGAAAAGGACAATGGAGAGTGCAATGGAAATGCCACCTGCACGGAGGGAGAAAAGAAGGTGGATCTCACAGACTGCGCTGGATATTTGGAGTGTATTCAAGGAGTACTTGTAAGTCAGAAGTGTGCCTCTCAGTCATACTTTAACGTCACTCTGGGAATATGCGTTGTTGATGAGACGGGGGTTTGCGTCGGCTGTGTGGAGGGAAGCAAAAAGGCGGACTCCGGCGGAGACTGTACAAAGTACCAAGAGTGCATTGGTGGAAAGTACGTTTCCAAATCATGTGACTCCGGAAATTACTGGAACGCGATCAAGGGTGAATGCGAAAAGGACAATGGAGAGTGCAATGGAAATGCCACCTGCACGGAGGGAGAAAAGAAGGTGGATCTCACAGACTGCGCTGGATATTTGGAGTGTATTCAAGGAGTACTTGTAAGTCAGAAGTGTGCCTCTCAGTCATACTTTAACGTCACTCTGGGAATATGCGTTGTTGATGAGACGGGAGTTTGCGTCGGCTGTGTGGAGGGAAGCAAAAAGGCGGACTCCGGCGGAGACTGTACAAAGTACCAAGAGTGCATTGGTGGAAAGTACGTTTCCAAATCATGTGACTCCGGAAATTACTGGAACGCGATCAAGGGTGAATGCGAAAAGGACAATGGAGAGTGCAATGGAAACAGCACCTGCACGGAGGGAGAAAAGAAGGTGGATCTCACAGACTGCGCTGGATATTTGGAGTGTGTCCAAGGAGTACTTGTAAGTCAGAAGTGTGCCTCTCAGTCATACTTTAACGTCACTCTGGGAATATGCGTTGTTGATGAGACGGGGGTTTGCGTCGGCTGTGTGGAGGGAAGCAAAAAGGCGGACTCCGGCGGAGACTGTACAAAGTACCAAGAGTGCATTGGTGGAAAGTACATTTCCAAATCATGTGACTCCGGAAATTACTGGAACGCGATCAAGGGTGAATGCGAAAAGGACAATGGAGAGTGCAATGGAAACAGCACCTGCACGGAGGGAGAACAGGAGGTGAATCCCGCAGACTGCGCCGGATATTTGGAGTGCATCCATGGAAGCTTGGTTGCTAGAAAGTGTGCAGACTTGAACTACTTTAATGTCACTGAGAACAGGTGTGTTCTGGACACCGAAGGCGTCTGCATCAGCAAAATCTGCGACAAAGAGTGCTGCGATAAACAAAACAATTGGATGGGGCCGGTAGAAAACAACTGTTCTGTCTTCATCCAGTGTGTCAATGGCATCAAATATGAACAAAGGTGTCCGAATAACCTGCAGTTCAATCCTGCCACGCTTGGCTGTGACTTCCCTGAGATTGTAAAATGTGAGGACGGTTCTCCGCCTCCGAGCGGTCCTAATGCTGGACCATCTGGCACCTCCTGCGAAACCAACGGTCGTTGTGCTGGCGAGCGGGATGGAGCCATGTTCGGCTATGAGAGCAATAAGTGTAGTAGTACCTATGTGGTCTGCCAGTGCGAGTGTGAGGTGACCTTCAATTGCAGCTCTGGATTGCTATATAATAGCGAGTTCAAGGTCTGCGATTGGCCCGAAAATGTGAAATGCGAATGAAATCAATAAACATATATTTTGAACAGCGTATTTTAATTAATATTTGTGTGTTCCTTACAGATCTGATGACAGATTGGGGATGCTTAGGAGGTTGCTTGCTTCATTAAGCTGAGATATAATTTGATAATAGCTACGGCATTTGGGAACTTTTTTAAAGAGGGTTATAAATTCTACGCTATTTTAAAGTTTTTTATTACGCCTTTACTCCATACTTATTTTTTCGGTTTCTATTGTCTATTAATTAGCTTACAATTATTAACCAGCTTTGCCTTAATCTACGTCCAAGCTTTGAGAATATAGGAATCTATCATACTTGTAGTATGAAATATACATATATATGATGATATGCATATACTTATATATTTTTATTTGCATGCAATTGTTACAAGGGATGGTTTTTAGGTTTACGTGCTGAATTTTTTGTCTTTAAAGCAGATTTATTTCCTTTTTCCTTCACTTGACATTTCGCTATCCTGGGATAGTCACATCGCAACGTTTTGGAATTGAAATGCAAACCAGTAGGACAATCCATTACCAGGAACATCATGTTGCTGCAGAGTAAAAATTTTCCACAATCCTTCTGGTGGGCAACCAAAGAGTTTTCTTTTTCCTCAGGGCAGACCCCGGCGGATGTGGCTGGCTCTTCTAGTCGATTATTTTCCTGGCTCACTAGACACTTGGCATCTTTCGCCTTCATACAGACCCGACGGGTGGGACTAAAATGCTGATTGGTAGGACAAACGCGAAGATGCAGCTGCTTCGACTCGCACACAAAGTACTCACTGCAAGAGCCTTCTTTTGCCAGAGTCACACCATCTTTCTTACCGGCGCAGGCTCTATTAAATGTATCCGATTGTTGTTGTGCCACAGGTCTCTGCTGCTTTGACGGCCTCCGCGTGGGTGGGGAATCAGTTTTTGGGGTCTCCTCATCCTCCTCACTTTCCGAGCTCGAGCCATCCTGGTAATCATTTAGCTTGGCTTCAAATATGCAGTCTACGTCCACGGCATCATCGCAATGTAAGGTCTTCGGATTAAATAATGTGTCACCCTCACAGGATCCGATCACAGCGTTCCCATCCAGACACACATAATATCCCCTACACGTTCCATACATGGGTAAAAGACCCCCGTTCTTGCCATCACATATGGATGTTCTAAACGAGAAGCCGTCCTTTAAAATCATATTACTTTGTTAGTTCTTTGATCATTATTATTCAGTTATGGCAGTCGGTGCCACTTGTACCCACTTGTACTCGAGCCACTGAAGTTTTGCTTAAGACGCAAAGTGTCCAGAGGAGTCCTAGAAGCTTCATATTGCGTATCGCTATCGAACTGAACTTTTCCATTCAAGGAACATCGTTTTTATACACTCACATTGAATGAAAATTTGCATGCACTGCCAATATGTAAAATGTTCTCCCTTTGATAATATCAAAGAAATCTGATAAGCACTCAAGTACTCGTTCGCTATCTACTCGAATATTTCGTTACTAAGAATTGATAAGAAGGTTCATCACAAAACACATGTAAAATCTGATAAAAACATACCTACTCTTATGCACATATGTACATATGTACATACATACATATTTACACACAAACGTAGGCCCAAAAATTCCCAAGAATTTCGCAAAAATTAACGGAATTTTTAATGTAGATAAGATGCGGCACACCTTTCATAGTTAATAAATAAACAAAAATAAACAAAGAGCGCGGACTGAACTCAAAAGTTGATAATTGTGAAAGAAAAAGAGCAAAGCCCCAGATGCAGTCGATAAACTCCTTACAGGAGCATTTCTAGGAAACAAACCAAACTTTCAGTTTCAGAGGTGCACTGCTTGAACCAAACCGTCAGTTTCAGGGGGGCACTGCTTGTACCAAGCCGTCAGTTTCAGAGGAGCACTGCTTGAACCAACTCGTCAGGTTTGAGCAGGGCACTGCTTGAATCAAGGTTTCAAGTTTAGTGTTGGCCTAAAAGTAGGCACCTTAACTGATGAGATTGATGAGAGTTTGTTTTGTCCACATTCCAATTTATTCTACTAAAGGGATGTTTCCTATTCATTGTCTGTCATCAGTTCATCGTTAATTGTTTTTTTACTATCTAGCTTATAGGAGTGGAAAATACGAGCAGAGCGATAGTAGCCATCAGCAATTACTGAATATTTTGAACCTATTGTCTATTTCCTTGACCAAGATAGGCATTCTGTTTCGAATTCTCAGAGCTCCCATTAAGCCATTATCAACTCGAATTAGTTATCACCGAAAACAACGGACATACTGTTGATATGATTGGCAGGCTGTTTATGACTAAGAAATGCCAAAAATGTGAATAGAATGATTCAATTCAGTAATTTCCTAACCGTGGTACCATAAGCACAGGTCAATTTTCTAGAATCATTTTGGACTTTATTGCTATTCTATACTAAAGCGCTGCATAATACATTTTAAAATTGACTAGTGAAATTCAGAACACATCGTCGAACGGAAAATAAAGCACTTCGAAAATGAAAGGTAAGGGACTACGACCCATATCTCAGCTATTTAGTTTTGATATTATCCTATAATCTATAATTGATCATTTTGATCATTTCAGCTTTAAACTGGAAATGTTTTACGTTCATCGCTTACCTTTTGACAACTCTCTGCGATAGTACCCCATCTTCTTACCGAACTCTTGGAAATACGATGAACGACTTCCGATCTCCTCCAGAAATGGACTCTGACGTTTGCGTGTCGTTAGCTGCCGGAAACTATAAGTATCCCTACGACTGCAGCGCCTATATTTCGTGCACCGATTCGTGTGCAGAATTGGAGAATTGCCCGTCAGGAAAACTTTTTAATAGTCTTCTCCGTATTTGCGATACTCCGGAAGCCGTTGAATGCACAGCTTCCCCTTACCCAACGCCTCAAGCAGATCCTTGCGTTCGTCAACCTAACCATACTCTACTTCCCTCCGATGGTGCCTGCAACGAGTTCATCGTGTGTGTGGACGAGCATAGCGAAGTGGACCAGTGCCCCGGCCAGATGTTATTCAACCCAGACCTCAACATCTGTGACTATCCAAATGATGTCTTGTGCTACGGCGAACATTCGACCCAGGTAGTGCAAGAAGCGGCAACGACTACGGAGGGGCTAGTCAACAAGTGCATCGGTCAGAAACTGGGAACATGCTTTCCGTACCTAAAAGACTGCCAGCAATATTATTACTGCTTTGGTAACGACTCATTCGATATCCTTCCCTGCCCCAATGACAATTGGTACAACCCGTACAGCGGGCATTGTGGTCCGGAGGTGTCAGCAGAAGCGTGCCGCGAAGTGATAACGTCAACAATGCCCAGCACTCTAGCTCCGACAACCCCAGCTATTGAAGATATTATTAACCTGTGTGCTGACCAGCAGTTGGGCGTCGCATTTCCAATGGAATCAGACTGCCAACAGTACGTGCTTTGCATGGGCAATGATCAATCGGTGACCGCTAGGTGTCCAGTGGACGCTTGGTTCGATCCGATGACGGGCGATTGCGGACCAAATGTATCGCCCACAGCGTGCCGCGACTCATTTACCACAAGCACAACCGTTCAAACAACCCTCAGCTGGGACGATCTCTGCGCCGATCAAAAACTGGGCTTCTCCTACCCACTAGTGACGAACTGCCAACAGTACATCCTGTGCATGGGAGACGGCAGCTATAGCATAGCCAATTGCATTTATAACGCCTGGTATGATCCTCAAACAGGCAACTGTGGACCTGACGTTTCACCAACAGCCTGCACGGAAAACGGAATCGCTACTGGATCAACTGCCAGTCAATCCACCACTCCTTCCACCACTCCTTCCACCACTCCTTCCACCACTCCTTCCACCACTCCTTCCATCACATGGTCCACCAGTTTTACCACCATTCAGACTCCAGATACAACGACCAGTCTGCCAATTGATTCGGAAATCTGCTCAGGACAGAGCAATGGTCATTACGCTTCCTATCCTGAAGATTGCAGGAAATACATAGTATGTGCGAGCCCGGTTCCTATTGCATTTTATTGCATGGAAGGATACTACTTCAGCGAGATACTGCAGAAATGCGTCGATTGGCAGCTGAGTGACTGCCCACAAGCAGATATAACAACGTTAGCGCCGAGCTATACTACACCAACCCCAAGTCCAACGGTCTGTCACAATGAGTCGGGCAACACCTTACCGTTTCCAGATAACTGCAAGTGGTTTCTACGTTGCGTGGACGATGTCGTTTATATGATGGGCGTGTGTGAAAATGGGGAGTTTTTCGACCCATTAACAGGGCATTGTGGTCTCGATGTATCCCCGGAGGCCTGCCGATGGGACTACGACTCAACCACTTCAGATCTAGGAACAACGGATTACCCAACGACTCACAGTACACCGATTACTGCAACTACCGAAGCAACAGATCCCTGTGAGGGCATGCCAGACGGTAAACCAGTTCCCTATCCCACCGACTGCAGCAAGTTCATTCTATGTGTTCGACCTTCGCCCATCGTCTACGACTGTGCAGACGGCCAAGAGTTCAGTGCATTCCTTGAGCGATGCATGGCTCCATGGGTTGCGAATTGTTCGATCCCAGCTACAACAACACCACTTCCTCCTGCTACCACTACTGACGTGATTCCAGCTCCGGATAGTTTTTGCGCTGATCAAGCCGAAGGCTCCCTGGTTCCCTATCCCAATAATTGCAGCAAGTACATAGTTTGTCAACATCCCATTCCGGTTGGCTATGCGTGTGCCGATGGGGAAGAGTTCAGTCCAATAGATCTGGCCTGCATGGAACCCCAGCTGGCCTGTTGCAGCCCCAACGATCTGGTATTCTTGGCTAACTTTAATAAAATTCCAAATAACTTGATCTGAGAATCCCTTAAGGTATCGCAACGTTCATTTGTACTTTGGTAAAATATTAAATGTGCATTTATTTAATTTGCAAATAAAACGGTTTTTCATATCCCGTGAAGTAAATATATCGTGTTTTCGTAAAGAATCCCGTAAAGTTAACTTCGTATTTCAGTAGAGCTACTGGCATCCACTGTTAGAGGTAGTGCAAGTGACCACACTAGGGTTCCACACCAAGTCAGCAGGGCAATTCAACATAGTGGCCGTTGGGCCACAGTAAATAAACTTGTGACAATCTCCGGGAAACGGAATATATGAATTCGGGATGCTATTCTTGCACAGCGACTGTGCATCAAGTGGAAGGTATTCCGGTGCTGGAGTAGGCCAGGCCATTGATGGCGGAGTGGCAGCAGTAGGCACTATAGATGGGATCATGGGATAGCTGGGATCGGTGGGTGGCACGATGTTCCACGGTGGCAAAGACATGCAGTTGTTGACGTACTCAGAAGGCTCGCACCGTTGACTACGAGAGTTAAATAGATAGTTATTGGCACAGCGCAGGACCCGCTTCTCGTAGAAGCGACTACAGTCTGAAGGGTACGCGCTGTATTCTACCCAACCCTCTGTGTCTGGGCTACGGCAATCGGATAATTCTCGGTAGTCGCAACGTGAGTTTCGCTGATTCCAGAATAAGTTGTCCGGACACTGCCGCACGTAGGGATGGCCCTGGTGGCAGGTAATGTACTTGCTGCAGTCATTGTAGTATGGCAGCATCACAACACGGCCGGGATCATCGTAGGGTGGGCATTGTCCCATCCCAATAGACATGTCAGCATTGATGGGCTGCGCAGTACAAAGATTTTAGATCGAATGCAGGCGTTCGTTTGGACTACTTACTAATTCATTGTATACCTCGCCTCGAACAGCGGCAAGCAATGCTACCAAGACTACACAAGCAAAGACAGAACCACACATCACTTTTATAAGACAGGAAGGTAGACGGCTATTGATATGTAATGTGAGTATTTTACAGACAGTCTTACTTTTGATTTCCTCCAGAGATGGCTCAATAAAGGTATGATATCCACCTCTAGGCTGCATCGTCTTTTATACAAAACTCGTTGCACCTTATCAAGGGCAAGTACTTCAATTTTATTGATCCCATTGCCTTCTTTATTTGCGAGAGATTGTATTATGGGAAATATTTCTAGAGAATCACACTTGAAAATCAAACAGATAACACTATGCAACCAATTGCAGATGTGACTTTCCTTAAGATGAACTTCAATCTGAAATTATTTCTTGATATTTCTTTATCCTCTTATCTTGAGATTAATCTTTTCAAAGGGAAGATTCAACTCTATTTGCTGATATGGACTTTGCAATTATCGAATGTTTAATACGTACAAGAATCCACTTAGCCGGTCAATTTTATCATTCCAAGGCCATACACTCGTGCAAGTGAAAGTGATTCGATGTGTGTTTTATATTAAGAAGATATGTGTATACTTCACGCAGTCGTTAACAGTCGGGATGATGCAGTTAAAGGGATACGCAACCCTAAAATATTATTAAAAATGTATCTTTTTACCAAACTTTAAAGCCTATTTTAATGTTACAATGCACACCGGTATCAGAATATATGTATACCTATTGGAAAATAGTCGGAATGCTTTCGGAAGTGTTCCATCTTGCTAAAGCTAATAATTACATTAACTGTACATGTGTACATTGCTGACAGTTTGTCACTGTGATATGTCAATACGGCGCACTTATGTACATATGTATGTATATGATAGATTGTCTCCGTCTGTACATAGCTATAAATACCAAGGCAGTCGATTACCAGTTCATATAGACGAGAGGCCGTAGGTTGTCCGCATCTCTTTGCGAAGTATATTCATTGATCAGAAGTTAAAAACTCTTTCTCTAACTGTAACAATAAACTATGTCAGTGGTTATCCAATTTTTGTTTGTAGGAGCTCTGATTTTGTTGAGTTCTGTGCTTTTTCAAACACAGGCTACGGTTAGAGAACCCTATCCCAGCGACTGCAATCGGTTCTACGAGACGGGTGTGCTAAGCTGTCCTCCGGACCTTCACTGGAATGCACAGCTGCAGAGATGTGACCATCAGTCAGGCGCAGGTTGTTCCGACAGCAAATCCGACAATCTATCTATCGCGTGTGAAAATAAACTCGGACAACTAATACCATATCCCGGCGACTGCACACGCTTCATACAGTGTGACTATCTTCCCTTTGTGAAGATCTGTCCACAATATCTGTTCTGGAACTCAAAGCTTCTTACTTGCGACAAAATATGTGCTTAATTATCAATATTTCTATTATGATATTCAATAACCAAACTCTATTGCAAGCAATGTACCATGATTTTGAAGCGAATTTTTAAAGGATACTTTCTGTTTTCTTACGACTTTTATTAAATATTAATTACAATTGCAAAGCCTATGAAATATTTAAGAAATGGCAGTAAGATGCTAAAATTATTTGCAAAAAAACACTTAAATGCTTAAGAACTTGCTGCATAAAAATACAAAAATGGGGGTGTTTTTTGGTGCCAGTTAGATGGACTGTTTTAAAATTGAGCCCCTTGGGAAGTGATCTACTATAATGTGGGTGGGCGTTGGCCTATTGCATCTCCTTTAGCACTTTCCGTTGGCTGGGGCTTTTGGGCGACAGATCTTGCTGCGTCCGTTCGCACCGTAGACAATGTTACA
The DNA here is from genome assembly GCA_005876895.1 of Drosophila azteca. Classification (NCBI taxonomy): domain Eukaryota; kingdom Metazoa; phylum Arthropoda; class Insecta; order Diptera; family Drosophilidae; genus Drosophila; species Drosophila azteca. Next base: position 4,216,333 of record VCKU01000016.1, read on the forward strand.
GGAGAAGGTGAAGTATCCGCAGGTCGAGGACTTGGTGTAGTACGTGGACTGGAAGTTCTTATTATCCTGCGGTGGGTTCTTGCTATTGTCCATGCTTCCAGTCACCGACTTGGTGACTGTTACATAACTGTCTGGGGCGCGAGGCGCTTTGCTGCCGCGAGTGGGTGCACTTGGGGCATCGGAGTCAGTGTCGGCACTAATCTCGACCTTCTTGTCGGTATTATGGAGCTCAAGTGACTTGGTGTGGAACTTCTTTTGAACATTCACCGTGCCGCGGAACCCACTGGGCACGGACTCGGTGGTTGATCGCTCTGTGTAACTATTGACGAGTCCGTTCTGTTTTTGCACCAACTGGTATGTTTCCGCTGCTGATGGGGCCACTGCTGCCTGCTGCTTCTGCGTGGGAGACGACTGGGTATAGACCTGTGGCTGGGGTGTGGACTCCGAAGCCTTTATCTTGCTCGGTGCCTTTGGACCCTCCTCTAGCTTGACGGGCTTCTCGTTGTAGTACTCATCCTCGTCGTATTCATCCCCCTCGTCCTCTTCCTCGTCATCGTATTGAACTGGCTCCGACTGATCTGGCTTCTTATCGACCTTCTCAGGTTCTTCCTTGCTGGTCTTTGTAGACTTCAACTGCAGTTCCGGTATTGAATCGGATTCAGACGTGAGTGCCGGGCCACTATAGACGGCATCAGCACGATCGGTTACACTGAAATTGAGACATATATCTGTGAAATGCACCGAAAATTTCCATCTGGGAGTACTCACGCAGCTCCACTGTTGCCAAACTGGCTGATTGTATTGAAGAGTTCTCGATTCTGCTCCCGATAGGTGTCCACCTGCTCCTTAGTTCCTGATGCGGACTGTGCAGCGCCGTGATATGACACCCCGAAGCTGAAAATTTGAATTTTCTTAGACTTCTGGTATACCATCCTGCCTCAATCTATGATTACCTGGACGTTCCTTGGATCTGGGACTGGCTCTGGCCAGAATGGCTGCCTGATTGTGCAGAAGCCTGTCCGCCACCTGGTGCCACAACCGAGCTGGTATCCTGACCAGGGCGGAAGCCGATTTGAGCTTGGGAAGATGTTTGGCCAGGTCCACTGGACTGGGCATCGGCCAAGCCGCCCTTATCGTTAGCTTGAACCTCGCTCTGGCTCTGGTGAATCAGACCTCCACTCTGTGATGAAGCCTTTGTGCCTCCATCCTTGGAGTTGACCTGAACTTGGGCCTGGGATTGTGCCGGTCCTCCAGAGCCTTGGGACTGGCTCATAGCGCCATCAGCATTGCCAGTAACCTGGGCGCTGGCGGCGCGGTCTGCATCGGAAGTCATTGCACTAGCGCTGAAAGAACCGCCCGTACTGTATGTGCCGGATACTTGGGTCTTAGCCGTTCCACCATTCTTCTTGCCCTCGGCACTGGCAGATGCCTGTCCGTTGCCAATAGTAGACGCCGCTTGAGAGAATGTGTCATCAGCTCCACCGGCTACTCCACCTGGCGCACCTGAAATTCTCAACAAAGTTATTTTCTAACGGTGTACAGAGGTCTTAAGACTTACCAACACCAGCACCTCCAGGAGCGGTACCTGTTCCTGCTGTGTAGCGTCCAGGAGCTCCAATTTGGCTGTCTGAAGTACCGCCGGCTCCTGGTTGCCTTCCACCAAACGGCGCACTTCCGGATCCGGTCTGTTGAACACCATATCCAGGCTGTCCGCCACCGATACCTGCCTGTCCACCAACTCCTGGTTGTGTTCCGTAGCCGGGTTGACCACCAACTCCAGGTTGACCTGCAAATCCAGGCTGTCCGCCACCAATACCTGTCTGCCCACCAACTCCAGGTTGTATTCCATATCCGGGTTGACCTCCAACTCCAGGCTGTCCACCAGCTCCTTGTTGTGTTCCGTAACCGGGTCCACCACCGATACCTGTCTGCCCACCAACTCCAGGCTGTGTTCCGTAGCTTGGTTGACCAGCGGCTTCAGTTTGACCTCCAACTCCAGGCTGACCTCCAAATCCAGGCTGTCCGCCACCGATACCTGGTTGTCTACCACCGATACCAGTCTGACTGCCTACTCCTGGTTGTGTTCCGTAACCGGGTTGACCTCCTGCTCCAGTTTGACCTCCAAATCCAGGCTGTCCGCCACCAATACCCGTTTGTCCACCAACTCCTGGTTGTGTTCCGTAACCGGGTTGACCTCCAAATCCAGGCTGTCCGCTACCTATACCTGTCTGCCCACCAACTCCAGGCTGTGTTCCGTAGCTTGGTTGACCAGCGGCTCCAGTTTGAGCTCCAACTCCAGGCTGACCTCCAAATCCAGGCTGTCCACCACCGATACCTAGTTGTCTACCACCGATACCAGTCTGACTTCCTACTCCTGGTTGTGTTCCGTAGCTGGGCTGAACTCCAACTCCAGGCTGTCCACCAGCTCCTTGTTGTGTTCCGTAACTGGGTTGACCTCCAGCTCCAGGTTGACCTCCAAATCCAGGCTGCCCACCGCCGATACCCGTTTGTCCGCCAACTCCTGGTTGTGTTCCGTAGCCGGGTTGACCTGCAACTCCAGGTTGACCTCCAAATCCAGGCTGTCCGCTGCCAAAACCTATCTGCCCACCAACTCCAGGTAATGTTCCGTATCCGGGTTGGCCTCCTGCTCCAGTTTGACCTCCAAATCCAGGCTGTCCACCACCGATACCCGTTTGTCCACCAAATCCGGGCTGTGCTCCGTAACCAGGTTGACCTGCAACTCCAGGTTGCCCTCCAAACCCGAGCTGTCCACCACCGATACCAGGTTGTCTACCGCCTATACCTATCTGACTTCCTACTCCTGGTTGCGTTCCATAGCTGGGTTGACCGATACCCGTCTGTCCACCAACTCCTGGTTGTGTTCCGTAGCCGGGTTGACCTGCAACTCCAGGTTGACCTCCAAATCCAGGCTGTCCGCCGCCAAGTCCTGTCTGCCCACCAACTCCAGGTTGTGTTCCGTAGCTTGGTTGACCAGCAGCTCCAGTTTGACCTCCAAATCCAGGCTGCCCCCCAATTCCTGAATGTGTTCCATAACTGGGTTGACCTCCAGCTCCAGTTTGACCTCCAAATCCAGGCTGTCCGCCACCGATACCCGTCTGCCCACCAACTCCTGGCCGTGTTCCGTAACTGGGCTGACCTCCAAATCCGGGCTGTCCATCCCCAATACCAGGTTGTCTACCACCGATACCTGTCTGACTTCCTACTCCAGGCTGCGTTCCATAGCTGGGTTGACCGATACCCGTCTGTCCACCAACTCCTGGTTGTGTTCCGTAGCCGGGTTGACCTGCAAGTCCAGGTTGACCTCCAAATCCAGGCTGTCCGCTGCCAAAACCTGTCTGCCCGCCAACTCCGGGTTGTGTTCCGTAGCTTGGTTGACTTCCTGCTCCAGTTTGTCCTACAAATCCAGGCTGTCCGCCACCGATACCCGTCTGTCCACCAACTCCTGGCTGTGTTCCGTATCCAGGTTGACCTCCAAATCCAGGCTGTCCACCAACTCCTTGTTGTGTTCCGTAGCCGGGTTGACCTGTACCTCCAGTTTGACCTCCAAATCTAGGCTGTCCGCCACCGATACCTGCCTGCCCACCAACTCCTGGCTGTGTTCCGTAACTGGGCTGACCTCCAAATCCAGGCTGTCCATCCCCAATACCAGGTTGTCTACCACCGATACCTGTTTGACTTCCTACTCCTGGTTGTGTTCCATAACTCGGTTGACCTCCTGCTCCTGTTTGATCTCCAACTCCAGGCTGTCCGCCACCGATACCCGTCTGTCCACCAACTCCTGGTTGTGTTCCGTAGCCGGGTTGACCTCCAAATCCAGGTTGACCTCCAAATCCAGGCTGTCCTTGTTGTGTTCCGAATCCGGGTTGACCTCCAGCTCCAGTTTGACCTCCAAATCCAGGCTGTCCACCACCGATACCTGTCTGCCCACCAACTCCAGGCTGTGTTCCGTAGCTTGGTTGACCAGCGGCTCCAGTTTGACCTCCAAGTCCAGGCTGTCCACCAACTCCTTGTTGTGTTACGTATCCGGGTTGACCTCCAGCTCCAGTTTGATCGCTAAATCCAGGCTGTCCGCCACCGATACCCGTCTGTCCACCAACTCCTGGTTGTGTTCCGTAGCCGGGTTGACCTCCAAATCCAGGTTGACCTCCAAATCCAGGCTGTCCTTGTTGTGTTCCGAATCCGGGTTGACCTCCAGCTCCAGTTTGACCTCCAAATCCAGGCTGTCCACCACCGATACCTGTCTGCCCACCAACTCCAGGCTGTGTTCCGTAGCTTGGTTGACCAGCGGCTCCAGTTTGATCTCCAACTCCAGGCTGACCTCCAAGTCCAGGCTGTCCACCGCCAATACCAGGTTGTCTAGCACCGATACCTGTCTGACTTCCAACTCCTGGTTGTGTTCCGTAGCCGGGTTGACCTGTACCTCCAGTTTGCCCTCCAAATCCAGGCTGTCCGCCACCGATACCTGTCTGACTTCCAACTCCTGGTTGTGTTCCGTAGCCGGGTTGACCTACAGCTCCAGTTTGACCTCCAAATCCAGGCTGTCCACCACCAATACCTGTCTGTCCACCAACTCCTGGCTGTGTTCCGTAACTGGGCTGACCTCCAACTCCAGTTTGACCTCCAAATCCAGGCTGTCCACCGCCAATACCAGGTTGTCTAGCACCGATACCTGTCTGACTTCCAACTCCTGGTTGTGTTCCGTAGCCGGGTTGACCTGTACCTCCAGTTTGCCCTCCAAATCCAGGCTGTCCGCCACCGATACCTGTCTGACTTCCAACTCCTGGTTGTGTTCCGTAGCCGGGTTGACCTGTACCTCCAGCTTGCCCTCCAAATCCAGGCTGTCCGCCACCGATACCTGGCTGTCCACCAACTCCTGGTGTTGTTCCGTATTCGGGTTGACCTCCATATGCAGGCTGTCCACCAACTCTTTGTTGTGATCCGAATCCTGGTTGTCCACCAGATTGATCACCAGCTCCAGGCTGAGTTACGTATCCGGGTGGTCCGGCAACTCCTGTTTGACGTCCGTCGATTCCTGGTTGTCCACTTATTATTTCTCCACCGCCAGCGGGTTTTCTTCCACCAGTTCCAGGGCGACCAGCTCCAATTCCTGGCTGTCCACCAATGCCGGGTTGATCACCATCGATACCGGCTTGTCCTCCACTAACTCCTGGAAATCCTCCAATACCAACTTGATTTCCGGCACCGGGTTGATTACCAAATCCAGGCTGTCCGCCAAAGCCAAGCTGTCCGCCAAAGCCAGGTTGTCCGCTAACAGCATCTAAATAAGTATATCCTTCAGATACCACAAAAGAAAAATATGTTACGGATTGGCTAACCTGCACCTGGTAGACTAATGATAGCATCGGGTCTTCCGATTATTCCTCCACTGCCGTCGTGTGAGCTACCAGTTTGATAGCCGGAACAGCCGCTGCAATCTCCCGAGGAGAACTGACTCTGGGCCTGCCCCATTCCGTGGCTGCCAGCTAAAGAATTATTAGACATCCGTTACTCCCATTCAGGCTATTCGGATTCTGCCAGAATCACTTACAGACTGTAGAGCGTGAGCCGCTTTCGTTAGCCTCTGCCTCGGCCTTGCCATCCTCTTCGGGTTTACCAAAGTTCAAGTACTGCGACTGCGTCTGTCCTCTTGCACTAAGAGGTTTGGATGATTCATTTTGATTATATAAGTCTGCTCTATTCGTATACCACTTACTAGCCTCTGCCGCTTCTTTTCGATCGCTCCAAATCAGCCAGGCCAAAGAGTTCATCTTCGTTCTGCGACGATTGATCCTGTAAGTTATTGAACAAAGTTAAGGTCAATGCTATTGTCAGCTTTATCACGAGCGAGCATTGTGTCCGTGCCTAATTCGATTCTGTGCCTGAAACTGACCTTGGTCAAATTGGGTCTTATCGCATAATATTGGGACGAGTTCATTTACATTGAACTACTCTACGAGTAGTTCCACACAACCACGCACACAGCCACGAACACCAGCTCTTGGGTTTCATTAACAATTTTTACACTTACGATAGCCGCTCCATTGGCGCACGCTATGAGTACCACAATGCCTAGCAGCAGGCCCCAGTGAAAGGGCAGCATTCTAATAAATCTAATTCCGAATCCAATTGAAACGTGTCGACGTCGACTCAACACAACCAGCAAACTGTAAGATGAAATTTAATTGTATTATCAACATTTGATTGGACAACACACATGCTCGTTAATATTAGTTTGTGTTCCCTCCCATCCGAGGGGTTATCTCTTCTCTTTCAAATGGGGACACACGATTCTATTAGATGCCAAAAAAGTATTATACAAAAAAAACAATTGATCTTGAGCTCAATTTCCGTTTTAGGCATGATGTAATCAGACAAACTTATGAATTTCAATCTGAATGATTGTGTACTCGTACTGGACGTATAAGATTCGAACTATATTTATCAGACATAAGAAATACTATTTGATTGATAGTTCTGTGCAGTTTTACGATAAAGATAGCCACTATCTTTTCTGAAAGATCACTTATTAAAATTTGTTGATGGATCTTAAGAATGTTTTAGTCACTTGTGCCCTTAGCAGGTTCTTAAAAGGTCTGGACGTATTCTAGTAGGACAACCTCAAACACCACAATTGTAGAGGTTTTTTAATTGTCACATCACTTAGCGATCCTTTAGTTTGATATTACCATTACTGTTTACTCTATTAAGAAACAGATAAAGTCAAGAGATATGTATGCGGCGATTCCTCCGACTCAATTTGGCTTTAATCCTTTATCCAACTTTAATGTGGCTTAATTTACTTTTTGGTTAACTTTTTCGTCCTTCAGTTGACTGTGTGTCTTCCATATCACATACTTCTTCGCCTTATTATTTGCTGTTTGGGTTCCAAGGGAATGTTCCGATCTGCTCCCAAACGCGACAACGGATGGATTGCGAATAATGTTTGGATGCCCGATCATCTAAGCTCTAGAGCTTGAGTAGAACTCAAATTCTATCTGTATTCTACACTACACTGACTATGTACACTATCTCTTCTGAAAAATCACTGATTGAAACTTGTTTATTGATCTTATAAATAGTCAAGTCACTTTGGCAATAAGTAGGTCCTTTATATCTCTGGAACATCTAGTATTATAATTCTTGATTCGTTATGTCGAAAAACCAGTACCAATTTCGGAGGTTTTTGTAATATTCACAGCACAAATTGAAAAAAATATTCCTGCTAATATTTATTCTGTTAAGAAAAAAAACGTAAAAAAATATATATGGCGATGGATCATGTTTTCGACTCAATTTGGTTTTAATCCTTTATCCAACTTCAATGCGATTTAATAAATTGTTTTTGGGTAAATATTTCGTCCTTCATTTGACTGTGTTTCTTCCATATCACATACTTCTTTGCCTGTATGCGAATAGGGTTCCAGGGGAGTGTTCCGATCTGCTTCCGAACGCGACAACTGCTGGATTGCGAATAACATTGGGCTGTCGGAGCATCAAAACTCTAGAGCTTGAGTAGAACTCAAATTCATTGAAGGCGAGCAATTTCTAATACATTTGCATTTAGCCAGCAGCATGAATATTTATGTAAGACCCACACAACCACAGAAGTCTTGTTCGAGTATCTGCCCTATCGCATAGACATAATAACGCCGCACCACACCACACCACAACACAACACAACACACACCACGCAACCACAACCCCACAAAGACACAGGCCAGGCCACTTAGAGCTCTGAGCTCGTCGCCAGTGCCATTCATTGGAGTGTCTATGTCTATTCCATTACATATCAACGCTTTGATCGTGTCAATCGATCACTTGGCTTGGTTGAGTACGGGACTGGGGGGACCGCGACCCGCGACACCCTCCATCGAGTGTATCTCTGGAAGGGGCATTACAACATCATCGTCTTCGCCAACGGATGGGGGAGACTTTTGACCCATTTTAAGGAAATGTGCTGGCATTTATTAGCATATAAAGATACCCAATTGTGTATCTTTTGGATATATTTTTAAATGTGTCCCTTTCCCGGATCATTTGCCATTCACGCTCGGTGTTTCTCTCTATCTCTCTCTTTCTCTCTCTCTCTCTCTCTCTCTCTCTCTCTTTCACTCTTGTGGTGTCCGTCGTAATTACTTTGCGTTTTCAGTTCAAAAGGAACTGTTCTAAAAAGCGGCATTCGGCGGAAGTAATTTGTTTTGATAACCTTTGGGACCGAAAATTGTCGTCCGCTTTCTGGTTAGACAGTCCATCGTCATAACTATTTATAGATCAAGCCCCTCCAGCGCCACAGCATCAATCCTAAGCTCAAGATTCAGTTATCAGTTGAAAGCTTCTAAAAAGCCATGTGTTTGAATTGAACTCAAGCATTAAATATTCATTTTGTAAGGCCCAACCACTGTATGGGGTATGTTTCAAGGCTAATAATATTTTTAATTGAAGCCCAGTTTGATAAGATCAACACAAAACAAAAAGCACACCAACAAATTGCGTAGGCCTATTGAACTAAATTTGCATGCAACCAAAAATGAGATCTATTGAGAGCATCTCCTCGTACAGACTCTGTAGACGATAGAAAAACTGATCAGACCGTTAGTTTTCCTTGATGGTCCGGGGCACTTTCAATTTCGATAAGACTGATCATATTTTCAAATTTAATCAAACGAATTTCATCTTCTCGTATAAGTAAGTTTTAAGTTTTTCAAATTAAAAATAATGGCACAGGATATTATCCGCAAACTCAGCGGATAATAATGCCAGTTGTAAAATCTTCAAAATATAAATACATATTTTCCCAAGTTGAACTAAACTTCTTTTCCATCCATTAAAAATATTACCTTATTTACACCACCTACAAAAAAAGCAATAGATTAAAGAATTTGTAATTCATTTATGCTCATTTATAATATTCTTTAAATTAATAAGCTACAAAATCGTCCAAGAAATAATAATAATTCGCGAGTAACTGTTCAAGCTCCCATATTATGTGCAGAACCGCTGGGATTTTTCACATACTTCCTTCAATGGGTTCCAGAAAAGTCCAGTATTACAGCTCATCACTACGCCGCGCTCACCAAAACATTTAATGTATTTCGAACAGTCGGTTGGAAAAACGTCGAAACTCATACCCGATGTACAAGATATTGTTTCATTATTTTGTATAGTTTTGCAGGTGCTGCTGGACCAATCACAACCTTTAAGGTTTTGATCCCAATACAAAGGCTCAGGACACTTCTGGACTATTGGCTTACCATTACTGCACTGGATATATTTCGAACAATCAGTTGGGTGTGGTAGAAAATCGATCCCGTTCTTGCAAACCGTTTCCTCGGGATCTACATTTTCACTATTGTTGTAGCAACCGCTGTCATCATACCCGCAGTATAAATTCTGATAGTTCCAAAAGAGATTACCTGGACAATGCATGACATTCTCATGTCCGTTGCTGCACTGTATAAATTTATGGCAATCCGATGGATGTGGCAAGTATTGAGCGCCACTAGCACATGAAATAGGCGGTCCAGGAGAAGGTGATGTCGCCGGGTTAGACGTCGATCCAGTTCCCGACAAAGTCGTCTCAGTGGAATCAGGATTTGTTATCGGTGGCTGGGATGTTGAATCCGATGGCGATGAGCTGGCGTTAACAGTGGTAGAATCTACTACAGCTGTAGTGCTCTCAACAGGTGCAAAAGTCGTATCCTCAGCTGTGGTGCTTCCTCCAGGAGCAGACGTCGAACCCTTCGCTGTGGTGACAAAAGCCGATTAATCACCTGCGAGGCTCTTATTAGAAACACAATTATTATCATCCTTACCTGTTGTGCTTTCCTCAGAAGAAGAAGTAGTTTCGTCATCAGCCGTGGAGCTTATTTCAGGTGCGGAAGAAGTCGATTCTTCAACTGTGGTACTTTTTTCAGGAGAAGTAAATTCGTCTTCAGCTGTGGTGCTTGCATCTGGTTTGGAAGTCGAGTCTTCAACTGTGGTGCTTATTTGAGGTGCGGAAGAAGTCGAGTCTTCAGCTGTGGTACTTTCTTCAGGAGAAGAAGTACTTTGGTCCTCAGTTGTGGTGCTTATTTCAGTCGAGTCTTCAACTGTGGTGCTTATTTCAGGTGCAGAAGAAGTATCGTCCGTCGCTGTAGTACGTTCATCCGGATCAGAAGTCGCATCTTCAGCTGTGGTGCTTATTTCAGGTGCAGAAGAAGTAGAATCTTCAGCTGTGGTGCTTTCATCAGGAGAAGTAGATTCGTCCTCAGCTGTGGTGCTTTCATCTGGTTCGGAAGTCGAGCCTTCAACTGTGGTGCTTTCATCAGGAGAAGAAGTAGTTTCGTCTTCTGCTGTGGTGCTTTCATCTGGGTCGGAAGTGGAATCTTCAGCTGTAGTGCTTATTTCAGGTGCAGAAGAAGTAGAATCTTCAGCTGTGGTGCTTTCAGCAGGAGAAGAAGTAGATTCGTCCTCAGCTGTGGTGCTTTCATCTGGTTCGGAAGTCGAGCCTTCAACTGTGGTGCTTTCATCAGGAGAAGAAGTAGTTTCGTCTTCTGCTGTGGTGCTTTCATCTGGTTCGGAAGTGGAATTTTCAGCTGTAGTGCTTATTTCAGGTGCAGAAGAAGTAGAATCTTCAGCTGTGGTGCTTTCAGCAGGAGAAGAAGTAGATTCGTCCTCAGCTGTGGTGCTTTCATCTGGGTCGGAAGTGGAATCTTCAGCTGTAGTGCTTATTTCAGGTGCAGAAGAAGTAGAATCTTCAGCTGTGGTGCTTTCAGCAGGAGAAGAAGTAGATTCGTCCTCAGCTGTGGTGCTTTCATCTGGTTCGGAAGTCGAGCCTTCAACTGTGGTGCTTTCATCAGGAGAAGAAGTAGTTTCGTCTTCTGCTGTGGTGCTTTCATCTGGTTCGGAAGTCGAGCCTTCAACTGTAGTGCTTATTTCAGGTGCAGAAGAAGTAGAATCTTCAGCTGTGGTGCTTTCAGCAGGAGAAGAAGTAGATTCGTCCTCAGCTGTGGTGCTTTCATCTGGTTCGGAAGTCGATCCTTCAACTGTGGTGCTTTCATCAGGAGAAGAAGTAGTTTCGTCTCCTGCTGTGGTGCTTTCATCTGGTTCGGAAGTGGAATCTTCAGCTGTAGTGCTTATTTCAGGTGCAGAAGAAGTAGAATCTTCAGCTGTGGTACTTTCAGCAGGAGAAGAAGTAGATTCGTCCTCAGTTGTGGTGCTTTCAGCTGTGGTGCTTTCGTCTGCTTCGGAAGTCGAGCCTTCAACTGTGGTGCTTTCATCAGGAGAAGAAGTAGTTTCGTCTTCTGCTGTGGTGCTTTCATCTGGTTCGGAAGTGGAATCTTCAGCTGTAGTGCTTATTTCAGGTGCAGAAGAAGTAGAATCTTCAGCTGTGGTGCTTTCAGCAGGAGAAGAAGTAGATTCGTCCTCAGCTGTGGTGCTTTCATCTGGTTCGGAAGTCGATCCTTCAACTGTGGTGCTTTCATCAGGAGAAGAAGTAGTTTCGTCTTCTGCTGTGGTGCTTTCATCTGGTTCGGAAGTGGATTCTTCAGCTGTAGTGCTTATTTCAGGTGCAGAAGAAGTAGAATCTTCAGCTGTGGTGCTTTCAGCAGGAGAAGAAGTAGATTCGTCCTCAGCTGTGGTGCTTTCATCTGGTTCGGAAGTCGAGCCTTCAACTGTGGTGCTTTCATCAGGAGAAGAAGTAGTTTCGTCTTCTGCTGTGGTGCTTTCATCTGGTTCGGAAGTGGAATTTTCAGCTGTAGTGCTTATTTCAGGTGCAGAAGAAGTAGAATCTTCAGCTGTGGTGCTTTCAGCAGGAGAAGAAGTAGATTCGTCCTCAGCTGTGGTGCTTTCATCTGGGTCGGAAGTGGAATCTTCAGCTGTAGTGCTTATTTCAGGTGCAGAAGAAGTAGAATCTTCAGCTGTGGTGCTTTCAGCAGGAGAAGAAGTAGATTCGTCCTCAGCTGTGGTGCTTTCATCTGGTTCGGAAGTCGAGCCTTCAACTGTGGTGCTTTCATCAGGAGAAGAAGTAGTTTCGTCTTCTGCTGTGGTGCTTTCATCTGGTTTGGAAGTGGAATCTTCAGCTGTGGTGCTTTCGGCAGGAGAAGAAGTAGATTCGTCTTCAGCTGTGGTGCTTTCGTCTGCTTCGGAAGTCGAGCCTTCAACTGTGGTGCTTTCATCAGGAGAAGAAGTAGTTTCGTCTTCTGCTGTGGTGCTTTCATCTGGTTCGGAAGTGGAATCTTCAGCTGTAGTGCTTATTTCAGGTGCAGAAGAAGTAGAATCTTCAGCTGTGGTGCTTTCAGCAGGAGAAGAAGTAGATTCGTCCTCAGCTGTGGTGCTTTCATCTGGTTCGGAAGTCGATCCTTCAACTGTGGTGCTTTCATCAGGAGAAGAAGTAGTTTCGTCTCCTGCTGTGGTGCTTTCATCTGGTTCGGAAGTGGAATCTTCAGCTGTAGTGCTTATTTCAGGTGCAGAAGAAGTAGAATCTTCAGCTGTGGTACTTTCAGCAGGAGAAGAAGTAGATTCGTCCTCAGTTGTGGTGCTTTCAGCTGTGGTGCTTTCGTCTGCTTCGGAAGTCGAGCCTTCAACTGTGGTGCTTTCATCAGGAGAAGAAGTAGTTTCGTCTTCTGCTGTGGTGCTTTCATCTGGTTCGGAAGTCGATCCTTCAACTGTGGTGCTTTCATCAGGAGAAGAAGTAGTTTCGTCTTCTGCTGTGGTGCTTTCATCTGGTTCGGAAGTGGAATCTTCAGCTGTAGTGCTTATTTCAGGTGCAGAAGAAGTAGAATCTTCAGCTGTGGTGCTTTCAGCAGGAGAAGAAGTAGATTCGTCCTCAGCTGTGGTGCTTTCATCTGGTTCGGAAGTCGATCCTTCAACTGTGGTGCTTTCATCAGGAGAAGAAGTAGTTTCGTCTTCTGCTGTGGTGCTTTCATCTGGTTCGGAAGTGGATTCTTCAGCTGTAGTGCTTATTTCAGGTGCAGAAGAAGTAGAATCTTCAGCTGTGGTGCTTTCAGCAGGAGAAGAAGTAGATTCGTCCTCAGCTGTGGTGCTTTCATCTGGTTCGGAAGTCGATCCTTCAACTGTGGTGCTTTCATCAGGAGAAGAAGTAGTTTCGTCTTCTGCTGTGGTGCTTTCATCTGGTTCGGAAGTGGAATCTTCAGCTGTAGTGCTTATTTCAGGTGCAGAAGAAGTAGAATCTTCAGCTGTGGTGCTTTCAGCAGGAGAAGAAGTAGATTCGTCCTCAGCTGTGGTGCTTTCATCTGGTTCGGAAGTCGATCCTTCAACTGTGGTGCTTTCATCAGGAGAAGAAGTAGTTTCGTCTTCTGCTGTGGTGCTTTCATCTGGTTCGGAAGTGGATTCTTCAGCTGTAGTGCTTTTTTCAGGTGCAGAAGAAGTAGAATCTTCAGCTGTGGTGCTTTCAGCAGGAGAAGAAGTAGATTCGTCCTCAGCTGTGGTGCTTTCATCTGGTTCGGAAGTCGATCCTTCAACTGTGGTGCTTTCATCAGGAGAAGAAGTAGTTTCGTCTTCTGCTGTGGTGCTTTCATCTGGTTCGGAAGTGGATTCTTCAGCTGTAGTGCTTATTTCAGGTGCAGAAGAAGTAGAATCTTCAGCTGTGGTGCTTTCAGCAGGAGAAGAAGTAGATTCGTCCTCAGTTGTGGTGCTTTCAGCTGTGGTGCTTTCGTCTGCTTCGGAAGTCGAGCCTTCAACTGTGGTGCTTTCATCAGGAGAAGAAGTAGTTTCGTCTTCTGCTGTGGGGCTTTCATCTGGTTCGGAAGTGGAATCTTCAGCTGTAGTGCTTATTTCAGGTGCAGAAGAAGTAGAATCTTCAGCTGTGGTGCTTTCAGCAGGAGAAGAATTAGATTCGTCCTCAGCTGTGGTGCTTTCATCTGGTTCGGAAGTCGATCCTTCAACTGTGGTGCTTTCATCAGGAGAAGAAGTAGTTTCGTCTTCTGCTGTGGTGCTTTCATCTGGTTCGGAAGTGGATTCTTCAGCTGTAGTGCTTTTTTCAGGTGCAGAAGAAGTAGAATCTTCAGCTGTGGTGCTTTCAGCAGGAGAAGAAGTAGATTCGTCCTCAGCTGTGGTGCTTTCATCTGGTTCGGAAGTCGATCCTTCAACTGTGGTGCTTTCATCAGGAGAAGAAGTAGTTTCGTCTTCTGCTGTGGTGCTTTCATCTGGTTCGGAAGTGGAATCTTCAGCTGTAGTGCTTATTTCAGGTGCAGAAGAAGTAGAATCTTCAGCTGTGGTGCTTTCAGCAGGAGAAGAAGTAGATTCGTCCTCAGCTGTGGTGCTTTCATCTGGTTCGGAAGTCGATCCTTCAACTGTGGTGCTTTCATCAGGAGAAGAAGTAGTTTCGTCTTCTGCTGTGGTGCTTTCATCTGGTTCGGAAGTGGAATCTTCAGCTGTAGTGCTTATTTCAGGTGCAGAAGAAGTAGAATCTTCAGCTGTGGTACTTTCAGCAGGAGAAGAAGTAGATTCGTCCTCAGTTGTGGTGCTTTCAGCTGTGGTGCTTTCGTCTGCTTCGGAAGTCGAGCCTTCAACTGTGGTGCTTTCATCAGGAGAAGAAGTAGTTTCGTCTTCTGCTGTGGTGCTTTCATCTGGTTCGGAAGTGGAATCTTCTACTGTGGTGCTTATTTCAGGTGCGGAAGAAGTATCGTCCGCCGCTGTAGTACGTTCATCCGGTTCAGAAGTCGCATCTTCAGCTGTGGTGCTTATATCAGGTGCGGAAGAAGCAGAGTCTTCAACTGTGGTGCTTTCATCAGGAGAAGAAGTAGATTCGTCCTCAGCTGTGGTGCTTTCATCTGGTTCGGAAGTCGAGCCTTCAACTGTGGTGCTTTCATCAGGAGAAGTAGTTTCGTCTTCTGCTGTGGTGCTTTCATCTGGTTCGGAAGTGGAATCTTCAGCTGTGGTGCTTTCAGCAGGAGAAGAAGTAGATTCGTCTTCAGCTGTGGTGCTTGCATCTGGTTTCAAAGTCGAGTCTTCAACTGTGGTGCTTTCAGCAGGAGAAGAAGTAGATTCGTCCTCAGCTATGGTGCTTTCATCTGGTTCGGAAGTCGAGCCTTCAACTGTGGTGCTTTCATCAGGAGAAGAAGTAGTTTCGTCTTCTGCTGTGGTGCTTTCATCTGGTTCGGAAGTGGAATCTTCTACTGTGGTGCTTATTTCAGGTGCGGAAGAAGTATCGTCCGCCGCTGTAGTACGTTCATCCGGTTCAGAAGTCGCATCTTCAGCTGTGGTGCTTATAGCAGGTGCGGAAGAAGTAGAGTCTTCAACTATGGTGCTTTCATCAGGAGAAGAAGTAGATTCGTCCTCAGCTGTGGTGCTTTCATCTGGTTCAGAAGTCGAACCTTCAACTGTGGTGCTTTCATCAGGAGAAGAAGTAGTTTCGTCTTCTGCTGTGGTGCTTTCATCTGGTTCGGAAGTGGAATCTTCTACTGTGGTGCTTATTTCAGGTGCGGAAGAAGTATCGTCCGCCGCTGTAGTACGTTCATCCGGTTCAGAAGTCGCATCTTCAGCTGTGGTGCTTATATCAGGTGCGGAAGAAGTAGAGTCTTCAACTGTGGTGCTTTCATCAGGAGAAGAAGTAGATTCGTCCTCAGCTGTGGTGCTTTCATCTGGTTCTGAAGTCGAGCCTTCAACTGTGGTGCTTTCATCAGGAGAAGTAGTTTCGTCTTCTGCTGTGGTGCTTTCATCTGGTTCGGAAGTGGAATCTTCAGCTGTGGTGCTTTCAGCAGGAGAAGAAGTAGATTCGTCCTCAGCTGTGGTGCTTTCATCTGGTTCGGAAGTCGATCCTTCAACTGTGGTGCTTTCATCAGGAGAAGAAGTAGTTTCGTCTTCTGCTGTGGTGCTTTCATCTGGTTCGGAAGTGGATTCTTCAGCTGTAGTGCTTATTTCAGGTGCAGAAGAAGTAGAATCTTCAGCTGTGGTGCTTTCAGCAGGAGAAGAAGTAGATTCGTCCTCAGTTGTGGTGCTTTCAGCTGTGGTGCCTTCGTCTGCTTCGGAAGTCGAGCCTTCAACTGTGGTGCTTTCATCAGGAGAAGAAGTAGTTTCGTCTTCTGCTGTGGTGCTTTCATCTGGTTCGGAAGTGGAATCTTCTACTGTGGTGCTTATTTCAGGTGCGGAAGAAGTATCGTCCGCCGCTGTAGTACGTTCATCCGGTTCAGAAGTCGCATCTTCAGCTGTGGTGCTTATATCAGGTGCGGAAGGAGTCGAGTCTCCAACTGTGGTACTTTCTTCCGGAGCTAGAGTAGTTTCGTCTTCAGCAGTGGTGCTTGAATCTGGTTCGGAAGTTGAGTCTTCAACTGTGGTGCTTGCTTCAGGAGAAGAAGTTGTTTCGTCTTCAGCTGTGGAGCTTATTTCAGGTGCAGAAGAAGTAGAGTCTTCAGCTGTGGTGCTTTCAGCAGGAGAAGAAGTAGTTTCGTCCTCAGCTGGGGTGCTTTCATCAGGTTCGGAAGTCGAGCCTTCAACTGTACTGTTTTCTTCAGGAGCAGAAGTAGTCGAATCTTCAACTACGGTGCTTTCAGGAGCAAAAGGGGAATGTGCGGCTGATGTGCTCTTGTCAGGTTCAGTTGTAGTATGGTTTACTGTAGTCGTTTTTTTATGCTTAAATTTAGTATCTCGACCAAACTGTGAGTCATCTTCAATTTTATTGTTTTGTACTTGGTCACTTTTCAAGTTTCGAAAATCAACCGATGCACTTTCTGCTCTTTGGAGTAAAATATGGCTGAATAATACTATTGATATTATAAATTTTAATAAATCTTGTGAAGAACCTTTCGAAGGCATCGTTCTGCTTTGGACAGTTAGAGAGCGTAACGTGTTCGCGTATGAGTTAGAGACAAACATTCAGAGAAATGATACTCGTGCATTGTGCATTGACATTTATAAGTAGCGATATTGGTAGCACAATGCACTTCTTATCAGATATTTTTGTGTGAAACCCGTTATCTATAAGGGGAAACCTCTTGAGTTGTCGGCTACAAAAATGTAATTGCTTTAATGTATTTTGTATTATTGCATTTATTCGGAACGCATTTTCGTTCGTTACGACATAGGCGTTCATTGCTCCTGATAGTCTTCAGGGTACGCAAAACGGGAGTCGCATGAGTAGTCACAGCTCTGGAGTGGCTGGTTCCAGAAAAGCCCGATCGGACAGTTCTGCTTAATTCCGATATTGTAGACACACTGAATGTACTTGCTGCAATCTGGCTCATAGGGTAGGAACGCTATGCCAGAAGAACAGTCCAAGTTTGGCACATCGGTGCCAGCGGGCGAGTCGATATTCGCACAGTACTGTGAGTCCCAGCCGCAAACGTTAAGCGCCTGGTCCCAATAGAGGCCCGATGGACAGAGTTTTAAGATTCCCACCCCATACAGGCATTGATAGTACTGCTGGCAATTAGGCGCTGCTAGATATTCCTCTCCGTCTTCGCATAGAACGGGGGCAGGCAATGTTGTACCGATTTCTGGGGGCTCCGTTTCAGTGCTGGGATCCAATGTTGTCGATTCGGATGCCGTGGAGTCGAGGGTGGTCGGTTCCTCCGCTGTGGTCTCTGTCGCACCATCGTCCAGAGGCAACGCAATCGCATAGCCCACAAAGTATGTAAGCAACCCTAGGGTAACCACAGTGCTCAGACCTGTAAGCATAAAAAAAGCTTACGAGTGTTTCTTGGTATAGCAGCCAAAAGATATGCTCCTACCTCTCATATTTGTGAATGTAGACGTTGCAGCAATGTTTAAATTATTCTTGGGGCATTCTGCTTATATAGCCACTTTTCAGTACTTCCCATTGCGTGGTTCATGTCTAATCAATTTTGATTACACTTGTATAGGAAGCCACCGTAAAATAAATATTTTATTGCCTATCATTCTTATCGACCGATGCAATTTACGAGTTGATTTCCAATTTAAAAATATACAAGCCTCAATGCTTCAGTAGAGAGTCGACTATGGCATACCTGGTCTTAAAAAGGCGTTGCCGTAATTGTGAAACAAGGGTTATGCGATATGTATAATATTTAAATGGTTTCTCAATGTTTGTCTTGTACGTATTAGAGTTCAGATGTTGCATTCAGCTTTTGTAAGTCATAATAATACTAATAATAACAAACTCATGGTAACTTCGTAAGTACCAGGTAGTTAGACATACATACATATATCTTCCCATAGAAGTGTATATTCAATTGATTAGAACGGAATAACTAGAAGTGTTCTGAGAAATATAAACTTTATTTCCATTGAAAAAGCGGTTACAATGCAGTGTAATCACTATATGTATTTGCCCACGACATCCGTTTGTGCTCTTCGACAACCATTTAAAAGATAAGTGAGTCATGCCATCACAAGAGGTGTTTGGAAATTACATATTTAGTTTCCAAGCTATTTCACTTCCAAAGGCAGAACTTTTACTATCAAAGTCTGATTCTAATCTTAATCCTAGTCAATAAGAATCAAGAGTCAACTAGGAATATGTGGTCAACATGTGAGTACTTTATACACATGATAGTTAAACAAAAAAACGCCAAGGGTTACTGGTCGCGGTCCGTTTTCTATGCCAGAACTTGAAGTTATTGATCCAGAAATTTCCCCGAAAATATGCAATACAAATATTCCGATATGCGAAACAAAAAAAGAATGAATGTCAAACTGCTTGCCCCCGTCGCCTGACGTGGGACCCCGTACCCTTATACCCCCCGTACACGTATACCGATCGTATCTTATCAGTCATCAAAGAGGGTGCTTTCATTTCCGTTTTCAATCGAATCGAAAGTAAACCATGAATACCTACTTCTACTAATGGTATCTTGAACTCGGATATAACTTAGTCTTATGTAAACATTGATTTTGTTACATCAAAATACGAACAATAACAGGACTTTACTTTCAAAGATAATGGGAAAAAACCCCTCCTTATTCAATTCAGGCTACGAACATTTTCAAATTATTATCTAATCAGTGTAAAACAGTCATAAATTGATTTCAAACTCTTTAATACGACCTTGAATAGCCGATCTGGCCTCAATGCCATCGGAAATCTTATGCAATTCTAATGAAATTCGACAAAGATGATAACTCGTTAAGGATTGTTTATCAAATCGAATTAATTACGAATATAACTAGTAACTCTCTCTCTTACTGCTATCATAGGACAATCATTATGTACATCAAGATAAGAAGAACACATCGATGTCTTGTGTATGCTAATTAGATGCAGATGACAGTGCAGCTATGGTGCACTTGGAAATGGTATAAATAAGTGGACAATGGTGCACTGAGCATTAGTTTGGTTAAATAGTGAATCAAGTCGACTACTGAAAGAAATGAAACGTAAGTAAAGCATGGAAATAATATCCTGAGTGGTACTAAGGAAAACGACCATTGCTTGTCTCAGTGGTTTGGCTATTTATCTCCGTGCAGCTCATGCTCCTGGCGACGTCCCTCAACGCCAGAAGATGCGTCCGCCCCACTTCGACCAGCGTCGCACCAGGAACTTCGTCGAAGCCAACGTCAACCACACCCAATCCCACAGATGAAGACTCTATGGAAACAGATACTTCGACGCCAGGTCCTACTGACGATGAGCCAACAGACGCATCCTCTGACCCATCGGAAGGAACTTCGTCGAAGCCAACGTCAACCACACCCAATCCCACTGATGGAAATTCTACAGAAACATCCATAGGACCAACAGATACTTCGACACCAGGTCCTACCGACGATGAGCCAACAGACGCATCCTCTGACCCATCGGAAGGAACTTCGTCGAAGCCAACGTCAACCACACCCAATCCCACTGATGGAAATTCTACAGAAACATCCATAGGACCAACAGATACTTCGACACCAGGTCCTACCGACGATGAGCCAACAGACGCATCCTCTGACCCATCGGAAGGAACTTCGTCGAAGCCAACGTCAACCACACCCAATCCCACTGATGGAAATTCTACAGAAACATCCATAGGACCAACAGATACTTCGACACCAGGTCCTACCGACGATGAGCCAACAGACGCATCCTCTGACCCATCGGAAGGAACTTCGTCGAAGCCAACGTCAACCACACCCAATCCCACTGATGGAAACTCTACAGAAACTACTTCGACACCAGGAACCGACGATGAGCCAACAGACGCATCCTCTGAGCCATCGGGAGGAACCACAGATGCAACATCGGATCCATCAGTTGCATCGAATGGATCTACTGATACATTCCCAACAACAAAAGCTCCACCCGACATAGATGCCACCGCCGCTTGCCAGGCCCATCCGGGAGTGCACTACATGCCATATCCCTACGATTGTCATAAGTTTATACAGTGCGATGGGACTCTGGGATACATACATACTTGTCCAGACGGCCTCTATTGGGATTCGGATGTACAGACCTGCAATACGGTTTGCAAATAAAGTATTATGAACAGCAAGTTGCCAGTCTCCATGCATTCTGTATTTAGTGTTTCCAATTAGACTTGGACCCAAGCTATCTCAAAACGAGAAGAGTTGTTCCTGACATTCAGCTCCATTCATAATTTTGCAGATTCCGAGCATCAAATGGGGAGTGGTCGTAGTCGATAGAGCTTCGTTGCCTTCCAGGAACCCACGGAAGAGTTCACACCTCAATTAAACTGACACGATGGGCGCGTGTTCGACACGATCAACATAATTGAATGAGATAAGGGCTGCCAGCGAAAGCAAATGAAGATCGCTGGCAATCGCCCACTATGTATTGTATATAAAGGGTTCCAAATTTTGGCAATTGTGCAGAGTTCATCATTCATCATTGGTATAGCATCACAAGTGGAATACTATCGCACTTTTTTTTTTTTTTGCATAAAAAATATATTTGAAAATGAGAGGTAAGCCAGATCAGGACTCTTGAGAGTGAGAAATAGAGGCTTGACTCACGGTTTCGATTCTTTAGTTGCTCTGCTAGCTGTGGTGACACTCACTACAGTGGCTGTCCTTGTCGGAGCCGCCGATCCTGAGTGCGTCTACCGCAAATTGCGCGGTCTGTCGCCCCACTGGCCGAATCCCACGAGCTGCTCCAGCTACTACCGCTGCTCGCCCAAGGGTACTGTCCGGGCTCTGACCTGTCCCACCGGAAAAGAATACAACCCCAAGAACGGCAAGTGTGCCACCGCTGGAAGAGGACTCTGCAAACTGAGCCTTGCTGCTCCCCTGTCCGAGGTGAGTATCCCCGCTGTTCTCCGATCCACCTGCATGGATAACTAACGCCTCATCCCGTAGGCAACCAACGTATGCACCGACGAGGTGTCCGGAGCATTTCTGCCAAAGAGCGGGTACTGCGGTGAATACTACATCTGCGACGAGCAACAGGCGTACAGCCAGAAGTGCCCTTCCGGCAGCGTTTTCAACAACACGCTTTCAGTCTGTATTCCGGACACTGAGAAAACCTGCTGGCAGAACCTGTGCGTGGGAGAGTCCGATGGATCACTTTTGACCGACAACGATTTCTGTGCCAACTACTACTCTTGCTCAGGTGGTGTGGCCACGCAGGAGAAGTGCCCGCTAAAAACCTACTTCGACGCCACCCTGAAGGTCTGCACCGCCGACTCGGACTCCACCTGCTGGCAGAACTTTTGCGTTGGAAAGGCAGATGGCTCAGCCGTCGCCGATAACACCAACTGCTCCGTGTTTTACGTCTGCTCCGGCGAGAGTGCAACCACACAGAACTGCCCCGTCGGCAGTATCTTTAACGCCAATGGCTGGAACTGTGAGCCTGGCACATGCGGTGACACCACCACAGTGGAGCCTTGCGATGATGTGACGACCACAACCGAGCCCTGCGATGATGTGACGACCACAACCGAACCTTGCGATGATGTGACGACCACAACTGAACCTTGCGATGATGTGACGACCACAACCGAACCTTGCGATGATGTGACGACTACAACCGAACCCACCACCGGCTGCGATTGTGCTGATAATGTGAAGAATGGGCAACTCGTTGCCAACGAAGAGAATTGCCGACTGTATAACATCTGTGTGGACGGCGTCCTGTTCTCCGGCGATTGCGGCAAGGGAAACTTCTTCAACGTCAACCTCACCGTGTGCCAGGTTGATTCTGACAATTGCTGTCCCGATAGCTCCGAGGCAGAGTGCAAAGACGAAGAGAAGCTGGTAGATGTACAGAACTGCGCCAAGTACTACGAGTGCCAGAACGGCGTCTGGCAGTCAGCAAGTTGTGACAGTGGCAGCTACTTTAACACCACAGTGTCCGATTGCGTGGAAGACGTGGACAACGTGTGTGTGGACTCTTCCACTGACGAGTGCAATTTGAGCGATCCGGCTGCGAGCGGCAAGACCTGCTGGAGCTACCAGACGTGCATAAATGGAAAGTGGCAGGAGGAGAGCTGCTCCAAAGATTACTACTTCGATCCGGTCTTGGGCATCTGCCGATTGGACGATAATGATACCTGTCCCGAAAATAGGTTATACATAGGCATCAAACCTCCAGTAGGCAACACCAGCCTTATCGTCAGCGAACGCGCTAGGCGCAGTGTTGAATCGGAAGACGCCCCCTGCTGTCCTGATGGCCTTACTCAAGGCTCCATTGTGTGCCATCCCACCGACTGTGGCAAGTACCTAATCTGCGATAATGGCGAGATGGTCGAGGGCAGCTGTGGCGTGGGAAATGTGGTGAAGGATGGTGTCTGCGTGCCCGATACAGGCGCTACGTGCTGGGTGTGTGCAAACAAACCCAACGGCTACCAGCTTCCCAACCCCGATGACTGCACCAGTTACGTCACCTGCTACAACGGCCTGGCCACCCAGCACTCCTGTGCTGCTGGCGAGTGGTACAATGGAGAGATGTGCGTGATTGATGTCACCGCGCAATGCATCAACCCCTGCAGCTGCGCCTCTGGAGCCGTGCCCCACCCAATCTGCACCAAGTACTACCTCTGCACCGACGGAGTTGCTCAGGTAGTGGACTGTGCCGTTGGCGAGGCTTTCAACAATGTCACAGGCCTGTGCTCTTCAGCGACGGAATGTAACGCAAAGCTATGTGCAACGGCGGCCGACTATACCACCTACCCAGTGGCTGGAGACACTAGCAGGTTCTACGAATGCCTCAACAACGAGGCTATCATCGTATCCTGTCCGGCCAACACCGTCTATGACTCGACCTACGGGATATGCCAGGCTGTACCCAGTGTAAGTGAATCCATCTAAATCCATGGAAATCCATCTATATCCTGTTCCGTGCGTATTCTAGGTGGACTGCGATCAGGCCACCTGCAAAACTGCTGCTGAGTATCAGACATACCCGTCTCTGAATTGCGACAGCTCAAGCTTCTGCGTCTGCCAGGACGGTGGCGGTTACCTCAACTCTTGCGGCGAAGGCTATGTGTATAACACCGCTGATGCATTTTGCGAATTCGTAAGTACACATTTGGAAGCATAGAGAAAGTTCTCTATGCCTCTATGTTCTCTATGGATAAGTAACATTATATCCCGCTTTTAACGCAGACGGGACAATGCGATCCTGCGGCCTGTGTCGGCAATCCAGAGTTCTGGGTTTACCCCGATAACCAAGACCAGAACAGCTTTTGTCTGTGCCGCAATGAACAACCCGTGCCTGTGCCCTGCCCTATTGGCTACACATTCAGCAGTGAGCAGCTTGTGTGCGTCCTCATCCCACAGCCTGACGTAAGCGAATCGGACGAGTGCT
This sequence comes from Drosophila azteca, assembly GCA_005876895.1. Lineage (NCBI taxonomy): Eukaryota > Metazoa > Arthropoda > Insecta > Diptera > Drosophilidae > Drosophila > Drosophila azteca. The sequence goes on from VCKU01000016.1 coordinate 4,240,019, forward strand.
CTGAGTGCCCAAAAATAATTTTCACATCGATCCCCTTTCCATTTCCACAACAGCCCAGATGCGATCCCAATGGTTGCTCGTGCAAGGCAGACTTTGATACGATTCCAGCTCTGAACAACGATGCAGGATTCTGCATATGCGTGGACAAGATACCATCGTATGACAGCTGCCCTGCAAACACAGTGTACAACCAGGAAGAAAAAGCGTGTTTGGTCCCTGAAGTAAGTACATTCCATGACTCTGGTGGAGTTGCTCAACTCATCTGTTCACCCCAATGTCTTCAGGTAATCTGCACAACTAACGTATGTGACGCGACGCAATGCGACAACCAGGCCGACTACGCAACATTCCCCGCTCCAGACACAGCTGGCTTCTGCTACTGCAGGGACTCCTGCCCTATCTACGAAGCCTGCTTGAATAACCAGGTCTACGACAAGTCGCTTGGGATCTGCACAGATCCAGAGGTAATGATGGAAACGAAGTTTTAAAACACATTTCATTTACATTCTTACATTTGTCTCCCGTTATTCATTTTTAGGATCCCTGTGCCCCCGTCCAGTGTGACGCTAACCAATGCGACGTAACAGCGGAATACGACCCATTCAAGCCAGAGGGTGACCTAACAGGATTCTGCTATTGCGAAGACGGACTTCCCAACTATCTTGATTGCACCGAGGGTGAGATCTTCGACTGGACTTATAAGATATGCACGGCGCCCAAGGTATTGTTGAGATCAATCAAATTTATCTCTGGTTTCAATTATGACGTGTGTCCCACCACCCACAGGTTGACTCCAGCTGCATGTGCGATGCATCCAAGTGCACGGCAAGTATGCCTGATTTTGTGCCGTTCCCCCCCAAAACGGACAATGATCCTGCCGGATTCTGCGTTTGCGATAATGGCGAAGTTTTCTACGACACATGCAGCACGGGAATGGTTTTCGACGCAGCACAAGAGGTGTGCGTCATACCCTCGGTAAGTCCTATTTAATACAAATTCAAAGGGAACACCACAGCTCACTAAAATCGACTCTACACACACAGGCACCATGCTCCGTGTGCGAGACCGGGAAATGCGACACTCTGGAGGATTTATCCACCTTTGCGGCCCTGAACACAACCAGCGGCTTCTGCGTGTGCATGTCCGGAAGTCAGGTCTTTGTGCCATGTGACGTTGGCTCAGTGTATAATCCTGCCTTCGACGCCTGTCTTTCGGCCAAAATGTTCACCGACGCGGCTTGTGACGTGACCCAATGCGCCAAACGCGAACAATTCTCGAGATTTTCGGCCAGCAACACGACCAGTGGATACTGCAGTTGCGAGGATATCGGGGTCACCACCTACCACAGCTGCGAGAACGGCGAGCTCTATGACGCGGACTTGGCCGCCTGCACGATCGAGGCTTGTGACTCTCAACAATGCAGGGGTCGAGCCCAGTTTGAACCGTTCGAGGCGAGGAACACAAGTGCTGGATTCTGCAGCTGCGACGGAGTCGCAACCTACCACCACTGCGACGAAGGACACGTCTTCGATATTGCCCAGGGCCAGTGCATATTGAAAGGTGTCATCGGCAACATTGCCTGCAATTTGCTGGAGTGCCAGAGGCGGTCTCGCTATGAGCCCTTCGCTGCCCAGAACACAAAATCCGGATTCTGCTCATGCGATGGTACGGACGGAGTCAGTGTCACCTTCCATGCCTGCTCAGTCGGCCAAATATTCGCGCCCGAGCTGGGAGTGTGCGCAGATCATGCCATCCAGAAGCGCTCGCTGGAGGCGCAGGAAAAAGTAAGGTCACTGTCATTCCTTAAGAGATTCTTCCAGAAACTTGCATAATCCCTGCCCACGCATACGCATACCCTATCTTACGAGTATATAATCCCATGTTATTTATGAGTTATGTTTAATGTGAAAGTTCCGCTTGTTCCACTTCTATACTTCTATAATGTACTATACAAATAACCGCACACATATGAGCAACAATAAATTCAAACAAGATGAATTATACTTTCGGCCTTTTATTTATTTGTCTATAGAATGGAACATGAGGATCTTCCTAGCTCTCACCTGGCAGGTAATCAGGGACTTTATTGAATCATATTCTTTGAACACACCTGTATGATCATACTGCAGTATCATACGCTCATCTTAGCCCAGAATGAAATTATTTCCATGTTAAGAATATATGTATTATTAGATTATTATCCGGTATTTCTGCCGCATTCCCAGTCACAAAACTCACTCAGCTTCCTTGTTCTGTATTGTTTTCAGCTTGCCTGCGGCGTGGATGAGAAGCGATCGGTACCAGCGAACTGCTCCCAGTACGAGATCTGCGTGGAGGGGCACTGGCGACGACGCACTTGCTCCGATCATCGTTACTACAACCCAGAGCAGCAGCGCTGCCTGGAGCCAAAGGACGACATGGTTTGTGCCTTTGCGCGGGTCACCTATCTGCCAACCTGCACCAACCGTAGCGAGGCCCAAACGATGTCCACCAGAAATGGCAGTTGCCTACAGTACTTCCGGTGCACCGGCAGCAAATGGCGCCTTCGTAACTGCCCCAAGCAGCACTACTATTCTGCCCTGATGGGTTCCTGCCTGCCGTTGCCGGCTACCGCAAAGAAAAACGATCGGGACATTTGCAACGCAACAATCACCTTGAGTCCGCCCGAGGATTGCCAGCACCTGGCCGTGCGTCCGTCCTTGGCGAGCTGCGACAGCTTCCTCATGTGCCTGGACAATGTATGGTGGCGGCACCAGTGTCCACTGGGAATGTACTTTAGTCGGGACCGCAATTACTGTCTGCCCAACGACGCCGGCCAGTGTCCGCAGAATACCACGACTTCCTGTGTTGGCGGCCAAAAACGCGGCCTGATCGGCAGCTGTAGCATCTATGACCAATGCTCGGATGGCCAGTGGGTGCGGATGCATTGCCTCGAGGGACAACAGTTCGAGCCACTGCTCGGCTGCGTACCCAGCGATGGCAGGTGCCAGGCGAACGGCATGCGCCGTATCTGCCATAATCAGGAGCTACGGGCTCTGCCACTGATCCCAGCGGACGGAGGTCACTGCACGCCGTTCTTCCATTACTGCGAGGGAGAGGAGTGGCTCCTGGGAAGCTGCCTTCGTGGCCAACAATTCGTCCCGCAACTGAATAAGTGTCAGGCCCAGGCCGAGTGCCTAGAGCAGGCTCAAGCTCTGACCTTGTCGGCTGCGGAGAACAGCTGTATGGGCCAACCAGATGGCCTAAGCGTGCCCGATGCACACGATTGCACACGGTTTTACCTGTGCCTGCAGCAGCAGCCCGCTTTACTGCAGAGCTGTGCCTCCGGTAGCTTCTTCGACGCCGCTCAGGGATACTGCAGACCCAACGATGGCACCTGCCAGCTGGACATCTGCTCAGGAGTAGAGGACGGCAAACTAGTGGCTCATCCCGAGGACTGTCGTGCGTACTACAGCTGCTCCAGCCAGAATGGTACGCACCTTCACCAGTGCGAGCAGGGACTATACTTCCACAGCCTGCTCTCGTTGTGCCGCGTTGACCACGGTCAGTGCCAGAGGGAATCAGACCCTGGGGAGGAGGAATCCAGCGAAAAGGTATGTGCGGGGCTGCACGGATTGCGCCTGCCCCACGAGCTCTACTGCAACCTGTACTACGCGTGCGTGCGTGGCATAGCGATTCCAGTGGAGTGTCCGGCTCGGCAGCAGTTCAATCCCGTGCTGGGGGCCTGTGAGCCAGAGTCCCAGGCGCTGGAGCAGTGCCAGAACGGACAGCTGGAAGGAAACAGCAGTGCAATCTACAGCTGCGGTACCCTCCAAGAGGGGAGCTACCTGGCCAACCGCAGCGACTGCACGAGGTACTTCATCTGTGCCGGTGGCGTTGCTGTGCCTCAGCGGTGTGGGACGGGGAGTTTCTTTGATCCAGAGCAGCTATTGTGCGTGCAGGATGACGGCTCCTGTCCGTTCGTGGAGCAGGTGGACGATGATGAGGAGACAAACAACCAACATGTGCCGCCAGATCCGCTGGTCTGCGAGGGCAAGCACGGCTACATTCTACCGGATCCGGCGAACTGTAATAACTTCTACATCTGCGTCTCCGGAAAGCTTCGCCACGAGTGCTGCTACTCCGGCCATTTCTTCAACGTAACGCTCCAGCAGTGCCAAGCCTTGGAGCTAACCGGCGACGTGGACACGCAAACGGAGCTGCCCGGAGATTTCTCAGTGCGGGAGCAGAGCGCTCAGGACAAGCAATGCAGCGACACACCCACGTCTTTCGACAGCCTGTGCAGCGTGATTGGCAATGGCACCTCCGTGGCCGAGCAGGGCGACTGCCGGCGCTACACCAGCTGCGAGGATGATGTGCCCGTATCCCAACGCTGCCGCAATGGGGAGAGCTTCGACAGCCTCCTCAGGATCTGTCGCCAGAGCGACGGTACTTGCCTCATGGAGAACGGCGAGCGCGTAGGCGTATGCAACGGAAAGCACGGCCAGCTGGCTCGCGATGTCGACAACTGTCGCGGCTTCTTCGTGTGTGTGCACGGCCAGAAGATCGAGGGGGACTGCGGACAGGGACTCTACTTCAACAAGGCTACGAGCAGCTGCGAGCAGGATGTCCAGCAACAGTGCAAAACCGATGGAGATGACTCGGTAATTGTGACCGATCCGAACTAGGCTTAGATATTATATAATCATCAAATTTCAAGTGTATTTCATTCATATTTAGGTGGTGGCTAAAATAATACTTTCGAAGAATGATTACAAGGATTAAAATATCAAAAATATCCAAAAAGAACACTGGCATTCCTGGTACCCTGTATTCCTTCAGAATGAGACCCTCAAAACTGTTTCCAAATGAGTTCAAAGCATTAAAATGGATACACATCAAAATGGTGGGGGGTGTTTCGTCAGCGGGTGATGATGGCTTTCAATTTTAATTGATTTTCATGACTACAAGCAGAAGTGTGACCGCATACTCGTCGAAACAGAAATAAAGCGGTATATGTGTAAAGGGAATGAGTTAGCGCTTGGAAGCCGTTGCCTAGCCACTGAAAGCTAATTTGTGCCTTCTTGCTGCGACAATGATCCGACCAGATCCAGATTCGGCAATCTGCAATTATGGGGTCGGGAACGTGTTGCACACATCCATTATCACCAAAAATCGAATTTAACGGGTAAAAAAGAACAAATTTCACAAATTTGCATTTGAAAATGGCCAACCAAAAAACTAAAGTAAACAAGAAATTTATATGTGTCAAAGTTCGTATTCTCTCCGCCGTAAAGTATCTGTAGCACTCTCTATATCCCCCCCCATGTCCAACCTCCCAGTACTGGTGGATACTGGCGCTTGTCGTCGCTTTTTTTTATCAGCCAAGCATCAACCTCGCTCTAATTTTGAAATTACTCGATTTATGGTTCATGCATCGAGTGAGCAGAACATGCACCAGTTGGTAGCGACCCTGCCGCGGAACTGGACATGCCCCTTCTAGATTGCCGAACTGGCAAGCCGTCTGAAGCAAGCTGGCCGCGAGGATGTCATAGCCAGAGTCGAGGAGGAGAAGTCGGCCGTCACCTGACTGGGCGTGTTCTGAAGGCTCGGCTGGATCTGCTTGCCAATTTTCCAACGCAGTTGCTCCGAAACCAGGTGTTTCACGTTGCAGTTCAGGTTACCCTGTCCGTCGATGTCTGCCAGGAGCACTGGATACGATTCGGTGGGGTCGTTCATATGGCTGTCCACGTAGCTGCTCAGCGTCTTGTTCAGAATGATTTTGCCACCCTCGAAAGTATTGGGTTGTGTCTCGTGCACCTTCGTGCAGAGCTCCTCCACGGCAACGGGATTCTTGTAGGGGCTCCAGCTTCGGCAGGGCACCTTTATTATACAACTGGTACGATGAAGGAGGCTGACCAACTGTTCCACTCGGTGCGAAAAATATATAAACTATTTTTATAAATCCTCGGGGGAGCTGGACGAAAATTTCAAATTAATTAATTTCAAATGAAAATGCAATGAAAGTTTATTTACTTGCCAAGTGACCAATTTCTCGATTCAAATTGCACAACATTTAAGTTCATCTCTGTAACACTAAAAATACTGCTCAATGAAATTATGTATATTGTCTGAAAACCATGAAAAACTCCCAACAGATATGGATGGAATTCATGAAATGCTTTGAAATGCAGCTGCCACCAGAATGTCCTGCGCCAGTGCAAAACCTATGGAGATGACTCGAATAATTTCAAGTGTACTTCATTCATGTTTAGCTGGAGGCTAAAATACTACGTTTAAAGAACATAGACAGGTTATTGAAAAAGGTTTCGAAGAATAAAATATCAAAAACATACAAAAATAACTCGGGCGTTCGTAGAACGGGGACTCCTTTTCCCATTATAGATAGTACTTCGCAGCTGTACCCCAGAGCATTGGGCCTTCAAAATGTTTCCATTCAATCAAAACTTCCAATTGAACTCGTACAAGTATGATAGGTAGGGAAACCTACCTACGAGTAGATGGCCGCATATCAAAATAAATAGGTGCCATTTGCATAGGTACTCCTATCTATAGGTGGTGCCAATCAAAGCACTCGTACAGTACGACGTTCTAGAGCAGAGCCAACCGAACATCACGCACCAAGACTTGGAATAGCGCTATTAATGACGTACATTCAATCAAAATAGATTCCACGTCCGAGAATAATAATACTGGCCTGGCTGCATAAGGGATCCCTGCACGGAGGTTATTTTAATGGTCACGAATTAGATCCCCAGCCAGGGGAATACTCGCAGCTCAAATATAAGTATACATATGTAGTCTAAAACCTATTGCCTCATATGACTTATACCACAACAAAAAGATGTTCAAGTCTTATCCTTAACCCGCCCTATGGTAACTGACGTCATTCAGAAAGTAGACCAAAGATATTGGCGGGGAAGCGTTATTAGACCTGATTTAAAATTAGAAACTTATCACGAATAACCAACACGAGGCCCAATATTAATAGGATATTCGTGTGGGCGATGGTCCAATGGCAGGCATACGCCTGTTTTACTATTCACCGAGAGAGCGCCATATCGAACAGAAACAGAAACATGTACAACCGTGATTATCTATCCAGGAGTGCCGATATATCCTGTGCAGGTCGTCAACGACCATTGACACCAGCGACAGAGACAGTGACAGTTGGATTGCTGTGGTCATTCGTGCGCGAGAGTCGGAGCCGGACACATCGGAACAGTCGGAACAGTCGAAACAGTCGGACCAGTCTGAACAATCGGACCAAAGACCCATATGCAGGGCGAACAGTGTTGAGTCAAGTGCGGGCTTATACGGATGGACATGCAAGTGCAAAGGGCCTGGATACTATGGGCATTGATTCAAGGATAATGATTACGGACATACAAAATCAATAGTGCCCCACTGCTGTAAGTCCATTAAAGCGCAGCGCTATAGATCATAGGGATATGGGATATTACCTATTGTGCAACGAAGAGTGAGAGACGCGTTTACCTGCATCCGAATGCAGGAATGCAAATCAATAATCGATTGTTTCTTCGAGTAGTACATATCGCTGAGAACGGACAGCAGCGATCAATAATCCTTCTATTGTGATTACTTCGATGGCATGGGACTTTGCACAACTGCCAACCAGCGCTGACATTTCGAAACCGTCGTACACCCAATAGTATACATAGTCCAGGTACGAGTACGGATTTATTTGTTTGACCCTAGCCCAAGATACGTTTTGGGGGCAACTTCTCGTGCAACTCGAAAAACTTGCAGAACACTCCAAAAGTAGTTTTATCCAGGCAGTCCCACACACTGTACCTGTACCGCCCCCCGTGTACCATTATACGCACTCGTATGTCTTATACGAGTACACATTTATCCAGCACTAATCGGGGCCAATTATCTAGAGCACTTGTCACTCGACCGCAAGAGAACGGATTCGGTTTGCTAGCAACAAGTTTGTTTGCCCAACCTTTGCGACCCAAGTGGAGCTGTTCCCACAGTGCATTGACTAATGTCCGGGCACTTTGAACAAGTCCGTAAGCCCTCATCAAGCTGGACAAATACAAAGAATCCAGACCCGAATAGAGACGAACCGAACCGAACCAAACCACACCAAACCGAACGGAACGGAACGGAACGAAGGGAAGAATTCCTGGGTCAATGTCGAGGGTGTGCGTGTGCGTGATACCGCCACTGATTGGAATGGGACGGGTAAATGAAGATACAAATACGAATATGAATAGCCACTCGAGGGCTGTAGAATAAACATCCATGAATTTGTAATACCGCAGGACTCTCCGGGAAGTCGCAGGGCATAGGTTTATGCATGTCACCCATCTCATTCAAACTTTTCAATACTTCTCCGTTGCGTTCTATTCCGACTGTCAACAAACCGCGGCAAACCTTAAATAGTTTATCATGGGTACTGGAGCAGGTGTTTCGGATGTACGAAGTGGGCCAAACTGAACACCACGTAGCCTATCCTTCTGGCTTTACATTTATACATTTACATTTCCACAGAATTCCATGACGACATAGACCAGCGGACGTACCAGACAAAGAAAGAAAATCGACAGCCAAGAGTAGTCCCACAATGAGCAGTCCCGGAAAGCGGTCTGGCGAGAAGTCCAACATATTTCAAATACGCATCGACAGCGTGGATGACGAGAGTACCGCTCCGATAACGGAGGCCAGTTCGCGAGAGAATCTCATCGGCAGCGCAGCCCAGGAAAGCGATCCACTCAGCGAGCAGTTGGTATTTCAGTTCCCCAGTAAGTGCATCCCCTGGATCAGAGCCCACACAGTTGCTTATCCGATTCCTCCCACAGGATTCCTTTCGGTGCCAACGCTGCGGAACACACGACCTGAGACGAACTCACGGCGTGAGGTGATGTCCAGTCCAGCCAAGAGCGAGCGAATAATACGCCACAGCCAGACCAAGCTACGACCGCGACGCCTCAGCCAGGACAGTGGCATTGTGGCAGGCCGACTGATTTCCTATGGGGTGAGTGCATCGATGTCCGATGTTTCGTGTCCAGTCAATTTTTACAGCTTCCGTCTCCAACAGGAACCCGATCAACACAGGCGAATAATGGATACCGAGCGAGATCCAGAGGACAACATCTACAGGTACCTGACGAACCCGAGCCGGCCGGAGCCGGAGAACTCTACCGCCTTGGTACTCAAGAGCGCTACTCCAATCCTGCCGAGATCCAAGCGAACGGAGGCGACCGCCTGTCGGGCCAGCTCTGCTGCCTACACGGAAAAGTGGCTCAACTCCTCTGTAGTGAGAGCCAGCAACGGCTCCTTATACCAGAAGTCGAACTCTATTGGCATGCCGCTTCCCACTCACTTGGAGGGTGATTCGGCAGAGCCCAGCCCCACGCAGGCCTTCGGCCCGAAGATTGTTGGAAATCATGAAGAGGATATTCCGGGCACAGCCATGCGCCGCACCCTAGGCCTTAATCTGAGCCCCACCCTGGGGGGCCAAAGGTCCAGCTCGGAAGACGGGGTGAATCAGTCTTACGAGGTCATGGAGTCCTCGCACTCCAACGTGTTGGCTGACCAGTTCGGTTACCGGCAACTGTTGCCCACGGAGCGTAAGGCCTCCGACACAGCGAGCAGCATCAGCGGCAGCTACTACGGCAGCCGAAAGGCGAGCAAGAGCAATAGCATTACGGGGGACTCGGAGAATGAACGACGCATCAGCAAGCAGGACCGGGAGGGGCTCGATCCCGAGTCCCTTATGTTTCGAGACGGGCGTCGAAAAGTCGACATGGTGCTGGCCTGGGAGGAAGAGGATCTGGGCGTCATGACGGAGGCGGAGGCACGTCGGCGCGACCTCAGGCGCACTTTCATGGAGAACCTGGTCAAGGAGGGGCTCGAGGTGGAGCTGGAGGACAAGTCGCAGTCGTTCAACGAGAAAACCTTTTTCCTAAAAATCCATCTGCCCTGGCGACTGGAAACCAGACTCGCTGAGGTCATGAACCTAAAGCTGCCCATCAAGCGCTTCATAACCATAACCGTGAAACCATCTTGGGTAAGTATTCGCATTCGCCCGATGTTTCAATGACGATCCCGATACTTTTTTGTGGCAGGATGAGGAAAATGTAGTCCTACGGAATGTGCAGTACTGGAGGGAGGTGTGGCAGCGTCTGACCAAAAAGATTCAGCTCGATCAGAGCTTACTAGAGGGAGAGACAACCTTTAAGGCAGCCACAGCTAATGGAAACCCGGAGGAGCAGTAGGTTCCCATAATTTTTGCCCGAAAAGCAAGAACTTATAAAGATCCCTCTGTAGATTCATCGTCAAGGATCGTGCCACCGCATTCACCAGTGCTCAACGCTCCCTGATGGTCATGCAGGTTCTGATACGCACACCCTATGACGAAACCGACCGCAGTGGGATACGGCGATTGATGAACGATGGCACCTACCTAGGGTGCTTCCCTCTGCACGAGGGGCGCTACGATCGGCCGCACTCTAGCGGCATTTCCCTTGACAGGCGGGTGCTCTACCAGACCTGGGCACATCCCTCACAGTGGTACAAGAAGCAGCCGCTCTGCCTGGTGCGCAAGTACTTTGGAGACAAGATAGCGCTGTACTTCTGCTGGCTCGGATTCTACACGGAAATGCTGGTGTACCCCTCCGTGGTGGGCACTCTCTGTTTCATCTACGGCCTGGCCACCCTGGAGTCCGAGGACAACACGCCCAGCAAGGAGATATGTAACGAGTTTGGCACCGGCAACATCACCCTCTGCCCACTCTGTGACAAGGCCTGTAGCTACCAGAGGCTGTCGGAGTCCTGCCTGTTCTCACGTCTCACTTACCTATTTGACAATCCCTCGACTGTATTCTTTGCCATATTCATGTCCTTCTGGGGTAAGTGTCTTCACAGTGCCCCATGTAGAATTGGGATATGAGTCATCTTTTGCCAATAGCCACCACCTTTTTGGAACTATGGAAACGCAAGCAATCGGTCCTTGTTTGGGAATGGGATCTGCACAACGTAGACATGGATGAAGAGAACCGGCCCGAGTTTGAGACCAATGCGACAACATTCCGAATGAATCCCGTCACACGCGAGAAGGAACCCTATATGTCCACCTGGAGCCGAGCCATTCGATTCGTTGTCACCGGCAGTGCGGTGCTCTTTATGGTGAGTGAGTTGAGTGTTCAGATTACAAATATATTACAAAAATAAACGTCTGAATATGATCGAGATTATTTTTATACCCAATATTCAAAGGGTATAGGGGTACATACATACATATGTATGTACATATGTATGTATATTAGATTTGAGATAGAGGAGAACCGACCCCACAAAGTATATTTCTGTTTGTTTGCCCCTCCGTATTGATGACCGCCTAGATCTCAGAGGCTATAAAAGCTAGAACAATCAATCAAATCAGACTCCTGTGATCTATGTAACACTTATACAAGGGTATTTCAATATTGCGCCCAGTCGTTCTGCCCCCACAAAGAACGAAAATCTGTGGTAATTTTTGTTGTTGCTTAGCCAAGTAAGTCATGGGTTGGCGAAAGAGCAAAGCCAGTGCGCAGGGGCGCACAGTGTGCCTATAGTCATTTAATATTTCCACTCTTGATCCAATGCAGATCTCGGTTGTGCTATCCGCTGTCCTGGGCACCATCCTGTACCGCATTACGCTGGTGTCGGTCATCTATGGCGGCGGTGGATTCTTCGTGAAGGAGCATGCCAAACTTTTCACCAGTGTCACAGCCGCATTGATCAATCTGGTGGTCATAATGATACTCACACGAGTACGTTACACTCTTAAAGTTCTCATACATTCGGTATTGATTCACGATTATATTTTCGTTCACAGATATACCATCGCATGGCTATCAAGCTAACGAATTTGGAGAATCCGCGCACCCACACCGAGTACGAGGACTCCTATACGTTCAAGATCTTCTTCTTTGAGTTCATGAACTTCTACTCGTCGCTTATCTACATCGCCTTCTTCAAGGGCCGCTTCTTCGACTATCCCGGGGATGAAGGCGCGCGTCGGAGCGAGTTTTTCCGTTTGAAGAACGACATCTGTGACCCGGCGGGATGCTTGTCCGAGCTCTGCATCCAACTGGCCATCATAATGGTGGGTAAGCAGTGCTGGAACAACTTTATGGAGTATCTGTTCCCTAAGTTCTGGAACTGGTGGCGCCAGCGGAAGCACAAGCAGGTAATCCGAGTAAGGGTTCGCCCAGTAGATCATTCCAATTTTCGATTTATTTCACTTACAAGGCGACAAAGGACGAGTCACATCTGCACATGGCCTGGGAGCAGGACTATCATATGCAGGATCCGGGTCGCTTGGCCCTTTTCGATGAGTACCTGGAGATGAGTGAGTAGCTTCCTATAAGGTGGTTTTCATAAGTCTAATTTCTTGAAAAATAGTTCTGCAATACGGATTTGTCACCCTCTTTGTGGCCGCATTTCCCCTGGCCCCGCTCTTTGCGCTCCTTAACAATGTGGCCGAGATCCGGCTGGACGCATACAAGATGGTGACGCAGGCCAGGCGCCCACTGGCCGAGCGCGTCGAGGATATTGGGGCCTGGTACGGCATCCTGCGAATCATAACCTACACGGCCGTCGTCTCGAATGCCTTCGTGATCGCCTACACCAGTGACTTTATACCGCGCATGGTCTACAAGTTCGTCTACTCGGAGACCCACACCCTGGCCGGTTACATAGAGCATTCGCTCTCGATATTCAACACCTCGGACTACAAGGAGGAGTGGGGCGCCTCGGTCAGCGAGCGCGATCCAGACACCTGTCAATATCGGGGCTATCGGTAGGCCGACATCCTTTGGTATCTGACTTCAATGATGCTCACAACCATTTATAATCCTTTTGCAGGAACGGCCCCAAGGACTACGATGCGTATGGCCTGAGTCCCCATTACTGGCACGTGTTTGCCGCCCGTCTAGCCTTCGTCGTGGTCTTTGAGGTCAGTAGTTTCAGTTCTTACGATGCAAGGACTGTCGCCTAGTTTTGCTTTTACCCCGAACAGCACGTCGTGTTTGTAATCACCGGCATCATGCAGTTCATCATACCCGATGTGCCGTCCGAGGTCAAGACACAGATGCAGCGCGAACAGCTGCTTGCCAAGGAGGCCAAGTACCAGCACGGCATCAAGCGGGCCCAGGGCGACAGCCAGGACATCATGAGCCTGTTCCGCGATGCCAGTCACCGGACATCGGTGGCCGGCAGCCAGGGAACTAATCGCGGCAGCTGGGCGCGACGATTCAGTCGCCTCAGCGACGGACTCGATGCCCATGTGGAGGTGGCAGCTCGGCCTCGACGGTCGGTGGAGTCCACTGTCTGGGAGGTCCCCTGACACGAAGAGGAGGCCGAGAGCGAGGCTAACGTGTCGAGCAAAAGATGAGAACGCAACCTGCAGGCCACAAGCAATGCCGACTAAAAGCTCAAAGATATGGAACTCTTTCCCCCATTCGCAAATTATGATTAATTGTCGACTGTCCGTCCACTGCTTTTTTTTTTTTGTAACTTTACCGATCTCATGATACTTGTAAATAAATTCTTTTCAATGTTGTGAATGGGTTGTAGTTTTCTGATCATTTACCTATTCGACCCAAATATAGCCGTACTCCTCTGCCATTTATTCGATTATTGTTGGAAGGAATGAGCGAGCACCCCGCTGGCCCTGCCGTTTCCATCACAACACGTTTCCAGCTAAGTTTTGTTTGCTCGAATCAATCTGGAGGCAATAAAAAATATTAGAAACACACTTCTGATAAACAAAAGTGACACACATTTTTTTTGTTTGGCGAAAATTTTTTAATAATGAACAAGAAACTCTCGCCGGAAGATGCATTCTACGAAAATTTGACGCTGGGCCTCATGAAGACGCTCGGTGAGTATCCACCGATGGAAGATGGATATTATCCATCCAGCTAGCAATTCTCTAACCTACTTAAGCCGTCATGCCCTCTCAGCTACCGTGCCGCGAGTGTGCAATGTGAACCTGGAGCGACGACAGCCGCTGAACGCCTGCCAGGTAGTGAACTGGGAGCAAAGACACTGCGTCTACCTGCCTGAGGACATGAAGAAGTTCTACTTGTCCACCGACGGCTTCGTGCTCAACTGGAGCTATCAGTATGCGCGTGAGTAGTGCTTCATATGAGGAGACCTGCTGCAATACACTGCTCCCTGCTTCCACCACACGACAGCGAATGACGTTCGCCGCGTGGGACATATCTACTTCCCGCACCTGCTCCAGGTGACTCTTCTTCGGGAGAACATAGAGACGACGCACTCGAGCAGTGGGGTTGCTCACCCGCCGGCTGTCGCCAGCGGGGGCACTGACCACCTGGGAGCTAGTTCGAGTTCGACGACCAGTCTTCTGCCCCTGGCAATGCCGAACGCCTCCAGTGGCACGGGCAAGGATAAGTGGGGAAACCCCACGCCAACCATCACGGCCAAGTCTAAGTTATTCGAGATAAACAACATCAACGAGATGGCCAAGGTGATACAGATCCATTTTCGGTCCTCAGACTCCAGATAGTGACTTGCTTTCCCTTTCGCCCAGGTGTGCATGTTGTACGAGTCGACGAGCTCGAACAATCCCAAGTTCTATTTGCTGGAGCTGAACACCCTGAGCTGGCAGTTCCTGGCGGAGACCTTCAGCGAATACCTACGGATGTCCATCGCCCATCTGGGACTGCCCTACTGGGAGCTTTGCTTCTCCAGCTTCGGACTGCCCTCGTGGACCGAGCAACTCTTCCTGCTGCTCGCCCCCCACCTGCTCGAAGAGCACGAACTGCGGCGCGGCCGCGTCCTCAATCCGGCCTGCGAGCACCCGTACAACATCATCGATCCCAACATATTCCGGGGCAAGCCCAAGAGCGTGGCCAAGACGGCAGCGGCCAGCAGTGCCAAGCAGAGTAATAAGTGAATCCTGATTCGTGTAGAAAAGTAAAGGTTTATTGGTGAAGAAACAGCACAAGACGGCAACGAAACATAAATGATACAACACAATCTCAGTAGAAGGGCACACAGGTCATCTCTGTAAATAATTTAACGGGATTTGGATGTGGGTGGGGATGGGGTTGGGGATGTGGGTGGGGATGTGGCTGTGGAGATGTTATGAGCTTTAGAAAAAGTCCGAGCTCTTGTCAACCAATTCAGCCAGCAATTTGTCCCTGATCTGCGGCCTGGGATCCTCGGTTATTTCCGTGGAAACAGCGCCCACCTGACCGAGCATAAACTCCAGCTCCTCAACCGTCAGCTTCTCTCCGCGCAGCTCCAGGGGGCCAATGAACTGCTTGCGCATGGCGCCCTCGTGGTAGACGAATATCGTGGGCAGGTTCTTCTCGGGGAAGTTGGGTATGCAAGTGGTGGCAACGGAGCGCAGGAACTTGGTCTGCGGGAATCGCACAGCCAACTGTTGCATGTGGTGGTGGAGGAGAGCGCAGAGCGGAACTCCGTTCGCGTACAGGTGCAGCACCACCCAGATGCCCTCGCCGGCCTTGGTGACCTCGCTCACATAATCCTGTCCCGAGATTTCGCGCACGCTGCCAAACCTGGCCTTTTCGGCAGTGGCGCGCATCTCCGCAATGCGCTTCTGGCGGTACTGCTCCAGCACAGTCTCATCCTCAGAGTCTTCTAGCTCATCCAGCTCGTCCAGCGACATGTCGTCGATCTTTTTGTCGCGCTGGCCCTCACTCAGAGGTAGGTCTGTGCGCCGCTGTATCGCATCGTCCATCAGCGCTTGGATCTGGTCCTCTGTGATTTCGGCCTCCTTCTGCTTGGGCCCGATGATTCCCTTGGCCCGCAGCACATCATTCCACTCGGTGTCCTCATTTGGGTCCTGCAAAAGACCGAGCCACGTGAGTTTTCATTCAAAATACATTTATTTTGGGACTGCGACTGCGACTCGCATCTGCCCAAATATGGAATTTCATATTTTAGGTGCAGCACACACCCACATAAGTGGAAATCCAAGCGTTTCCAGCACAGCTGGCCCTGGCCATGCGTGGAAATGTACCCCTCACCTGCATTCTCAGTGATTTTGGATGGAAAAGCGGCCTGAGTTGGACACAATTAAGACAATTAAGAGGAAACTAGCTACTCTAGCTACTAAAAATAAAACCGAAATGCTTTAAAAATGACTCACGGCGAGGGTGGAAATCTGAAGAAAAAAGGTATGAGCAACAGGTATGGGCAACAGGCAAAACAACTCGGAAAACTCAACGCATGCAAAGTGAAGTCCACCCCATTGCCTAACATACCATCATGTCAATATAGGTTCGCAGGTGAGGTGAGGTTCGTATGAGCCGTGCAATTTACATTGGCTGTTTTTTTCCTGTTGTCCCAACCTTTCCATAGCCCAACGGTGCGATCAAGCCAAAGAGAGGCTCGATCACCCAAAAAGAGCGTCTTTTACTTATTTTTGCGTGTCATATATGAGCTCATACGATGGATGGAGCCATGAAAAAAAATGTCGATATTTTTAAACTGGCGGTAATTTTGAAAAAAGTACCAGTACCAATACCATGACAGAATAAAATACTTTTTGGCTTCATAAGATACCTTAAATGGTCACGCTGGTGCCCATGTTACGAGACAATGTCGATCATTTGGCGGCACATGCTGCTGGCCCATACAGCTAAAAAAACAGTATCGATCAAATATACCCGGGTAACCCTCTGAAATATACAAAAATATACCATCCCATTCTGTAGAAATAAAATCAGTTAATAATTCGAATTATGTGTGAAACCAAGCAGGAATGTATTATTTGTGGGTTCTGTTGAGCTGGAGGATGGCAAAGAACGGATAAAGCACAGCATTATTGGATAAATCAGTTCCTGCAGATCAGAAATGCCATCAACATGTTCATATCAAATACATAATTAAAAAATGAGTATCAAGTTTAAAATTAATAAACTCTTCTGCGTCTATTCCACTTAGCGGTAGGAAACGCTAAGTGGTCAATAAAGCCTTTTAATCACATAGAAATTCCATTCCGACTAATATTCGTCGTACTCTCCATCAAAATCGTGATTGAGACAATAAAATCTTCTCTATTTAAATGAGCCAGAAGAGCATGAAATATTATTTTTTATAAAATAAGGTTTAATCAAAAAACATCTCCATAAAATCATTTAAATGTGAAATATTCAAAATATAACCAGATGTTGCGGAAATGTTTCGAAGTGAGGCGCAGCTTTTCGAGATGTTGCGTGACTTTCCGAAAGTTTACCGACACATATGGTCATGTGTAAATGTTGCGGGAGAATGTTGCGGAAGAATGCTGCGCAACATTTTTTCGCTACTGTACAAAATTTTACTACCATAAAAAAAGTTTATAGGAAATTTTATAGTTTGAATGTGATGTAATGTAATGTGAAGAATTTAAATGTTCCTTGGTTGTCAAAGTCGAATTTATGACTCTTTTTTCTAAACTTTAAGGAAGAATGCATGATAATGCTCAAAATAAATTAATCAATCTTATAGAGAATTGAATATTTTATGCCTAAAGTTATGTATTTTACAAAAATTGTATCTTTCTTCTGCCGCAAAATATGGATATTACTTAACAATATTATGAAGCTGTTGCCCAATGTGACTTTTTCTGATAGATATGGATTTAAAAGTTTTTAATTTTTAAGAATTTTTAAAAAATGTTGTATTTTTCTTTAGAGGTAGTGCTTCTATTTTTAACATAACCAAAGTTTCTTATACCTGGTTGTATTATGCTTTGCAGTTCTAAAAACCTAACAAATGCAGCTATAAATTCGACCCAGACAGCTTAACGTCTGGAAGATATAAAGCTTTCAAATTCAAATTTCATAATTTTTTGCGGTATTTTACATATCCCCACATTTTGTATTTGAAAACTCAGGAAAAGTCGAACTAAAAATATTTTATGGTTTTAGATAGACACATTAATTAGGCGTCGCTTAAAGTTACAGCCGTTTGACCAAACCTTCACATGCCGAATTTCGGCGATAAATTCCGTTAGCCGACGTGTAACCGTTTTTTTTCCTACAAAAATACCAAAAATCTGTGTTTGTAGAGATTTTAGCGGTAAAATGACATTTGGGAAACCATAAACCATAAAAAAAAAATAATTCTTTAAAAAAATGTAAGTCTCCAAATCAGAAAAAGTCATTTTGGGCGACAGTGGAAATAAAAAGTTGAATTAAACCTTAAACAGTCGCCCACCCGGGTATGCCTTCTTTAAAAAAGGTATCTATAATCATATAAATATGTATTTATATACACAATATTTATATTGAAAGTTTAGGAGCGCAGCTCTGATTGTCGCTGTCCAATGAATGATCTAGAGGGACCAGTCTTTACACGGTAGATGTGGCTTTACTGTGAGGGCATATCAGTCAGGAGTATCAGTATATCACATCACCACCAAAGTAGGAAAAAGCCGATGCAAGTTCTTTTAGCCCAGTGGCTTGGAGCGCTCCTGCAGACAGGACTCTACTGAAAACAGAAATATACTATTCCATCTTTATTCCATTAAAACAATTCTCTTTTTACACTCAGTATAGGGAAAAATTCAACATCAATTAATTAACACTAGCTACAGATTCTAGTAATATCAAGCGGCATAAATTCAACAATACTTAAAATCGTATGCAGACCTTTCTCACTTGCTTCGAACAGATGCCTGAACATGGCCGCACGTTAACTACATCTAATTCTTGCTGGTCGGTGTGGAACCCTCAGATAACTTATAATAGTTGTTAAAATTAATAACACGTATCAGGTCTCCGATTTCCTCCTGGTATCCGCAGGCAGCCAGCTTGTTGCCCAAGTAGATTAAATATTGGAGGAACTTCTCGAACTCTGCCTCCTCGTGCACGAGCCGCTTGTATCGCGGATGCACAAACAACTCGCCCTCTACCACGAAAGACTGCGACTGCAGAACCCTGAAAATAAAGGAGGAATTATATCTTCTGCGACCATTTGAAATGAGGGAAAACGTACTTGCAAAACCGCAACACAATCACAAGAATGCCGTCAATTGTTTCCTTGATCTTGGCGCTTCGACGATTAAGCAGTGCAAGGAACGCCACCCGCTTCAAATACGTTACATGCATCCGGTAGAGACCCTCAATGGAGTCGCAGCCACACAAGTCCTTCTTGAAGGCGTTCCACGTGGCCTGCAGCGCGTTTGCTACGAGATGGGTCTGTAGCGTGGTCATAAATTGCGACAGCTTGTGGCGCACTGCCTGCAGGTGTCTAAACTGGAGCGCAGTGCGGAGTGCTGCTCCGTGCAGCTTGGCCAGGTGCTGCAAGTGCTGGAAGGCGCCTTCGAGCACAAAAGTGACGTGCCGCAGCTTCATTAGATGCTCAAAGATCAGCCCGTACTTGGTGATTGTCTCGCCGCTAATCACCAAGTTGAGCGGCCAATTCACCTTGCAGTGTAGGGTAAGCATACCCGTGGCCTCCAGCGACATGAAATCCAGAACATCCGGTATCTTTGTGCAGTCCAGTGTGAGATTCTGTGCAACAAGATCGTCTTCAGACGCCGCCAAGCCTCCGAGCGCATTGTTGAGAATGACGTCCAACATGCCCTTCTGGCAGAGGCTGCGCGGATCCATGCCATCCCTAATGTGGCCCAAAATGGTGTCCGTGAGCTGTGTCCCAAACTCGCCATTCTGCAGAAAGAAGTAATCTCGCAGCATGCGAAAGTGCTCGTAGATACGCTGCTCCTTGAAGATGCGCAGCACCTCGTTGCGAAGCAGCGCGTAGTGCGCACTGACGGGCTCCATCACGGACATCTGCAGACACCGCCTGGACATAAATGGATTACACGACTCCGGCACCGAGGCGCTTGAGATCTGAGGCTTATCCCGTTCCGATATCTTTCCGAATTTCGTTGGCCAGCTAACAGCTGGACGCCTGCTGATTACTGAAGCGTCTCTTCTCTTCACAGAAGCTGGTGCAGGCTCAACAGGCAATGGAATGGTCGAGATAAGCGGTGCAGGATCCTGTTCGTGACCGGCATTACTGATGAGAGCATGGCCGTTGTTGTTATCCGCTGCATCTGGCTCAGGGATTTGTTCTTTGAAGGGATTGTGGTCGGAGAGGCCATCGAAATCTACATCGGATGTGGTGGACATGGGAGTAGCGGCATCCAGAGGCACCTCTACATGCAGCTTGTTCAGTTCGAGGGCCAAGTGCAAGCCGTTCTCTGCAATCGAGGACAACGTGGCGGTGGCTTTTCTGCAAATGCTTGGAATATCAAATTCGCTTGCCATCATCCGTCGTCGATTCCTGGCCAACGGCGAGTCCGACCGTTCGGTGTGCACATCCTCTATTGAGTTGAAGGCATTGAAGCCATCATGTTGCTGCATACGGTGTCGGTTTCGCTGCAGATCACTCTGCTCCGTGGTGTCCTCCAACCTGTTAAGGTTCATGTTGATGTCCGGTGGCAGGAGGGCCCGTAGTTTCGTTCCTGTGCTTGACGACTCCTGCAGATGCACCTCCGATTGGCATTCCTGGAACAGAGCGGAGGACAACATTTGCCTACGATTGCGATCCAACTCTGAGGGCAAAGAAGGCTCTTCTTCGTTAGAATTGAGAACATCCGAGTGAGTTCTTTGATATGGCACGACAGAGGCAGTGGCACGCTCTGGGTCTATTGAATTTGGTTCTTCATCGACCAATGAAGAAGGGTCTGCGTCTGTCTGTGGATCTGCGTCGGTCTGTGCATCTGCGTCTGTCTGTAGATCTGCGTCTATGCCTTCAAGGCAAGATTTAAAACTGGTATTTGAGCTATGATCTGGGCTTTCGACCATTTCCGATCCGGAAGCATCCTCGGTTGCCAACTCCTGCTGACGGAGCACTTGTATTTTATCTATCAGGGTCTGTTTCTCCCGCTCCAGCAGCATATCATCATACCGTTCGCGCTCCCGCTGATGCTGCAGCTCTTGGACGACCTGCAGGCGGCGCTGATCGACACGATTCCTTTGCTGGAGTTCCTGTTCTGCATTGATTTGGTCGTAGAGCAGTCGCTTTTTGGCATTCGATTTGAGGAGGAGGTCGCGCCTCTCCTCTTCCCAGGCAGCAATAAAGGACTCCGTTCGTTCGACCATGCGGTTCTTGAAGCGAAGCTTGGATGCCATCCGTTCCTCAAAGATGCTCTTCATACTGCACTCTTCAAAGGTTTGACGGATTGTGCTGTATTTGTCGTTCAAGTTCCTGCGCATCGTCGTGAGCTGCTCCTCCGAGAGACACACAACTATATCGGGGTATGCCACATCGAAGACGGGATGCTGTAATTGTGCGATTGGTTACAAGGGGAAGCGGGAACCTTTGATGTTTTCCCTCAGTTAAATCGTTCTCACCTGAGCATTGCAAGCCTTTAGCAGGCGATTGTACTTTCCGCACTGGAGAATGAGGTTTTCGCAACCCGACAAAAAGTCTGGCACTTCCTCCTCGTGCACCTGGTAGCCCTTGTCGAAGAACTCCTTGCTGCACTCGTCCATTTGTCGATCCAATGGCGCACGGAGTCTGATAAAGATCTCGTTCACTGTCTCGTTTAGCTCGCCCTTGTAGACCCATCGTTGAAGCTGGGCAAAGTAGGTCTGGCACATGCACTTCAGCAGATACATAAGCAGCTGCAGGAAGTCGCTGTTGCTGCACGTGTCTATGGCCGACCCGATGCTGGCTATTATGAATGTCCCAGAGACACCAGAGTCCAAGTTCACTGTAAATGTCGGTCAAGGATTAACAATTGAGGCTAAGAAGGTCGGTATGGCATATTCTTACGATTAGATTTCGCCTCGAAAAATTTGTCGAGATGCTGCACCAGTCGCATCGCAGGCTGGGCGCACATCAGCAGCTCCGAAAAGCTTTCGGCGGGCAGGGAGAGAAAAAACTGTTGAGTGGTGGCCAAAAAATCAATGAGGGTGTCCCGCATGGCCTGAAAGCACAAGACGATAGATATACTCAAGTACTAGCAAGGATTGACATTCCAGAGTGAGTTATAATTACCCGATTAAGGGGTCCCTCCAGACAGGGTCCTCGGCTCTTGGTGCGGGCTTTCAGGTGACGGAAGGCGGTGCCAGACTCGACGAAGGGTTCCACAAATTCGGACAGCACCTTGGGCAGCACAGTCCGCACCGTGGTGTTTCTTTTTATTTGGAGCTGATCGCCAGCTCCAGCTGGGCATTCGAACGTCTCCGATTGCAGTCCAGCGGCGGCCTTCTTCAAGTGATCAATGAGCTCTGGCTGTTCGATGTAGTAGAGCACCAAATCTTTGTTCTGGAGAAGCAACAGTTCGTTGCACATGCTGACATCCGACAAGAAGTGCTTCTCAGGCTTAGCCTCAGCGATGAAGTTGTTCTCCAACTTGTCCCGGACCATCTTGGCCGGCGAAGACCTTCTCCTTGGCAGCTGCAGGCGATATGTCAAGCGCATCATTTGGTCCTTGGGCTTCCTCATGCGAGCCATGGATTCTGAGATGGCGGAGCAGGTCACGGAGGCGGCCTCTTGCGGCCCCTTGCGCTTGGGAGGAGCGGACTGCTCACCGAATCGGTTGAATAGAATATTAAAGTGGGGCTGGACCTGGAGCGGCTTGACTTTTCGTCGCAAATCATCGACGGATGTGAACATCGTCTCTTGCGGCCCCTTGCGCTTGGGAGGAGCGCACTGCTCACCGAATCGGCTCAATAGAATATCAAAATGGGGCTGAACCTGGAGTGGCTTGACTTTTCGTCGCAAATCATCGACGGACGTGAACATCGTTTGTTTACTGTCATTTAGGGCGCTATACCCTCCACTGCCATCGGCAGGTTTATTAAGCTGCAGTGGTCCTGGCTGCAACAGCTTGCGCCTAAGCGCGGAAACCTTGCAGCTATTAGATTCCTCCTGCAAAGGGACGACAGCCGCTTCGACAAATGCATCATGACAGCCGAGTTTGTGCTGGAAGTGGCGCAACATTTCGTCTTTTCGGTCGCCCCTTATGTCCAGGCACACCTTCCGCAAGAACGCCTCCTTGGTGGACAAGGGGGTTTTGCCATTCCGCAGCAGAGCCTCGAAAATTCGGCTGCGCTTCTTGGCCACAGAAGCAGCTGTGGGCCGTTTTGGGAAACTCTCCTCGGCGGCCAACAGGGAGGCCAGGTGTGTGACCACATCGAACAGACTGTGGGTTCCCTCTTCAAATGCGTCCATTAAGGTTCGTTTTGAACGCGACTTTTTATAAACAAAACAAAATACCAAAAACAATGTACATTTTCAGCGCGCCGAATACACAAGTTAATCAGGGCTAGTGGTGGGCATTGTGACAATCGATGACTATCGATAGCTGCGGCGGTTAATTTAAATAATATAAAACACTCGGACCGTAGGGATTTTCCGTGGTTTTGCAATGTGAATTTTAATTATATGTTTTCAAAACTTACATATTGAATATTTGCTTAATGTACTGGATAAAGAAACGCAAACATATCATAATGACGAAGATCAAGATGGACCATACCCGGCCAAGCGTAAGAACCCCAACGTGGAATTTATATTTGCGACACACACCCTCGCATATAACATGGCCACGTTATATGCGACATGGCCACGAGTAGTGTTCGTCGCAATTATAAATTAAGCTTCTGTGTCGCAATTATAAATTCACTCTCTTATGTGAAAGAAGATTATTTTGTGGCTTCCTGCGAAAATAATTTTAAAGTTGAAGAACGTTTCGCTTACCCATTTCGTCGAGATGTCTAATTGAAATTATGTTTCAAGTTGTAAAAATTAAAAATAAACATTTTAAACCGGGAGTTGCCGAACGTTCAGAGGTTGAAACAAAACTAATTTTATTTTTTTGATTCCTTTGAAAATGATTTTTGTTCTCCAAACATTGTTACTATTTTTTATTATTTAAAAAATGTGTCTATTACTCTTGTTAAAAAAAAATTAGAAAAAATAAAAATTTTAAGCCGGAAGTTGCCGAACGTTCAGAGGTTATAACGAGAGGGAACGTTGTGAGTCGCGGCAAAGGCCGCGGCCCTACTTTATACCCGGTACTCAGTCAGAATATACATATCTGATCTTATGATTTATGTAATTTATTATATGTTCGCAAAACGGACGAATTCCATTTTGGCCCTAATGGAAAATTTAAAAAAATTATGTCGAACCCTATGCTAGATTTTTATATATTAAAAGTTATCTGTTTCCATTTTTTACATCAGCCTCTACATTTCTACATGACATGTAGAACTACTCATACGAGACGCTTGGCAGGCGTTGCGTAGCCACTGAAATTGAATTTGTTTCTTTTGTCCATAATAATGATCCGACCTGATCCAGATTCGGCAGTCTGTTAGACACGGTAATTTTTCATGATTCTGCGTTTTTGGTTTTCTTTTTGGGGTCGGAAACGCTTCCCTCTGGGCGTTACACACATCCGTTATCACCACAAATCTAATATACCTCTATACTTTTCGGGTACCGGGTATAACAAAACTGATATTTTGTTGATTCCTTTGAACATGACTTTTGCTCTCCAGGCATTGTAAGCATTTTTTAAATTTTTTTTAAGCAAGCGAGCCGTTTACTTTAACTCTTTTAATATTAACAACGCTAAAAGCCCCCTAATGGCACCTTTTCCCAAACTAGGCTAGGAGTTTTAAGAGACATTTAAATGTAGTAGTACGAACAGGATTTTATTTTAGTTCATTAATTGCCATATACTTGGCTTCATTTACAACAGATTCTATTTCCAGTTTGGTTTTCGCATTAAAAATTGAATTCGGCAAGCTTGAACGAGACTTGTGCCTTCTGGGAGGTCTTACAATACGAGAAAAATGTAGCTTGCTGGCTCCAACTTACGTTTATTATGCTGGTAATACTTAAGGCTACATATAATCTGGGTAGGTTAAGATAATGTTACGCAGATACGGGTTTATATATGCATATTCTGCAACAAGCTTCGTGCTGCCCAACTTCCTTGGCATGAGAAATGACTTGATCTTGAGATTTGGGATGGACAAGTAGAGTGTGTGTGTGTGTGTTTAACCACAGGACTATGCAGAACTCTGTATCTTAAAAATTAATAAGGTTTTGGGGAGCAGCTCTCTTTTGGGGAGTTTTGGAAATAAAAAAAAAAACAGACTAAAACATCCGCGAAATACTCATAGTTGAGCCGAAAGTGCGCCGCAATTAGCATTTGAAATGTAGATTATATATTAGGAGCATTTGAGGGGTGGGCTGCTGGGAGAGGGCTTTGTGTTTGGGGGATGTGTGTTTGGGTGTTTATGGGGTGGCGTTACGACAATTTAGCTCGTCGCTGGGAACTTGTTGCAGGGCTGAATGATCGAGGTCTTGCGTGCCGGCACGGTCTCGGGTGTTGGTATGGCTTCGCCGGTGGTCACCTTGTTGGCAAAGACCTGCTTGACGCTGCCACCTTTCTGCTTGGCCATCTGATAGTCACCCGAATCGAAGAACTTTTGCTGCAGAAGGGACAAAGAATATGTGAGACGGACTAGGGCATGGGCACATGGCAGGCACACTTACCCCCTTCTGTAGACGCTTCTGGAGGAACGCCGAGTGGCCTCCGGGCACACGCATGCCGCTCGAGTACTTTGACTTAAGCTTCTCCTCCTCAATCTTCTCCAGATCCCTAGGATTGGTTTGCTCAGGGGCCTCGCCTTCCTGGGGCGTGGTGGCCGGGCTGCTGCTGTTGTTTTCCTCCGTGGAGCTCATGGTAATCTGGTTTCTAAAACACAATGAAATTCGGATTAGCAAATGCTTGAAACTAATTCCGACTAACGTTCGTCGGCGAGAACTTGTCAAAAATGGCGGCGCCGTTTTTCCAAAACAATGAGAGAACGGCTATAGTCGAGTGCTTCGACGCATTGGATACCCGGTAACCTGATCAGTGGCGTCACTGGCTCGAGCTGATGCTCAAGTTTCTCTGGGGGAATGAGGGGAAATCGTTTTCCTTACTCGGACTAGACTGTAATTATTGCGACCATTAATATACTAATAAGGTAGATAATGATCATTTTATGAAACGCTTGCTTCTGGCTCTTACATACATTTGAGGAACGAAATACCCTGTTCCATGCTGTCAGAATACTGTGTATACCCTGCAAGTACCGGGTACAGGAATCAAGACCAATACGCCTGGAATCGGAGGCGCGAAAAATGCCAAATAAAAATTGCATTTCATCACACATACACGCGCATGGACACAAGTAAACGGCAGGAAGGCAAAAGTACGCATATATACACACACACACACACACATCGAAATAAGTCTAACTTTGGTGATATATGGACGACGCGACGTCGTCGGCGCCTACTGCACGCTAATATAATGGTAATAATCTGATGTTCAAATATTGCCTTAATTTCGTATATACATATGTATGTACATACATACCTACTGCTTGGGCGATAATGTACGTATGGTTGTGTGTGAATAGAGCTCTGTCGGACGCGCGTCGCAGATTTGACGACTAACTGTTGTTTTCCTCCTTTTGTTCTTTTAGTTCCTTTTGCGTATGTACTTTTCCGTGGATCTGGTTTGCCAATTAGCGAGCGAGGAAAGCAACGAAAAAAGTGGCGCTGACGGCGATGTGCAATCGCGGGGGAAACGGGCGAAAACTTTAGAATGTGACAGAGAAACTAGACGCTTAGATGCGCCGCTTAGTTAAGGTGAATAGCTATTTCTCAAGGTTCAAAACTAAAACTTTTTTTTGTTCACAGACGCGTCGGGTGACAAGTAGAGATGTTGAAACATTGATATATCAATATATCGATATTAATATATTGATATTATGTTGATAATATCAATGCTGAATTGGCAAAAATAAATATAGATAATTTATGTGGGATGTATAATTAACAAGCTTACTTTTCAGAACAAATCAAATTAGTTGTTTTACGTCAGATCAGATCAAATATACCGATTTTACATTTTAATTATCGATGCACAGGTAGTTGAAGGAAAAATATCGGTATTTTTGTGCGATAAGCGGAACTTATGAGCGTTTTATTTCGAAAACCAAGTCTGGTCCAAAAAAAATATTCCTATCTGAAATCAATTTATGTACCAACATATATAAAATAGATTATTTATCGTTGCGGTGTAAAGTATACTTTTACATTTTACAATACATTCCTGAGTGCTGTTGCTTCCTCTCTAGGTCACACACCTTGCCAATTTCATATATATGTATCGGACCATATTGTTATGGACTCACCTTGTTGTGCCAACACGTCTTTGTAAAAATCATGTAGAAATATACAAACTTGCCAGTTTTCGCCGCTAGGTGCTTCTGTGACAATTTCATCCCTGTGTAGTTGCCATGTAGCATGTCGTGCAGCAGCAGCTGGTGGGGCTGTGTGCATAAATTTGTTATTAGAATTGCAGCGAAAAGAACCAATAATTGTGCAAGCAGAGAGCTGATTTACTGACCACCACCTAGAGAACGAACAACCATGAGCTCCAACAACAAGTCAAAGTTCAAACAGTTTCTCAAACAGGTGACACCGGCAGGTAACTAACCACTCCAGTTGGTGGGGAGAGCACCCCCATCTTCGGGCCCTTCTGCTTCATTTGTATTAATGGTGCGTTTTGCACAGGCAATGCAGGGGAGACCAGACTGCGGCCATATGAGCGGGAGCTGCGACCGGAACAGCCCGTTGCACAGCGATGCAAGATTCTCAAGGACCTGGGCGACAATCTGCACAACTTCAACTTGGATGAGGTATGTACTAGACAGGCGACAAAAAGACAAAACCAAACATCATACTGGCTTCCGTCCCCACAGACTTCCATTACCAGCCTGTGGAATCTCACAAACGATCTCATAGTGCCCAACAAGCCGGCGGAAACGCGACAGATTGCTCTGAGCTTCTACAAGCGACTCATCCACACACAGTACAAGAACCTCACTCTCATGCGGGAGAAGTTCTTTCTGGTCATACAGAACCACGAGGCCCGTGAGGACCTGCGGCATCTGCTGGAGCTGTTGGACACACTCACCGAAAACGGGAAGAATATCACAAACTTTGAAGAAAAGGTAAGGTGCGGCCCCAATACATTGGGGCGTGCAATGCCCCATAAAATTTAAACTTAGTACCCATGTGTCTTGATTGGTAGATTGGGAAATTCATGCTGAAGTGGATCCCAGCCATAAGAGAGGCTAATCTCCTGTGCCCCTACCTAGACATGCTGGTCAATCTGATCAAGTTTAACGCAGCCCATCTGGACAAAGACATTCTCGTTGGAATCCTACAGTGGGTGATCCATTCAGATATATTCTCATGCCACATGCTAACACATGTCTTTATACTCTGTCCAGGAATGCCTGCGAATTGAGCTGCACCGTCAGCGACGTCGACATAGGCCTTCAGTGCCTTACCATTCTGGAGATGGTCATTGGCTACACCATATTCCCCAGCGAGCCGCTTCCACAGTGCATCATCACTTTGTGTCGAACCGTCGACTGTTCGCGATACTGCCAGTCCTCCTTCAAGGTGAGGTTTTGCCGGATATAACGATAAGGATAAAATTAAGTGTCTGCCCGAGGAGGTGCTTAACGATCGGGAACCTACTTTTATACCCGCCGCTCTACAAGTTAGAGCTTATGATCAGCGGAATTTGTATCATGCCCACACTCTGTCTAAAAGGGAAGAACTGATTTGGTGGTTAATGCGGACAGGAGGCAAATCTTTCCGCGATTCATATGATTTTTTCTCGCATTTGTTATAGGAGATGGGAAAAACAGAGAAAAAGTTAGAAACTACGACTGCAAGTTATGTTCTAGTGTTAATTCGTGCACTTCGTTTATCCTTTTTCCACTTGATGACGCATTTCATTCGAATTTTGAATTATTTTATCTGATTCCATTTTGCGTCTACTGTTTTTTATTCCGTTACATCCGTCTCTCTCTCTCTCTCGTTACTCTCCGCTAGAGGCACACTCTGCACGAGAAAGAGTGTGAGAGCTATATCGACTAACTACATATTGCTCCCATTCCGTCCGTCCGTATATTTGGCTATTGATGCTGATCAAGAATATATGCACATATGTACTTTAATGGGTCGGACCCATAGCAATCTGTTGGCAGGACTGAGCTTTTTCTCTTGGAATAGAAATGAAATGAAATTCCGCTATACATCGGTCATCTGTTACCTCTCCCTGAGACGATGGTGGCTTGGATCTTCTAAACGTTTATTTATGTAGTATTTCATATTTCTCAAAATGAGACGAACTTCGACGAAAACTTATCGTAGCTACCGAAGACTTCCCGTTCCGGTGGTGGCGGTGGTTTCTTTGCTATCGCCGCCGCTGGCTCTGTCACCTCTTGGGGCTTCTTCTCGCTCTCGTTTCTCTGGCACTCCCTGGAGACGTCCAGAGTGCAGTAACGGTGTACCGCATCAAAGTACTGGCCCCTGGGACATCTCATCTCAAGGACTCGCCTATCCGCACAGACATAGTAGCGGCCACAGTCGCGGCTGTGGGGCGCAAGGCGACTGCCGGTACTGATGCACTCGTCTAGGGCAAGCGCTTGGTCCGTCAGGACCGGCGGGATGGTAGCCTTCTCGAAACAGATGCCAGTCGAGTCCAGCAGACAGCTTCCCACTTTGCTTTCAAAGTACTGACCCGCTGGACACTGAACGAGTACCGCCTCGCCGTTCTCGCAGCGGAAGTAGGTCTCGCAGTCGCTCGGATTCTCCACCGTTGCGTGTTCCGGCAGCAGGCAGCTGCACTGGTGGGCTGCCGTCACGGCAACTGGTAGACAGGCGCGACGTCCGGTGTCGAAGTAGCTGCCGCTAACACAGCGCGCCACGGAGTATGCTCCGGCTGGGGTGCAGCGGCGATAGCGAGTGCAGTCGCTCGGTATGCGCTCAGCACTGGTGGAGGAGTTGCAGGAGCTGGTCACATCACTACAGACACCGGGTACACAGATCCCCTGCTCGCTGTTAAAGCGATAGGCGGGCGGGCAGCTGAACTCTTGGTAGGGTTCCTCAGCATCGCCAGTGCAGACATAGAACCTGCCGCAGTGACCCTCATCGGGCAGCAGTCTCCAGGCGGCCGAAAGCCGACACACAGACGCGATGCTCGGGTCATGCGAAGCCTTGGCAGACGCCGCCAGGAACAGTAGTACCAGCATTAAACGATCTGCAAGCAAATAAGCTCTGGTTTAGTAATCCTTTGATCGGATGTCTCATTTTCCGCTTCCACTCACTTTCCATTTGAATTAGTATCTTGTTGCGCTTCGAATAGAGAATGCGGCACTGGTTTGACAACGGCTACCTTTTTATGTCCTCTACATCACATCATCATTTGGTGGCAATCGCTTCCGAGATTGCACTGACATTCGTTTATTAATGTTAATGAAAATTCCCTCAATCAATATCTGGTTTGGTATTTGCAATGGAACCCCAGTCCCAGGCCCCGTCTTATCAGAGAATTACACATTCTGTGCGACTTCTTATCGACAGCCCCGACATGATGCCAAATGGATGATTAACCAAACAACGATCAATGAATCTGTATATTCTTCGAATCAATATGGTTCTTCAGCTGTTGGTGTTTTTCCAGCCAAACTCAAGGCCAAAACTGATAGCCTAGTTTGGTCATGACCTCAGGCTAAGGCGCTCAGCCTCTCAGGCTCTCATCCGTAGTAGCATCCGATCAGATCCTTGGGCATGCAGCGCAGACCATCGAATCCGTCATGTTGCACCTTGAGGGCGGCCGCCCGAGTGCCGTATTCCAGGGCGTCGCGCAGCCCCAGTTTTGGTCCCAACAAAGCAGAGATAACCGCCGCCGCGAATGTCTCGTTCTCACCGATCACGTCCACGATCTTTTGCGGCGTATGCGGACCCACCTTGAAGAAGGTATCGTCGGGCTGGAGGCAGCTGGCCCCCTCCGCATAGTTGTTGTAGATAATGGTGGGGACGTTCTTCGGCGGGGCTTGACAGATATTTGGGTCCAGGGGCGGAGGGCCCTGTGTCGGGTAGGGCGTCTTTATAGGCTGATTCTTCTCCCATTCGACACGCACTTGACGCAGTCCGTCACGCACGGCCCACACCGTCTCGTGGCCGTTAAGGAAGGCATGCTTATTCTTAAGCTGTTTGCGGACAAACACATAGTCCACCAGGTCAGCCACCATCAGGCAGGGCTTTTTGAGACTGGCGAGGTCGGTGGACAGGATGACTCTATTCTCGGGGCACCGCTCGTTGAAGGCAAGCACGGCCTGCACCATGCGCACCGTTTCTTTCGGACTGCGGGACTCAAAGTGCACCCACAAATACTTCTGGTAGTCGGCGCCACCAAGGAACTGCTGGAAGGTGAGCTCTTGTCGGCGATTCGAGTACTCCAGAATGGTGTGCGTCTCGCAACCTCTAATAGAGATGATGCTGCGTTGCGTCGGGTGGTGTGCCGACCACGGACAGTGGGAGATGTCGATACCCATCGCGTTGAAGCTGGTCACCAGATCCTCGAAGGCCTTGGCTCTACTCAGTCGCCCAAGGAACTCGCACGCCATTCCCAGGCGGCGCAGAGCATTGCACATGTCTGATGCGCTCCCGCCGCGTCGCCAGCATCCCTCGCTGGTGCGCTGATCCACACCGGCCGTGGGATAAACATCGCACACCGTGACCAGGTCCAAGGTGCAGGTTCCCACCACGAGTATATGACGTTGTGGCGGTGGCGGTGGAGGTGGCGGCGGCTTTGGCAAGTGGCGCACCTTCTTCACCGTAATAAACTCCCTAACGACTATTTTTTTCATCTTTGGGGAGTCCTATTTTGAATTTAGGAATATAACTTCTGCCAAAAGTATTATAGAAATGATTCTAAACTCTCGGAAAGAATTTACTTCGAGTATATGAGACGTTTAGGTTGAAAAGATCTTAAACGATGAAATATGATGGTAAATCCCAGCTTTAATTATGCCTTCCATTTGCAGATTATGAAGAACCTGTTGGGCACCCAGCTGGGCTATCATTCCATGAAGATGATGTGCAGCATCCTCAACGATCGATCCCTCTACGACGATGCGCAACTATTGCGCGGAGCTGTCTTCCACCTGACGATGAACATCTTCGGCTCGATCACCATATTCCAGGTCTCGTCCATGACGTATGCGACGAATGTTCTCACTGGATTCCTGCGTGTGAGTGCCTCCACTTGTGTATCCATGCGTACATATGTGAATAAGTATTGTGTGTTGTATGTGTTCCAGGCACTGGATAGTCGGCAGCTGATCGTCACGTACGAGGTGATCCTCAGCGTGCGCATGGTGATAAAACAGACGCGCCTGTCGGAGATCATATGGGACAGGATCTGCGACATCATGTCGGCGATTGTGAACAACATAGAGTTTTACGGTAGGTCCACGCATCATGGCTGCGTTTTTCAATAATTAATTGGCGTCCCATCCACACAGAGGACACCGGCATGAACAAGGATCGCCTACAGTATCTGCAGATAAATTTCCACGAGAATATCGACTGCATCGAGAAGCTACTGCAGCAGGATCGCTCTCAGATACTGGGCAATGTTGATCGGATCTACGATCTCATTGAGCGTGTGGCAGAGAGGCGGCCAGAAGCCTCTGTACTGGCCCTGATCGAGTACCGATCGCGTCAGGTGACCGCCACTCGACCGGAGTGGCTGCAGGTGCTGACGCTCTTCGTCCGCCGCTACTATCGCATGTCCAATGTGAATGTTCGCATAAAGACGATCGAGTCGTTGGTGCGCATCATGGACCAGAACCGCGCCTGCTACGAGGAGGAGATACTCAACCGCGTAGTGCTCACACATCTGGCAGAAATCCACCAGGAACCCAGTGTTCAGGTTCGCGTGGCAGTGGCGCGGGCCCTTTCCAACTTTGCCCTGCACTGCGACACCAAGCGCTGTGTGGATCTCCTGGACACTCTTGAGGCGCTCATTAACCGTCCCTTCGATCACATGGGTCATCTGGCAGCCAATGATTCTGGGGCGCCTTTGCTGGAGGGCTTTGTGTCCATAAAGAATGAGTCGGAGGTGGCCGACATCATCGCTGCTGTTGATGGGCTGGTCAAGGTGTTTGCCATCAAGCTGCATCGCCTTCCGGCTGTGCATGCCATGAAAATATTCAACATTCTGCTGGAGCACCTGGAGCTGCACTACGACTGGCCCAAAATCTTCGAGCAGACCAGCGTTGTGCGCCTTAAAGTGAGTAAATGAACTTGCCTTGCTTGCCTTACTTGCTTTACTTGTTATATCATTTTGCATATTTCGCTAGATATTCACTTGGATACTCAAAGCGCGGGCCAACGCCTCCTACCACATTGGCTATCCGGAAGGCAGCAATGAGGCGGTAAAGTTCAGCCATTATTTGGGTATTGACTCGCCGTTGCTGCCGCAGGCACATGCCACTGCGATTTCGATACGACGTGTCTGCAAGCTGATTGTGCGATGCCTGGAGCAGGACACGGATTTTCAAGTTTTCGAGCTGGTCATCAAGGAGCTACCGAAAATGCTGCAGAACAAGGCACTCATACAGGGCAATGACATCGAGGAGCTGGCGACCACCCTCTTCAAGATCAATTCAGTCAGCAACAACAAGTTCAAGCGCTCCACCGACGAGTTCCACGCTCTGGTGTTGCCCGCCATCGCCTCGCTGGTGATCTACCACGAGTGCCTGCAGCCGCCGCAGCACTACAGCATCATCACGGCCCTCAATGCCCGCGTGCTCACTGGCATCGCCAGCGTTTGCATCAACACCATGACCATCCTGATACTGGAAATGCCCGAGTCGCTGATGCGGAAGCTGCCGGAGGTACTGCTGCAGATGAGCAAGATGTCCGACACGAACACCCTGGCCATTCCAGTGCTGGAGTTTCTTTCGTGTAAGTAAATGTGATATCCAGAGGACTTTTACCTTCTATTTTGTTTGGTCAGTGCTGATCCACCTGTCGAAGCATCTATTCACCAACTTCACGTCCATGCACAATATGTACGTGTTTGCCATTTCACTGCCGTACACGAAGCCGCATCGCTACGACCACTATACGGTGTCCCTGGCCCACCATGTCATAGCCGGCTGGTTTCTCAAGTGCAAGCTGGAGCTGCGCAAGAACTGCGTGAGCTATATCAAGAGTGTAAGTAGCAAGACCCAGACTCCGTAATCTGCTCTGGTTGATGGGCTCCTGTCCCACAGTCGATGCAGTCGAATGCCAAAATGCTGTCCAACGACATTGTCAACCTGAACTCCCTCAACGAGGACTCGTCCAGCCGCAAGCGCAGCACCAGTCTCACGGAGCGCGGCAGCCGGAAGAATGCTACGACCCGAAATGACCCTGAGATGCGGCCACAGATGAACAATGGGTTGCGAAACTTCCACACGGAACTGGCAGACACCTGCTTCGATTTTCTCTCCCGTCACACCTTCTCGCCTTGTCCATCGCCACCAAAACGGTACGTACGAAACCTTCTTGAGACCCCCTTTTTAGCCCCTTTTCTTCAAGCAGTCTGCCTGCAGCCGAGTTCTTGCTGAAGGATGGCGTCTCGCAGACCTGGCTGGTGGGCAACAATCTGGTGACCATTACCACCTCCGGCTGCCCCTCCGCACCCACGCGGAGCGGCCTCTGCGAACGGTGCGCGCATCTCGGCAAGGCCCCTAGCATTAGCCTCAATTCGAAGAGTCTGAGCGATGCAGCTGCGCCGCTCTCCCCCGAGCGAGAGCGCCGCTACACGAAGGTGAGCCTGCAGCACAGCAGCGGTAACGAGTCGGCCGGTAGCACAGAGCTCACCTCCTCCTCCTCGTCCAATTCGGCGGCCACCAACCATCCGCACCGACAGATCTCCAACAGCTCGACAGCCTCGCTTGATGCACTCTCGCGCCGGGGCTCCAATCCCGAGGCACTGGGCGGAGGAGGGCTTGGAGATGGGCCCCATACGGGAAGCAACACCTCGCTGCTGGGCAACTCCTTGTCGCAGTCTTCGGCCAGCATGAGTCCTGCCGGATCTATAGTCCAGCAGCCAGTTTGTGTGCGGGCCTGCACCGGCTGGGCGGAGATCTTCATCCGGCGTCCGACAGGGAACATCTCGTGGATCACGCGCATCCAGAACCCCATTACCAACGACTGCTTCGGACAGGATCTGCCCTTTAACAATGTCGTGTCGCTCTTCTTGCCGACGGCCTACGGAGGCGTGTTTGGGCCGGACAGCACTCTGCAGGACAGCGCAATGCAGGTGCAGCCGCAACCGGAAGCAGATGCGGAACAGGAAACGCCAGAACAACAGCCTGTGGAACCACCCAGTCCTAGTCCGGCTGTAGCTGCACCCTCGAGCGAGCTGCGGGCCAAAGCCCGCGCCCTTCAGCGTCAGGAGGAGATTCATTCGGTTGGCGGCGTCGGCAGCGGTAATGGTAATGGTAATGGAAACGGCAACGGTAGCGCTTCCTCGGGAACTGCAGCCATTCCCATACCACGCGTCACTGCACCTGGCAAGCGCGGCAAGGAGGCAGCTCTCTGCGGGAGTGTGAGCGATGGCGAGGCAGACGACGACTCGCTGGCGTTTGAAGATGCGCAAAGCCGGGCACGCAATCCCGTGCGTCGCGTCAACTCCAGCCCAGAGATGAGCTCCAGCTGGCGGCAGGCGTTTCTGACCGCCAAACCGGCCCCGCTCTCCCAGGAGCCAGTCAAGACGGTAGAAGAGCCACAGAGCCAGCTTACGCTGAAGAAGAAAAGTGTTCAGTACAGCACGAAGGATATGCGCGTCAGCTGCGAGGCCATTCCGGAAGAGATAGCCGGCTCAACGCCTCCGCAGGTTATCCAAGACTTACAGCCAGAGAGCGGCACCTTACCGCCCAAACAACATTCGGCGGATGATGTCAGCAGCCAGCATGCGTCCGCAGGAATCAATCTGCCCCCGGCTCCAGTTTTGCAGATACCGACGGCCAAGCCTCCGATGTCGCCGGCTCTAGTTCTGCCTACGGCTACAGTAGTACCTGCCGTGAAACAGCCACCGCTGCTGGCAGCGACCAAGATCACGAGCTTCGGCGGTACGTCTGGTCCTCCGCAGCAGCAGCAAGGCGTGGCCAAGTCCAGCAGTAGTGGCAGCAATGGCACAAATGTTGGCGCCACCTCGGAGTACGGAAACAATGGCAACGGAAACGGCGACATGATGCGAGGACGATCGAAGACCATCTCAACGGTGCGTGAGGTGATCAATGGCAAGGCGCGTCCTCCGCCGGCCAGCAGCTTCCGCAACTTTGGACCCGCCAAGCCGCCGATCAATGCCAAGCTGTGCATGAATCCCAGCTTTGTTTTCCTGCAGCTGTACAGCACGGGCTCACTGGGGGTGACGGAAATGCCACTGAAGCTTGGGCCCGAGCACTCGAGTGCCGTGACGCTGTTCGACCTCGTGCCGCCATTCGAAACGCACAAGATCGGCGTGCTGTATGTGGGCCAGGGACAGTGCAATAACGAGGTCGAGATCCTGCGCAACTCACACGGCAGCACGCGCTACGTGGAGTTCCTACGCAACATCGGCACTCTGGTCAGTCTGAAGGAGGCCGAGCAGAACAACCTCTTCATTGGGCTCGACAAGAACGGAGCCGATGGCAAGTTCGCCTATATCTGGAAAGATGACATTCTGCAGGTAACCTTTCACGTGGCCACGCTGATGCCCACCAAGCTGAAGGACGATCCTAATTGCAACGAGAAGAAGGGTCACATCGGCAACGATTTCGTGAAGATCATCTACAACGAGAGTGGCGAAGAGTATAACCTGAATACCATATCCGTAAGAGCTCCCATAAGGGACTCCCATTCACTTTCAAAGTGTGGTTCACTAAATTCATTCTATTTTCCAGGGCCAATTCAACTACGCCTGCGTGATTGTTGAGCCCCTGGAGCTGAACTCCAATCGGGTCTACGTGAAGGCTCGCTCCGAGATATCAAAGTTTGTCTGCCA
The DNA here is from genome assembly GCA_005876895.1 of Drosophila azteca. Lineage (NCBI taxonomy): Eukaryota > Metazoa > Arthropoda > Insecta > Diptera > Drosophilidae > Drosophila > Drosophila azteca. Next base: position 4,276,953 of record VCKU01000016.1, read on the forward strand.
TCCACAGCCGAGAATTGTCTCCGACCGCAGTGCTCCGCTGCTTGCCCGTCAAATGGCGCTGCACGCCAATGTGAGTAAAGGCATTCAATGGACCATTGGGTTGCTAACTAATTGATGCGGTTTCTTTCAGCTTGCCTCGCTAGTCTACCAGAGTGTGCAGAAACAAAACCCGTATGCCTCCAACTGGCTGGAACGACTGCGCATGATAAAGCGCCTGCGAGCCAAGGTAGGTTTTTCCCCCTGTTGGGCCATCACTGAGGAAAATGCACCTTAACAGAGATATGTCTCCCTCCACAGCTGATCGAAGCCAACAACAACAGTCAGCAGCAGAGCGGTTCCTCGAGCGGCATTGGTATCAACTCCTCGGCAATCGGCTCGGATATGGACGACCAGCGAGCGGACTTTATAAAGTTCACATAGACAACTACTGGGCATTCGAATGGGAAGTGCGGCTCTAACAGCTCTCGGGAACAGTAAAAATCATCCTGCCATGCTCCCCACACAGATTTCTGGATACCGGCAGTCGCACTGTCGCTGCTGAAAACATATAATCATAATACATACATAAAAACATATATTCGTAAAGACTTTGAAAGTTTATAAAATTTGTGAAATTACAAAATCGCTGCCATCCTTGAGGATGCAGCAGGAAACTTTCAACGAAAATGAGGCAAAGTTTCTGTAGAGCCACTAAGGAGAGGATTATCTTTCGATACGAATATCTGTTAAAACCAAGCTGCTGGAGCTATTTCTCATTGTTTCTAAGTCAATCTAAGCTCTTCAATATGATCGTAGCCGAATTTGGTGATCTTGTGGCTGGCCACACGATTCGCAAAGTCCACAGCCTCCGCTAAATCCCTCTTATGAACGTGGGCGGCGTATATAAAGCCAGCCATGAAGCTATCGCCCGCTCCCAGTGTGTCCACCACATGTTTGGGCTTGTACGGCGGCAGCTCGTGGTAGTTGCCACTGGCATCCAGGCAGACTGCGCCTGCACTGCCCCACGGACATATGATCACGGGAGGTGTCAGTGTCCCCTGCAAAGACAGGTCGGCAGCAAGAGATTCGCAAGTGTCTTTCGGGCTTTTCCAGTCCTTCTGGCTGGCCAGTTCTTTGGAGAAGACCACATAGTCGCAGGGATAGCACAACTTTAGGTTCTGTTCGTACAGCGTCTCGAAGTCTAGGGACATGATAATGCGTTCGCCACTGATGCGGTTGTGCTCCAAAACGCTCTGCATCATTCTGGAAGTCTCTGCGACATTACGAGCTTCAAAGTGAACCCATCCGTACCGCGTTAGGTCGATCTTCTTGAAGTCTTCCCAGGTGACTTGCGGATAGTTCTTGTTGCAGTGGATGATGGTGCGCGTGCCAGAGTCCTGGGCAAGTATCACCGATGAGAACGGCGGATCCTTGTCCGTTTGCGGACAGTGACTCGTGCCGATGTCCCGCCGCCGCAAATCCTCCAGCAGCACTCGAAACGCATCGGATCTGCTCAACATTCCAAAGAAGTCAACCTTCGACCCCAGCACGCCCAATACAGTGCTCACATTGGAGGCATTGCCGCCACGCTGCCAGAACCCGTCTAGGCAGCGTCGATCGGTGTCCTCCTTGGGGTAGCTGCTGGTGATCGTCACAAAATCGATGACTGTGCAGCCCACGCATAGCACGGACTTCCTCAGCGTCTCCTCGGTCATTGCAACACAGATCTTTCCTGTTCGGTCACTTACGCGATTATCGGGTGTGTTCTTCTGGGCTTACAGTCTTCTTAGCTCTATTTTCCACTAAATCTAATCAGAATGAACGTGTGTTCGTCTGTGAGGGCATACATTGCACCATTTGCTACTTGTATTTACTGTCGATCGTTTTTTTACAGCTGTTTTGATACCCTTGCAGAGGGTATTACGATATGCTGAGACCTCATAGTTTATACAATATAAAGATTTATTCCGCTGAAAATACCTGATCCGTCCGAAGAGTAACTAAAGCTTCGACCACCCACCAGAGCTTTTTCTGTCGATTGCTTATCGAGCGGAGAGAGCATTTCAGCCAGTGATCGCGCTTCTACGTTTCTCTCAGCATTTATTTCTCTTAAAAGTGTGCTCTTAGCTGCGTTTATAATCGTATCTATTACCATGACCGTCGACAGGGGGGGGACGTACTCCCGGGACTGCGCTTCTGAAAGGTCCCAGGAATTGCAAAATGACATCAGCATCAGATGTACTTAAGCGGTATTAGTGTTTTATGTGGTCAAATATTTTCTTTTTTTCTTTGAGGTATCTTTTTTTTCTAATCATGATGTATATTTTTTAGTTTATGGTATACGGGACTCGTACGATTGATTGTGTTGCTTGAAAACGGAAACCGCTGAAAGAGTATTCAATGTTTCGACCTCCAGTTATGTAGGCTGCTCTCAAATTGGTCGCGTCGCTCCAATATATGTGTATCATTACAGCAGGCCAACCATAAACATTAGGCCAGACTGCTTTTATTGAATTAACATAAGTATGTAATGCCGATTGATTCATGCTGTACATGAATGTAAATTGATTAAATTGATTGGTTTCCTTTCATGTGTGTGTGTGTGTGAATGTGGCAGGAATGTCAGTTTTCAAGGAATGTTCAGTGGATGACCCCCAAAATAAAATTGTATGTACATATGTACATACATACATCGAACTTTTTTTTCGACTGACATTTGTGAATTATGATAATTTGCACAACATGATTTCGTTACGCCCCCCGCCCCCCCCTCCCAGCGCAAAAGCAAAAGTCGGTCGTGTCTGCATCATGATGGGGTCGAAATTAACGAATGCCGCACCGCATATACCATCACTAGACAGACAGAGGGAGCGGAGCGGAGAGGAGCTGCTACCGCTACGCTACCGCGACAATAAGCTCAGCAAAACTTTGCTTTAACGAACAAGCCGCGAACAAAGTTCAAACATTTTGCCCCGTGCCAGCAGTTGAGGTGTGTACAAATTCATTAAATGGATTACATTGCAGTAATTACATATGCACGAGGAATACCTATGTCTGTACAGAATTAACATTAATTAATACAAAATGTCTGTGCTTGCAGCTGGGGCTCTTTCTCGCTCTCCCTCTTTTTCTCTCTGGCTGGTTAATGGATAGGAAAGCAGAAGTCATCGCTGTTATCCTTCCATTCTGAGTACAATTTTAAAGCTGTTTCAGTGTTTCAGTGTTTCAGTGTTACTGAACCTCACAACCTCTATCCTTTTCTAAGACATAAGCATATTTTGCACATGGTTACCAAAATGAGGAATGCCACAAATCCTTGTGCCCTCGAAATGTCGCTACTCAAGTAAAGTTCTTTAATTAAAGTGTCTGGAGTGCGAGGGTGCGGTGCGAGACAGCCGGGCGGGCTTCAAGCCGCACAAACAAACTTTTAAAGCGGGTTAGACGGTCCTCCTCCGACTTGGCTGACTGTGCGCCTCTTCCATAAATCGATAGCTCGACATTTGCTTGCTTGCCTCCATGGCCGCCGCGCGGGTCTGTCTTGTCGCGGCGACACTTTCTTGAGGTACCATTTTGCGGCGTGGAATTATGGCAGGAAAATGCCTTAAAGTGTCAATCACTGGTAAATGCTCTTAATAGGCATTTATTTTTGCCATTTTAATTACCCCGTCCCCGTTCCCGTCCCTTAATGCCACGAGGACTGGGCTTGGTCTTTGGCTCCAGCTCCCGCTCCCTCTCCCTCTCCCTCTCTTCTGCCAACGAACAACGGACAACCGACAACGGACTGATGAGAACGACTGATGATGGCATAATTACTTTTTCGCGAGAAGAACTCATTTCCGATATAGAAATATGGGTCGCGTCGCGTCCTGGAATATTAGCCCAGAAGGTGTTTACAGCCGATTCTATGATTTAGTGGCAGACCTACGTGATTTCCCAAGTTAAAGCAGCTCCACAGCAAAAAGAATAACTTATCACATTGCTGACATCTTCAGAACTTCGATTGTGTGAGGGAAGTATGTATGTGTGGCACAGTGGTCTAACCGAGGCAGAATCAGTACAGAGGCAGGCCAATATTTACTCAAAAGAAGGCTGATATAATCGATCTAAATTGTCTTGTATCTCTTAGTAATTTCTCTGATTATTTGATGCAAGACGTGCCAGATAGTGTTCACTGTATGGCCGAGTGGGATTATCGCGTGCGTGCCAGTCTTGCTTAACGAATTCAACATTTTGTATCGAACGGCACACACTCCCAATGCCCTGATGGCCCCAAGCAACAGTTAACACAAACTGGCCAATGGTAATAGCACACTGGAGAGCGTGTGCCCCAACGCCCCCCAACCCCAAACACCAGCCCAAACACCAGGTAAGGGTCAGCGCCAGCGCCAGCGTCAGCATCAGCCATCGCCCTCCCAGGAACTGGCAATAAAAGCGCTGCTATTTAATGCAGAACTACGTGAGACTGGGGCTTGAAATTCGATGCTGCAGTTTAAGACCTTCGGACTCGATGGGAATGGCTCTCGAAATCATTGGGTTTTCAACCAGTCCTACATGTTTTGAAATCTGCGTATACCTCGGACACATAGGGATAGTCAATGGGTAGGACTCTTCCGAGCAGTAGATATTTTAATCCATTTTGCTGGATAGCCGGATGGAGCCGATAGAGAGTCTGTTACGTATCGAAACTTGTTGTTTCCTCTGACTGCTACATATACATATTTGGATTATACGCGTTGTATTTTTGTTTGACAAATTGTCCTGCCCACGTTGGATATTTGTAGTGTCTCTGGCCCAAGTGTACTCGTATTGCTCCAAGAGTGAATGTTTTATGATAATCAAAATATGATGAACAATACTCGTACTCGTATGTACATACATACATATGTATGTATGCATGTACAGTGCGTACATATTGGAGTGCTCGTATGTTTGCACATACAATCGAAATCGTGGTGTGTGCAATCAGGTTAATGTATTCAAAACGAGCGTCGCGTCGCATGCACACACAGCCCATAAATAATATCCCTCGCACCGTTAGTCAATTCCCCAGCCTTTGCGAGCAGCCAACAGTCGCCTCAAGTGGCCGCCACTGACAGATGTACAAATACGATTGCACAACAGGATTGTGTGTCTCTATAAAAATGGAGCTTGGTGCGTGGGATTGTGGGAGTGTGGGAGTGTGGGAGGGAAATGAAAATGAGCTCTGCATATGAGAAATCTGTTCAACTGAATCGTGACCCAGAGAGTACTTAAGAACGGCAGATAACTCAATTGAATGAATGTAACTGATTCGATTCCAGCTTTGCTCTGCTCTGTTCGGTATTCTTCTGCTCTGTTTTGATGTGTTTTTATGAAAAATCAAAGCGTTACTGGCGTTATCTAAAGACCTACTTTATGTACACATATTCGACATGCCATAGGCTCGGATTTCAGTAAACTTTGCTGCTCGATTATCCGCTCCTCTCTTTGCTTTGAAACAAATTGATTTTATCCTGCGAATAATTGGTTTTACAGATACTTCTGAGCCGAACGAACGAACCAACGAACAAACGAACGAACGAACAAACGAACGAACGCTTGCCTTGCTTTGCTTTGCTTTACCTTTCTTAGGCCTAAGAATTAATGGTGCTTTCTGCAAACAGCCATGTTCTGAACGGAAATTAATTCCAATTCTTATCATCGATTGATAAATGGTGTCGTTGTTTGGTGAAATCTTCTTAAAGATATAATTCATCATTTTGTACATCGATACACAATCGGATTTCGTAGAGCTTTAAACTCTGGGAATCATCCAAAACGGGAAGGATTCCTATTGCTCTATCTACCCCGCTTGTGTCGTCAGTATCAGAAGTCAGTATTGGGGAGCATATAGTAAATTCTCGTGGCATAAATTAGGGAAATAAATTATATTTATCAATGAAACTCATAAATAATATTTCCTGCCGCCACTGACAGCACACCTTGCTGACGTCGCTCCTTTGACATGGATATGGCCATGCCTCCCTTCCCCTCATTGGGTGTGAGTGTTTGTGTGGCGTTGTGTCTGTGTGTGTGTGTGTCTGTGTATTGCTCACAAAGCATCAATCAAAAGTATTAAATACAATTATAATTGTCTGTCACCGTATCGAGATGAAAAGCCTGCCGCCATCAAGGATTTTCCGCTTGCTGCGACACATCTCGAGGGATGCCTGGATGCCTGGATGCCTGGATGCTGGATGCCTTTAAGACATCGGATCCATTCCAGATGAAATGCGTCGACTGTCATACATATGTACATACATATGTATGTATGTATGTGTGTGTATTCGACGGAGCTGTGGATTTATGTCGCTGTCTCATTACATTTTGATAGCTAAAACCAAAAATTTGCCATACTTTGAGATTGTAACAATGCGGGAAGTGTTGCCCGGGCAGATCTGGTCGAGGCAGGTGCATTCTACTGCACTAGATTCCTTTTTTTGTTCCTTTTTGAGGATGTTTTGGAGAGCCTTGCATTCCAGGACATACCGAGAATTGCTGAACACTTGGGAGCAGAGATGACCGCAAGGCTTGAGAAAAGCAAATGTTTAATTTCCGGATGCACAGTCGGTTGGGTTTCCGAGTAAGGCGCCCAAAAGTATGCAAGGAATACCATGCAGATGCTTCATGCTTCCGGCACTTGACTGCATGCGAAAGGTCCGCCTCTGCCCCATCCTTCACCATCAGTGCAGCGCGTGGGCACCCATGGGCCATCTGCCTGCAGCATGAAAAGTGGGAGCTGGTGCAGCTGAAAGTGAAGCGCAATTTCCGGCGTCTCCGCCAGAAGTAGCCACCCTCCTCCTGCATACCCGTGCCTCTATCCAACATCCACCATCTACCATCCACCATCCTCCATCCGCATTCTGTCTAATTTCTCTTTCATTCGTAACTGGGGAACAACAGCCCGGGAAATTAAAACATATTGCTGCTGCTGCTGCTCCATTGTCGGAGCTTCATCGGTAATTGGGCACGGACAATCGAGCGGACAATCGAACTACGGGCAAACAATACTCGTAAACACTCAATGCATTGGCTCGAGTTTAATGACACTTTGCATCGGTGACGATGACTCCTCTCCTCTGCACTCGCACAGCAATTGGAAATTAAACAAAGCCAGCCAGCGACCGACCGACCCGTAGGGGTTACCGAATTCCCACACCCGGCCAAATGGGGCACGGAGGGGGCATCAATACCGCTAGCAGGATGGGCAATCGGAGGATGCGGCTCTGGCCTGGCGGCATGTTGGATCGAACGCCGGCCACAAGGTGTCTACATAATAATTTATAATGGTCGGACGGGCAGGGCAGTCCACGACCACAGACAGCCAAACAGGGCCCGGAGAGAAAGAAAGTGGCGTGAAAAAATACACGATAATAGCGCCAGACGGCTGCAGTGCCATTTCTCAAACTCAAGCACCGGACCGAACGACCGAACGACCGAACAACCGAGTCGAGGACACTTGGCCCACAGCCAGGCCCATGAGTCAGTACAAGTCCCAGTCCAGGTCGCACTCATGGACGTCCACGGACGACGACAGCTCGTAGGTGAGTGACCAGCTCTTGTTTACAAGCCACAGTCACTTGGGAAACTCTGGTTAGCCCCACTGATGGTCAGCGAAGGGGCAAGGTACCGGAAAGGAATCGATACTACAATGCCCTGGCCATACGATATGGATATCTTGCATTGGTTCGTTACACTCCTAAAGAGAGCCAGAGCTTTGACTGCCGCGTCTATCAATGCAGCATTTTACAGGCAATAGTGCATGGCGGAAGATCCAGGAGATGGCTACCTCTGAAACCTCTATAGCCCACCATATATGTACATACATATATGTATATATCATTTAAAATCAGCCTTCCAATCGTGTTGCTTGTTGCTGTGCAACTAGGTCTGTTTATCTACATGTACATCTACATCTACATCTACATCTACATCCTGTTTATCTATTTATTACCGCTGTGGTCGCTCTGTGGAGGTGCCACCCTCCAACAGCATCATTTGAGCATACGCAATCATTTACATCGATTCAATCGGATAAATATCCTTTCCGCCGCTGCTACATCCTTCGAGTACTAGTATGATCCGCCCACGAATGCAGTGAAGCAAGGAGCCAGAGTCACAGCGAGAGCCAGAGCCAGAGCCAGAGCCTGAGTTAGAGCCAGAGTTAGATGCAGAGTTAGAGCCAGTGCTGTGCTCCCATTTATAATCCAAGCGAAGTGCCTATCGCTGCCATCCGCGTGGAATGGGATGGGATGGGATGGCATGGCATGGCGGATGCCAGTCCTCTCCTTCCTTTCGTGGCTGAAATTTATTGCGGTGCTATTGATATTTTAAATAAATATGCCGTGACACAAATAAAACTCTTTGCAGTGGATACTCGTACGAAAACATGGATTGGATGCTTTCGCTGCTTGTTTATTCATTTTGTTTTTCCTGCTTTGGGAATTGAACCACTTTTGGACCGTGCAACTGACCTTGTTTTCAGTGTGTTTGTTGTTTTTGTTTGTTTGTGTGGAAGGAGTATGTATACAGAGTAGAATGGACTGACTGTTCATTGGATCCTAAACATCGGCACACGATTGATTGCATTTGGAGCAATTCCTTTTGAGTAATTGAAAGATCCAATCAGCAGACGGTAGAGGCTAATGCTGCAGCACTTTCATAACATACATATAACTAGGAGAAACCCATTAATACCAGATATCCTTTGGAGTCGCTGCTGGAAATGTCATCCAGTCTCCGTTCAATAAAATCCTCTTAAGGACTCCCTCCTGCCAAGCATTTCAGTGGCACGCTTTTAAAGTCGTTCCTTCGAGATGTGCGTGCGACATACAGAGAGGAGAGGAGCAGCGGGGCCCCTGCTCGGGGCTCATTATTTCCCCGAGTAATATGCTAAAATGACTCGAACAAACAGGCGACACACAGCACAGTACAGCGGAGCAGAGCAGAGCAGAGCAGAGCAGGGCAGACGTCTGGCGGCGGCTGCTGTCGCTAAAGCGCTGGGCTGGGAAATGTTTTTAATTGAAAAGAACTTGCGAGGCGTGCCGGCGCAAGGTGGGTTGACTGCAGGGGGACCCACTCTCCAGCAGTCCTTCTACTCCTGTAGGGTTAACACGGTTTCGTCACTTGTTCGAGGGGCAGCAAGGATCCGGGCTGCTGCTGCTGTCCCCCTGGCATGGCACTGCTGCAAGCGGCGGCAACGGGCTCTTAAAGCTCCACCTGGAATATGGCTAATTTCCATTTATTTTCCACCAATTGGAAATGCCGCTTTGTTGAACCAATATCTACTTTAAAATGCTTTCGTCGAGATGCCCCAGAATAGCGGAGGGTAATCTTACAAGCCCCATTATCACAATTATCACGAGAAGTTTCAAAAGGAACCAGTGAGTGTTTATATGCACAAAAACACTGAAAAACATTCAAATATCATAGTGTCGGCCCATAGTATTATTGCAATTATTTTACCTGAAAACCAAGGCCAACTTTTAAGCGTTGGCGGGGCTCCTAGGCACTGGCAATCTCGCTTGCACAATTCCACTTGGTCCCCACAAATGGATGGAGGGGGTTGCCCGGGCAGCCATTGAATTCGCCATGGCTCAGTGCTATTCGAAATTCGAAAGCGAGCTCGTAAAGTGCGTATTTTTATGACGCCATTATGATGCCATATCTAAATATACGCGCTACAGACTCATCCGCATATCCGCATATCCGCATATCCGCATATCCGCGTATCCGTACATCCGAGGCGAGCAGCCTGACTAACAGCCAGCCATAACACTTCTCTGGCGGAATCAAGACATTTATCATAATGTTTGCCGAGCAGAGCGGGTTGGGACGGTTCGGACAGGGGCATGCAAATAATCCTCTTGGATGTTGCAAGCATCGTCTGCTTCTGAGTGTACCCGTTACGGTTTGCCGTTGCCCGCTCTTCCGTTGCAAGCTAAGGAATATAAGAACATAAGAAACTCAATTTGCATCCACAGCTTGCACGATGGTGCAGGTCCTCCGCTGTGGTGGGTTCTCCTCCCCCAAGAGGATGGCTGACCAGCGTGCGTCGTTCGTTTAGTTTCAACTTGAAGAATATTAAATTCTCCGAATCTGTTGGCTAACTGCGATGCCAATTAGTAATCGCTCATTGAATGACAACGATGGCCCCGGGTGAGGACCCTTCATTTATCAAACTGCATCAATGCGTCCTGCTCTGCCCTGCCCTGCCCTACTCTACCCTACTCTACCCTATCGTGCCGTGCCCTGTCCCACCGTCCCACCGACTGCTTGCAGCTGTGGACCAACTTTTTAATGGAAAAATAAGCACTGTTGTCCACTCCAGTTGGCTCCAGCCAGCATGTATTCCAGCTCAGATTTTGTACGTACGTGGCAACTTTTTGATAGTAATTGCCATTAAATTGCAGCATTCATCTTGACAGAGTGCATCGATGTCTGCAGCGCATTCTCAATAATTTGTACGATTTTTCGTCATATTGTTGCACATCGAATTCAAGAAAAAGTTTCTTAATGAATGTCGAGAAGAAGTTAAGTTAAAGCCTTTTGAACCAACATTTATGAAACTTTTTAAACTTTATAAACTCTTATTGGATTCATCAGTTCTTCAGTTGGAAGACCCATCCTTTAGTTATAGGAATTTGAAAGCCTTGTACTTACTTACCTTGGGATATGTGAAATCAAACTACAATCAAATTGCGAGTTTACTTTACAAATACGTTTAATGTTTATTGTTCAAGCGTGTAAATAAAGCTTTGTTGCACTTTACGCATTATATGTCTGTTATTTTGTATTCCATTGTAAATAAATTGCGTTTTTGATATAGTTTTCAATAACATTTTTAAGTTCAACTTCTAATTACCATATGCAGGTATGCTAGGGTAGGGTACGTATCATTCAAGTGTCCATATATGTATGTGTGTATGTATGTATGTAAGTACTATTTGCTCTAAGCTAGAGATTAGATATTTGTACGCCAATGTTAGGGTAGAAGGGACTACAACTGAACTCTAAAATACGATCTCAGCTCTAAGCAGCCCTATACATACTATGTATAATACACACATAAGAATATGTATGTACATATAAATATCAATAAATACATACAAATACAGTTAACATTGTTTATTGCGGTTCTACACATATATATATATATATATATGCATGTATGTATATTGTAATATATTATATATGTATGTATGTTCCCCGAATACCATGATGTATTCATATCTTTTGTACACGTTTACAAATATATATGTATATATATTTGTATATATGAATAATTTCTCTATATATACCATATGTGTGTATGTGTGTGTGTGTGTTTGTGTATACATATGTCTTTGTTTGTTTTTCTATATATAATTTAGAACTTGTGTCACGCTTTCCCGAAGGTAATATATACAATATCCTGGAGCAAACACCTGCGATTGCTGTTCCAGAATGTCCACCTAATATATGTATGTATGCAGTTTATGTAGGAAGAACAGTACTAATCTACAACTAGTTACTTACATATGCACTTTACTAGCCAATACTTATGGGACCTGGAATAACATATGTACATACATATATATGTGCCCACCTCCCGATATACATATGTATCCTAAAGATTTTGCAGGAAGTCGGAGGTAAGCAGACATCTTCTGATTTCTTCCGTCTTTTGGGACTTTTATGCACTCCTGTTCCCACGTTTAAATCTTATGAAAAAAAAAGTTATATAAATATGTATTCTAATGCTTCAGAGGATAGATATTATGGAATGTTACCAGAGGATTGCAAACTAGATTGCTACTACTTTCTGTATAGACTTTTCTCTGTCTGTTTCACATCACAAATCGTATCACCCATATCACCCCTGGGATCCAATCATTGGAATTCAAACTCTATTTCCAAAAGTGTATTTTGCGTAGCGTATAGCCTTGTGAAAGAAGAAGAGTTTAGATCCTTTAAAGTCTTAACTAACATTATGATATACATACATATACGCTGGCCGATTACCGGCTAATACTCTAGTTTGGTATACATACGTCGAAATGAGTTTAAGCTAGTTTCGTATTAACCGAACCTGTTGGGAATGTTTCACATACCTAATATTGTATTTTCTATATGGGCATGGATATGGGTATGGGTACGGGAAATACAATATTCAACTGAATTATATCGGAAAGATAAAGCAGTCTGTCTATGGAGTGGGAACATACAATACTATGGAGGGGACAAGCATATTATACATACATACATATGTATGTATGTATGTATGTATGTAGGTATCTTCTCATCATTAACCGTATCTGTTGAATGTTATACACTGTGTATATTTATGTAGGTATATTTTGGATATATGTATGTATATTTACATGTTTTATACATGCAGTAAGTACGATAATCATGTGTGTTTATTGATATTTTTTGTAACCATAACATAGTAATTTCTTGTCTACTTATGGAGATTTAACGACTTACATCAACCGACTTACATGGAGACACTTTTATAAAGCTTGCGATCTCGATCTAAATACGTTTTGTATATATGTATGTATGTATGTATATGGCATTGCACTATGCACTATGCACACTCGTATTTCATATTTCATATTTTGTATTTCGTATTGTTATATTGTTTAGTTCTAGCATTTATTTCTTCCCTTGGTTGTTACAGCATACCAACCAAATAAATTAAATAAAAAAAAAAAAAAAAAAAAAAATTAAATTCTGTTGATTAACATTGTGATTTGTCTTTAAATCGTTATGGGAAGAATACTCGTAATCTGGCTGAGTGTTTTTTAGTGCTTTTGAATGCCTAAGCTTGAAAAAGACTTGGTGGTCTGACCAGGGGAGGAGGAGTAGAGTAGTAGTAGATAGTGGTTTTTGGAATGTATGTACATTATTTAAATATCAGCTTTTGGACCCAAAAGTGCCGTTTCTCACAATACAAGTTCCTAATAGAAAAGTGCTCTCTGTGTGCTATTGCTAATTTGTGACAGGTTAATCGTAAGGTAAGTACACGCTCTACACGCTCTATAAAGTAGTTTCTATCTATTGCATGCATCTAGATCAGCTCCTTCAAGTACGAGTGCGAGTGCATCTTAAGACTACAGCCTGCCGGTCGCCGGAGGTGGACGTTGGCTCCACATCATACGTCCGTCTCGGTGCTGGACGTCGTCAGGGGTGCCTGGTGGGAGAGCTGTTTGTGGAGCAGCGGTGGCAACGATGGGTCCAGCACTGGCAGCGACTTCTGCAGGGCAATGCTGGCGGGGGCGGTGCTATGCTGCGACCGGGGACTGGGCGGCGTGGGCGTCGGTGTGGCCGGTATCTGATGCCAGTTAATACTGTTCTGGGAGGTGACGTTGCGCGTCTTCCGCAGCGGCGGATTCTTGGTGGAGGTCGAGAAGGCCATGCCACGGCGCAGCGGCACTCTGAGGACCGGACACAGTACAGTACAGGCATTAGGCATTAGGCAGGGACGATGGGGTTATTTTCAATTTCAATTTCATTTTCATTTCGGGGTTTGGTGGTAGTCACAGGGCGATCGATGATGGCAAATGTTGGGTCGTGAGACGGTGGCGGTTCGATCAACGATACACATGTGGAAAGACGACAGACAGATTGTATGGGGATTGTATGAGCAGGTGAGACCATAACCAGGCGGCGGTTCCCTGCCCTTCTAACTCACCTCGTTGGGCTCGGCGGCGGATAGGAAATGCCGCGATGGCTGGGCGACAACAACATAGTGCCCGAGTGGCTAGTGGTCGTGCCCGGCACGAGCAGGGTATTGTTACTACAAAAGTATGGTAAAGGTTACTGTAAAGAGCAGCAGTTGGAGGCGGAGGCGCAAGAGAGCAAGCGATAGGCAGAAAAGGAAAATAGTCGAACTCTAGCAATCGATTCAGCGATGGAAGATCGATTGAAAACAAAAGAAAATGACAAATGAACACACGAATGAACACACGAATGAACACACTGATGCTAGGTGGAATGAATATGGAGGAGGCAGGGTTGCTTGTGGAGTCTTGTGGAGTAATCGAGTAATCGAGTAATCGGGGTTATCGTATACAGTAAAAACGGTTTATTTTTAATAGGTATTTTCTTTTCTGTTTTGTATAAAAGAGGACTAAATTACAATACATACTACATTGATTGTTGTGTATAAATATATATATATGATGACTTAATGATACAATATGAGACAACATAAACGATAAACGGTGTGTGCTCGATAATTCCTGGGAGGAGGAATGGAACCCTCGGACACATGACTGGACGAATGCTAATCTGATGACAGTGGTGAGGGGGTTGTGTTGGTAAATGTGCTTGCTTTTGTTTTAGTAAGAAGCTGGACATGATGATCATGGTGGTGTGTGGTGCACTCTCTACGGGGCAACTTACGTGTGACTGTGGTGCATGTTCAGGTTGGGCAGACTCTGCCCAAGGTGGTTCAATGGCTGCACAGTCAGGGTATTCGCCGACTTGGAACCGATTGCCCCAATCATCCCTATCTTTGCCTTGTGCAGACCGCTAATCAGTTGCTGCTTTCCCTTCGCGGCCATTCCATGGTTGCCTGTCAACGACAGATCATCCATTGAGCTTCGATTCGGAGCTGCAGGGAGCTGCAGAAAGTGCGACTTACCCGTCATCATGCCGGAGCCCTCGTCGCTGGATACGGAGTTTGTCTTCTCAAATTCTACGGATATGTTGCGCGAATCGTTCCACTCGACGCTGCCGCTGTGGCTGTTGTTCGCACTGGACACATGGCTGCAGATGGAGGAGTTCATCGGCGACTTGCGCACCCCCAGGGAGTCGGCCGTGCCGCCGCTTGTGCCGCTGCCTCCAAAGCGGAAGCTGTCACCCACTGTGCCACCGCCGCCGCCGGCTCCGCGCTTCAGTCTTTGGTAGATGGTCTTGGCCCGCCACATCGCATCGTACCAGTTCTTGGCCTCGGTGCACTGCAGCGTGAACGCTGTGGTGGCCACTTGGAACTCATTAAGGTAGACACAGTTGAGGGTGTTATTGGGGGCCAATTGGACGATAAGCTGGTCGGTTAGGTACGGCTGACGGATGACCTTCAGGGCGCCCAGGCCACGCTTGGCCATGGTCTTGCAGACGAGCAGCAGGTCCGTCAGCAGGAAGCAGTGCACATCGGACTTGCCCAGGTTGTCCTTGAACTTGTGGTCGCCCTCCATGAACAGGTGTCGCACATGATAGGCCGGACAGCCTCGCATGGGGGCACACAGATCGAACATCTGGCTGTGCTGCTTGATGAGCTTGTCCAGACCCTCGTTGTTGGTGTCCTGCGAAGCATGTGCATGTGCATCATGTGGCCTGCATCAACCAGGGACCATCCACCTCTACTCACCACAACGTCGTACGATTCGATCCGCACCATCACGCCCTTGAGCCGCTCGTTCTCCTGCCGCATCGTCAGGTGATTGTTGACGCTGCCCACAAAGTTCTCGACGCTGTGCATCATCACATCAATGGCCTCGATCTCCTCCACGTCGCTCATGTGCTTCTTGATGGCGGCCAGCAGGAGGCTGTACTTTGTCAGCCGCTGCATCGGTCGCACCACAATGTCGGCCAGCCGCAGCCGGTTGCACATCTTCTGAGACTCGCACCACGCCAGGTACGAGGTGAACAGGGGATTGTTCTGGTTGAGCTCCTTGCAGTAGAACTGGCAAGTGCTCTGCTCGGCGCAGTAGATCTACGACAATGGACGACAAACGTCTGCATAAAGAGGGAGATCCTAAGCCTAAGGCAAAGAAGGGAGACTCACTTTATACGGAGCAAAGATTGAGGCGAATGCAATGAATCCCTCCTGGAAGAAGGCACATCGCAGGGGCTCGTGGGTCATCACACTGTGGGCCACCATCGGATAGAGCCACATGGTCCAGAATTTTATGTTCGCCTCGCAGACGGCCCGCACATTGGAGAAGAGACGGGCCTGGTCGACATCAATCAGCAGGCGCTCCTCCTGTACAGCCTCCAGACAAGCCAGGAAAAGCTGCAACGAAATCACAAAATCAGATCCTTGGGGTAGAGAAGATAGATTGATAGATTGATAGAGCAGACGACTCCTTACATCCGTCACCGTTTGCAGGGCGTGTATGTAGTACACTTCGGTGGTGACCAGCTCCCATATGGCTGTCTGAATCTTGACCTCGCTCTCGGCCATGGCATCGCTCTCGACAAAGTCCCGCCAGGACTTGTGCATGTTCTGCAGGTACGCCAGCGAGTTGTCGAGGTCCGGATGCTCGAAGCTGAGACCCTCCGCCCGCTGCGGCACTCCGTTCCGCGAGTAGCTGTTGAGGAGCTCACACAGCTGGCTCTGCTGGGGGTTCTTGATGCCGAACAGGGAGGACCATCGCTGTTTGATCTGCTTGCCAGCCGCCACAGCCGCATCGCTGGTCTCCTCCGTGGAGGCGGAGGGCAACAGGCGGGGCGGCGGCTGTCGGGATCCCTTTTCGGGGGAACGGAACGGAACGCATAAGGATAAGGAATAGATAAGGATTACACAGTCGACAGACGAGCTTGCTCGATGCGATTCACTTACAAAGGAGGCTGCCTTCTGCAATGGTTTGCGATTGGAGCCCCGTTCCGTGATGCACAAATGGTGGCCAGCCAGATTCTCCACATCGGTTTGCTCATCCACGGAGCTTGCTGCGGGCGAAGGACCTGCATCTAAAAAACTGGGCGTGGGATTATTGTCCGTTATCGTGATCTGCGAAAATGTGAGGTTCCTCCGACGCAGGGCATGGCTAAGGGCATTACTGAAAAGGGAAGAGACATATTTTGGAGGCCCAGACCTGAGGGATGCTTCAAGGAACTTACAGTAGGGTTACACCCTTTGTGGCCGGTATGAATTCCTCGTCCGGATGCTGTGACGAGTCCATGCAAAACGACACGGAAAAGAACTCGGAACTGGATACCTATGCGAAGGATGATGGGAGACGTTTTAGTGGCAAGAAAAAGTCTGGCAAGTTGCTGGATTAAATTTAAAGAGATCCTTTTCCTTCGTAAGCAGAATCCGTAGAACTATACTTTCTGGAATAGGAAATGCTGCTGGCGGATGCCGCTGGGGAAGTGGAACGGAGCACGGAGACGTGAAGCTTCAAAAGGCTGCTGCTGCTGCTGCTGCCGCTGCCGCCAAAAGGGTTCCTGCCACAGAAACTACTGAATGAGCAAACATTATGGAATATTGCCCCCGTGTTTGTGTGGCAGGCGGCGGAGCGGAATTCTTGGGAAACCAAAGAAAGCAACGAAGAAAGGGAGGTAGGAAGGAAGGAGCGAAGCGGCAGGAGGATGAGAGAGAGAGAGACAGCGAGAGAGCGAGAGAGTTGTACAACAACTTTGCTGATTAAGGCGACAAAACAAATACAGAGAGAAATTAAAAATCTACGAGGTAGAATCCCTCCCCAGAGAAATTGGGGGGGGGGGGTCTCCAGTTCTGTTTGAGTTCCTCTTGCATGGCCACACACACACACACACACACACACACACACACACACAAGAGTGAGCGGGGGGTGGGGGTGGGGGGAAGCCTTCTCTGGCAGTCATTGGGTGCTCAAGGCTCTCAAGGTCTGATTATGAATCCATATTGAAGCACTCTCGACCTCCGGTCACCGGGGTTCCTGTTCCCTTCTGTATCACGGATGCCACAACCCGAGTGCGATTCCCCAGGATGGATTCCGTTCTCATATTTTAGCCCGCTCTCGAGTGCCGGTGTTCAGGACTCACCTCGCTGCGTGTCAATAGCGGTTTCTTGCGCTGCAAAAATGAGGATTTCTTTTTGACTGTCGCCGACGTCGTCGCCGACAGGCCTGACGGAGAAGTCAGCGGTGGGCCCGAAGTAGGCGTGCTGCTGTAGGGGCTCAACGAGGTGGCTGCAACAGCAACCTGCGCCTCGCCGCCCGGATACTGAAAGTGTTTGAAGGAGGACGAGGAGGAGCAGGATATCGAATGAGTTGTCGCTGTGCCACTGGTGCCACTGGTGCCACTTGGGCCACTACTGGTGGCCGCCGAAGCCATGGCAGGCTGCGTGTGCTGTGGGTGCTTTTGGTTCTGTTGGTTCTGAAGGTGGTGGTGGTGCTGCTGCTGCTGCTGATGTTGGTGCAAGGAGCTGGCACTCGAGTGCACAGTGGGACGACCGGTGCCGGCGAAACAGGCGGACGCGGCCGTTGTCGTTATGTCGAGCGTGGGCGAGAGCGAGAGCATCAGCGACGGTGCCCGACGCACGATCTGCGGTGCTTGCGTGTAAATTGTGGGTGGGTGGGGCACGGACTGAGGGGGCTGCATAGAGAGCGGACAGACTTTCGCTGGATCGCCCTTTTCCGTCTGTTTTCGGATGGGTGAGGGTGAGGGCAGGGAAGGGGGTTCAAGCGGTTGGCAAATAAACAAAATGTGATGAAAAAGATAGAGTAGCAAGAGAGAGGTAGATAGGCTCAGACATAGGAGGAGGAGGAGAGAGAGAGAGAGAGAGAGAGAGAAAGGAAGAGAATACAGAATAGTCGTTAGGCGTTTCAAAAGGATTTCAATCGGTTCTACAGTGGAAATAAGAGGTTAAGAGGTTATCAAAGTGCAAAAACGAATAGTAAAAAAATTAAGAAAATATAAACTGTCGATTATTCCGGTTCAACGCTACTCCGACTATTATTCCGATTAATCGACAAAATCGCTATTGTGATTAGTATTTTGGCTAGTCGATACTCCGATAACTATATTCATTCGGAAAAAATACTTCAATGAAACTTTAGTAGCGAGTCTACGAGGTGTCCCCATCACAATCCCAATTCCAATCCCAATGCCAAGCAGTTTCCACTTCCAATTGAATGCCTTCCTTAATCCACGACAAGTTTATTGGCTTTACTTTTGCAGGAGAAAATTGCATTGATTCCACGTGGGAAATATGGAAACTGTTCTTCTGCTGCTGCTGCTGCTGCTGCTGTCAGTGGGAACTAAACTGCTAGCCGTGCTAAAAAGTTGTAAATGATACCAGAGACCAGGGAGAGAGAGTGGCGGAAGTGGAAGTCCCTCTTTAAATCATAGGAAAGTCACGTACTTCTACTGTTGAAAAGTGACAGCTAAAAGAACAAGGATTTTTTCAATGAATAACACAAGCCAACAGCAGGAGCAGGAAGAACAAAGCACAAGGAGATACCCTTGCTGAGCTCGGCTACAGACAAACAGACAGATTATCCAGTACAACATATGTATGTACCTATGTTTTGTAAGGCGTAACAAAAAGTAAAGGTCATCGGTTGAAGTAAAATTAAAACGAATAGTAATAGTAATAGTTATAGCAACAATAGAAGCAGAAGCAGTGGCGCAGTTAAACTCAAAGTGAAACTCAAAGTGAGAAACTTAATGTGAAACCAATGTGAAAATGCATTAACAAATGAGAAACGCATCAAAGACACGCTACGGATAATCCTCGACCGGAAACCCGTCGGCATCTACAGGACTACGCGCCGTACACTACATACTATATGGTACAGTACACTACAAAGGATGGGATGGTTTCTATGGTTCTCTATCCATGACTGCGTCACTTACCGCATGGGGCTGCCGGCCAAGCGCCGTTGGTGTCGTTGCTGCCGCCTGATACTGATGCTGGTGCCCGGAGGACACCCCAGATGCCGCCGCCTGGACCACCGTTGTGGTTGCTGCTGTCCCTCCAGGCCCGTGCTGGCAGGCCACCACCGTGTCGAGGCCATCCAAGTGCGTGAGGCTTTTCGATTTCAGCTGCAAATGGAAATTAAAAGCGGTGTGAAATCAATCAGGCGGAATCCCCTTCTCTCCCTCTTCCCCCACTCAGATATTGATAATTGAATATGTTGGGTGCTGGTGGGGGCGGAGGCGGAGGCGGAAGAGGAGGAGGAGGAAAAGTTGGCATTGGATTGTCAAGCGCTTTTTATTATGAATATTTTTCGATGGTTGCATGATTTTTTACATCAAAAACTCAAATAAATGGGGAAATAAAACAAGAAATGAGAGCAGCCATCGGCATGCCGAAGCTTTAAATTAAATTCCTGTGCAGTTTTTGTGTGCGATAGATGTATGATCCTAGTAGTGCTCGTGCCACAAAAGTTGGTATTTATTCTGAAAAAAAAAATATAATCTCGAGAGAACGAAGTGCATTCAGAGTGCGGTGAATCCTTATGGGATTACCAGAGCATTTCGCGCTTTAAGCGTACAATATTATTTCTAATGCCCCTGGGGTGCTTTTGCCGGAAAAATAAATTGCTGCCAGCAGTCGGGGGCAGTCGGGGGCAGCACCCAAAAGGGCACGAGAGATGCATCGAGAACAAAAAGATTGCGCCAGCAGGGCCAAGGGCCCTAGACGTGTCCTAGAAGACTTCCTGTCCTGTGTCCTGTCCTCGCCTAATGCACTGAGATTACATCAGTCAAGAGCCACCGACTACCCACTACCGACGACCGACTACCGACTACCGGCTACCGCCTCAAACCCCCCCCCCGACAGTGTCAGTGGCAAAGTCAATGCCGCCGCCGCTCCTGGCCGTCTCTGGGTACCATAGTCAAGGACTCGGCAGTGATTTACACATTTCAGTGCCGCTCTCGAGAAAAATCCTTGCATCTGAAATGGCATCGACCACAGCCACTGACAGGGGGGGGTTTTGGGTACATAAAATCATTACTGGCTATGCAACAGCCAAAAGAATAAAACAAAAAACAAATATAGTGCTCCTCCGATCCCAATGGAAATGGAGAGCACTCCGGGAGAGAGACAGTTGTGGGTGTACTCGTACTTTGCAGCAGTATTCAAATATCTGGCTCTATTTTCACTTGCGATTCTGGCTGCTAAGATTGAAGCCCCTGCCGAGGGACACTCGCCCGCAGGAGAGGGGATGCGTTCAAGGATGCGCGTGCCGTTCCGATACATTCTCGTCTGTACTCCTATTCCTGCTGACGACAATAATTCACAATTCTCTGCTTTTGGACGCGTCCGTCTCTTGCCCTTTACTCTGGTTTATGGTTTTTGTTTCCCGTTTTATCGTGAATTGTTGTCCTGCCACTGTGCGGGGGGAGTCGTGTACCCTGCACTGCCAGAGCTGTATCAGCGGCAGCGAGGGTGTTCCCTCTGCTCTCAGAGGAGGTATCCCCCTAGTCGGGACACTCTCTCACTCTCGTCCCCTGCGGATGGCCTTGCCTAGCTAGGATTTTCGTCCTGTGTGCTTCTGACGCTCTCTTTTGTTCTCATAATAACAAAACATTTTAATATTGTTTTGAGGAAATCATAATTTTATAATGTCTGCCCGGAAGAAGGACACTCTATGGGTTAACAAAGTATTCATTCTCAATAAGGACTCGGACTCGGGATCACACCTTCACACCTTTAAGGCCGCCAAGCAAGGATTTCCCTTCGAGCACCGCCGAATTCGGACCACGGGATTTCCGTGTAAAATCCTCTCACCTCACATGGCAATGGGGTCGGTCCGGGGGTCGTTCCCACGACACGCACAACAGCGAAAATCACTTTGGGCCTTACACCCAAACACGACACGGGACTGCCAGAGCAAACAGCCCAAGACATGGGTCCACAAGGACCTCTGGCCGCCAGGGCACACAACTTGGGCTCGAATTTCAAGATTTGCCTGCCGCAAGGGTATTCGTGGAACGATGAGATACTGTACAGTGCATACAACGCGATGTAAACGCTATTTTGTGCGATTTTAATTGGGATATATGTAGGTAGGTAGTTAGTCAGTGAAAGGATCGCCTCAGTGATCTTTAAAACTATTCATGTAAATGAACAATCAACTGATTAAAAGCACAAGAGGACTTTAATCCAAAGGATAGAAGAAATATATACCCACATTTGGTTCAGTTTACGATACATGGAAGGGGCTCTGGGGTTCTCTATTCACTTAAACAAATACTAATAGGATTAAATTATACATTTAGTACATTCTATATAGTATAGTAGTACAGTACAGTATAGTAGTACAGTACAGGCAGGCAAATCGTTGAATAGAAATGTAGCCATACACACACACTCACACACCGCAAACCTACAAGGATGACTATGAGAATTACTACTGGCGCTGCTGCAAGATTCAGTGACGGAACGATGACACGTCCATTGAAAATCTGAATGAATAACCGAGCCTGAATCTGTATCTGAATCTGAATCTGAGACTATGTCTGTGTCTGTGTCTGTGTCTGTGCCTGTGTCTCCACTCTAGCTTTGTGTGTGGGGCGTGTCCTTGGGGGAATGGATGCTGCTGCCACAGCGGCGGAGCGAAGACTAAGCGGACAAATCGTTGATGCAATTTACTGCTTGACTGCATTTGCGCTAATGCCCCTAAATGTCCTCCGGACGACAATTGAATCCTGACAGCCGACAGACACACACCCGCATGTTCATGCGGGTCCTCCATGCATTCACGTTCATGTTCACGCTGCGTATGCGTAATATATATGTATACGATATGTGGTCCACATCTCGCATCTCGCATCTAGCATTTATTATAATATTTACTATAATATTTATGTTATGCATGGTCGTCAGAGCCGCTTATTGCAATTCCATTCAAGCATTAAAGCCTCCGACATAACGAAACGAATTCAATAAATGATTCAATTTGATATCACTCTCTATTGTACTTTAGCCCCAGATCGTCATAGTCATTTGTACTGAATAATGAATGTATTCACTTATAAATACATATGTATATTCATTCATTGATTCATTTGCTGTTCTATACAACAGATATTCTGCATAAAGTCTACTTGGGCTTATCATTTGATAAGTATCTTCCATATTTATTGTAGTGCCATTGCTGGAAGCTTGGAATGTCTTGGCCAATAGGACAGCCGCATTGTGCAAGTGCAAGTGCAATGCGAATCCTTTATCAATCTGGGAGAGTCTTGAGATAACTTCATGGCTGCCCCTATGGTGGACACGTCCTGGTTTCCATTGCTCTTCGATTTATTCTGCGACAACCAAAGAGAAAAGTCCCAGAATGCCAAAAACAAAATTCATGTCGTGTGCGTGACCAAGATAATTATTGCTGCACACTGCCCTAAAGCATTTTTTTCTCTATTGTTAGACAGCTCCCCAAGCCGCCTTCCAGCACTGCTTGAAAAATTCATTCAGACGAAAATGTTTTATGGTATTTGAAAATTATATAATTCAATAAAGGAAAAACCAAGAAACGCATACGAAAAAGAAAACGAAAACGAAGGAAAACTCATGAAAACGAAAGCCAAGCAAAGAGGGGAAAAAAAACCAATGGAAAAAAAGGGAAATAAAACAAAAATACACGACGAATGGGCGGGTGGTATAAAATCTGTTTATTCTCATTTCTTAAGGCAAACATTTGCTTTGGGGCCTTCATGGAGATGGTCGAGGACCTTCTCCTCCACTCACCTGCAGCTTGCTGCTGGGCGGCGAGACGACCAGGCAGATCTTCATGGTGGCCCGCAGGAACTCCTCCCGCTTTGTGCCCAGGTCCGGGGTCACGGCGCCTGGCGAGGTGACGGCCGACTGTTTCAGGGGCGAGCCCCGCTTGGGCGAGGAGGCGGTGGGCAGGAAGGGGTTGAGGCTCCGCACCAGGCTGCCAGAATGGAACCGGCCGCTGCTCTCCTGCTGGGTGCTGGAGGGTGGGGAGGCCGACGGCGGGGGCTGGGCAACGGGGGCATGGTGCAGCAGACGAGTGGGCGAATTCAGGCTAAAAAGCTTGCGCCTGTGCCGCCCGGGTGTCGAGGAAGAGCTGGAGGCTGGACTGGGACTCGGCCCCGGGGGAAAGCTGACGCCGCTTTCGCTGTGCGTCGACTCCTGGGAGCCGGCGCGACTGTAGGCAGGCGTCGGCAGCTGGGCGGACCGCGTGCCACCGGCACTGGCATTGTACTTCACGGACGTCACGTTCCCGTCCAGCTGCAGCTCCTCCATCGGCTCTAGGCCGTCCTCCTCGTAGGTGCTGTGGTAGGTGCGGGCTGTGATCTCCGGCAGGAAGGGATTGTTCGGGGAGGTCAGCGTGTACTGGTAGTAGCCGCCGCCGGCCTCGCCGCTCTCCACCGGCAGCGTGCTGCCCGCGTCCGTGGCATCGGTCTCATCGGGTGTGCTCTCCTCCGGGAAGGAGCTCCCGTGGAAGCCCACACCGCTGCTGCTGGACAGTGGCCCGTGGGCGCCCAGCTGCTCCCACTCCCCCGAGGAGGAGTTGTGCGAGGAGGCGGTAAAGCCCTCGTTCGAATGACCCTGGCAGCTCCTCGAGCTCTCGTTGCTGCTCTTGAAGAGGAAGTTCTGGAGTCGTGTGAGCCGCACGGAGCTGCTCTCGCTGGTGATGCTGCAGCTCCGGCTGCCGCTGGCTGGTGCCGAGGATGTGGTCGTTGTTATCGATATCGGCTGCTGGTCACTTCGATTGCTGCTCTGTGTCTCCAGGCGTCGCTTCGCACGCTCCTGTGCATCCAATCCTGTTGCTGTTGCCCCCGCACCTGCACCTGCACTCGCACCCGCACTCGCACCCGCACCGTTGGCCGTACTCACCTCTCCGCCCATGGATGCGGTGGTCGTCTGTTGGCCACAGGCCCAGTAGAAGACGCTCGTCTGGGAGCCGCTCAGATCTCCCAGCTCGCAGTTGCTCTCCAGGGAGGTGCTCGAGTTCGTGGTGGCGACGCTGCTCAGGTGCCGGTAGGCGTACTCCGGGGGCGTGCACTCGTCGGGGCTGTCCAGCAGCAAGGCGGGATTGATGTGTCCGCCGAGGCCCACACCGGGTAGATGGAGCTGGCTGAGGGCGAATGCTGAGGGGGGTCTGCTACCGACCAGGTTGTTGTTCTCCGACGGCAGCGGCAGCGGTGGAGTGGCACGGCTCTTGGCCCGTAGCTCTTCCGGCGTGGGCTCCTGACGCTTGATCTCCAGCGACCGATGGTCGCCACGGCGGAAGGAGCGTCGCAGGCGCTCGGCGAATTTCGATTGCTTTGGTGGCTTGTCCTTGGGCGGCTTCTCCTTGACCTTGCCACCAAGCAGACTCGTTGCCCGTTCAGTCTTTTCTTTGCGCGTCTCCTCCTTCTCCAGGAGTTTCTCGTGCATTGGAGCGACCGTTGAGGACCTAGTCTCCGTCTTCGTCTTCGTCTCCGTCTCTGTTTGTGGGTGGTTTGGGTGTGGGTGTGGGTATGGTTGAGGGTACGGTTGAAACTGTTCCTTGCTGCTTCTGGCTCTGGCTAAGGCCGGGCTCTGGTTGCTGGTTGCTAATGTAATTGGTGGCCCCGCAAAGCCACCACCCATTACGGCCGCACTTTGCCGTGATGTTTGGAGGGTTCGGTGCCTCCTCTTTAGCAGCGTTGCCCCGTGCTCTCCCGCGTATCCTCGTACACCCAGTGGTTGTTGGTTCTTAAATTTGTCTATTCACTAAATCGTAATTTATGAAGCGTTGATTTTCCCCAAAGAAACACACATTACATGTATTCGTATTTCGTAAACCTAATTCTGGGTATCTTTTAAAGCGTCCTTAATATATGTATGTATTCTATTATATTGTGTATGTCCTTTATAAGTAGATGGATTCTATTGCTTATTCTATTATTTGGTTGTTCGTTGGTTTGCTGAAAAACGAAAGAAAGAAAAGAATCGAAAACTTTTTTAAAAATGTTTTTTTTCTTTAAAAGTTCTACGTATGTGATGCGGCGGCGACACCCCAACAATATATCCATGAATGTCTCCCCCTTTTCCGATCTCCGACCCTTTTGATTCTTGCCAAGTACATGCATTATATCCTTAAGTATTCATGCACCAAATGGTAGCAATATAACCATGATAAACCCCTCATTCTCATCGTTTAAATGTTGTGGAAACGGGTCTTACGTGATTATCTATTCATGGAGACCCCTACAATACCTGCACATACAAATATCCATCAAATATTCAACACATCTACAACTACAACAACCGATTGAAGCGCTCTCCAAACAAAATGAATGTAAATTCCAAAGTTTAATTAAGGAATCAATTTATAAGCTCTGAAATTGCTCTGAAATTTCCATGAAAGTTTTTCCCTATTTCCGATTTTGGGATTAGTTTTCGTATAGTTTTTGTGTTGCGGTTTTCGATGGGAAATGAAAACTTTTGGGGTCTTAATGGGCACATGGGGGAAACGTGTTAGCATTTCAAATGAAGGACGAGACGACACGAGTTTTACCATAATTTTGCCAATCTGGATGCCAATCGATGGAAAATATGAAAAGTTTAATGAATGTGCATATATTTTGGATGTCCAACCCATTGGCTAAACCGATGGGGAAGGGGGCGTGGGGCCACCACACCATCTGGTGGCACTGCTCCAGCCACAGCACTGGGGTCCTCCCATCGAAAAAAAAAAATGCTGAGGGCCTCAATCCTTTGTGCTTCCCAATAACCCCCTCTGAATATTCTCTCATCTTGGAAACAAATCGTTTTGCATTCGTACGTTATAATCGTATTCAAAGGTTCATCTGTCCCCCTGTGGTGCCCCTGTGTTCCGATCCAATCTCCGATTCCACATCGAGAAATGCAAATTGCAATTGCTGTATGCCCATTAAATCCATATATGTACATATGTATGTATGTATGTATGTATGTATGTATGTATGTATATGGAGAACAAGATATTCGAATAAGGCCCAAAGGCACATTAATCTGCTTTCGATTTACGAGTATCGTATCGTATCGTATCTCTCTCTCATTCCCCGTAGATATCAAATATCTTATTGTTAAGGTCACAAAAAGATTAGCAAAACGAGAATTCATGGAAGCTCTTTGGGCAATCCTTTGGGGAGTGTTTTTGAGGCAACGGAAACTTGGCCATAAAGTGGTTCGGAAAGCTTTATTGTTATTAATATTATTTGGCCATAAATACGAATACGCTCTCGGATACGGATAAGGATAAGGATAAGGACACCGATACGAGTGGGCAAACATGCTCGTACGAGTTGACAGGCTGCCTGGCTGACTGCCTTCTTGCCCCGCACCTTCCCTTCCCCGGCTGCTGCACATAACATAAATCATTGCACACGCCTGGACGCCTCCCGAGCACGCGACGTGGCCCGCCGACATGTGCGTCTGCCTGGGCCTAGACCAAAATAATGTATAATTAAGCCCAAGGCAGTGGCAGTGGCTGTGGCTGTGGCAGTGGGGGCGCCGTGTTTTTTTGGGGCTGGTCTTTAATAAAGTCCACCATCTTTCATGCCCCACACTGAGGTTAGGGTTAGGGTTAGGGTTAGGGTTGGCAGAAGTGTGCCTGGCAGCATATTGCTGGGCTCCCGCCGTCACCGCCTCCGCCTCCGCATCCTAAAGAAAGCCCCCTGGTTTTCCATTAATTGGAGTGCAATTTCGTAGCTCAGAAGGCGATATTCAACACAAAGTAAGGAGG
Source organism: Drosophila azteca (assembly GCA_005876895.1). Classification (NCBI taxonomy): domain Eukaryota; kingdom Metazoa; phylum Arthropoda; class Insecta; order Diptera; family Drosophilidae; genus Drosophila; species Drosophila azteca. Next base: position 4,304,312 of record VCKU01000016.1, read on the forward strand.
TATAGTAGTGGTATTCATTGGAGTCTGATTTCATGATGAACCCCGCATTTTGCCCTGAAAAAACAGTAAGCTCAGAACCCAAGGGCAGCCCAGCTGGCGGTGGGTGACTTGACACCAAAATCAACCATCCTCCTTCACGTTGAATAATTGTAACCTATTTTCCAGCAATTTAAATATTCTATGCTGCAGAAGGGGCAGAGGGAGAGGGAGAGGGAGAGTGTTGATGGCTGGAGCTGTCCCTGAGGAGCGGAGGAGATTCTCGAAGCGAATCACGGCAGAGCCCAAGATAAGCGAGCGAGCGAGCATGTTGTTCTCCTTCATTAAATTAAATTAAATGTGTGTCTTGCGATTAAATTTTATATTCAACCCAAACCCCAGCTCCAGCCCCAGCCCCAACCCCAGCCCCAGCCCCAACCCCAGCCGTTGCTCGTCCGGATGTGGGTCGCGACTGGAGAGAGTTCAAGGCGCTTTTCGATTTCAGTGGAGCTGCCAAATCCGTCCGTCCGTCTGTACGTCCGTCCGTCAGTCCGCCAACGCCACCGCCACCGCCACCGCCAGCACCACAACAACGGACAGTGAAGCGCCGTCATTTCCGCTGCCTGTCAGAGCAGCAAAAATTTAATTTTTATGGTTATGATGTCATCAGCATAAGAGGCAGAGAGCCAGAACCAGAACCAGAACCGAAACCATAGAGCCAAGAGCCACAGCCTGTGCCTGTGCCTGTGCCTGCGCCTGTGTCGCTGCCTCCGCCTCCCCCTCCGGCACCGTCTCCGTCTGTGCCATTTGCAGCGACAGAGCCACAGAGTCCATGCTGACGCAGTCGTCAGACGTGAAACCCATACAAATTGGCCTCGCAGTACAGTCGCAATAGAGTCTCCTCCTTCTAAGCATAACGAGTACTCCAGGACCCCTGAGGCAATGCTACACCTTTTGGTGGGGGTGGCGTGGGGCGGGTGGCGTGGGGCGGGTGGCGGGGACCGATTAATGCGTGGCAGGATTTATACGAGCTGTTGACCAGCGAAGCAGCTCCCCGCCATCGCGCACCAATGAAGTACCAACCGGTGCAGTGTCTATATATAGACTAAAAGTGAACTTCAGAAAGTGAACCCCAAGCCATGCCCATGCCTCCCACTTTTTATGTGGTAATGTAACATTTTGCTGAGCAATCAAAGGCGCAGCACAACTTTCCTTTGTGCGGGCAGAAGGAGCAGCCAGGGGACAAACCGCATCCGGGGCCAACTTGCACCAGGAGTTTGATCGATAAGCCTGTGTCCACCACCCCTATATACCCCCCAGACAGACAGACAGACAGCTGCGGCACCACCAGAGAAGTCAACCGTCGCCTCATCCGTGTCCCGTGTCAAAGCTGAAGTTTAATCTTTTGGGCTGACGACACATTGGGCCAGAATTGATTTTTAAAGTGGGTTGGGGGGCTGTGCAGCTGTGGGGCTGTGGGGCTGTGTGGCTGTGTGGCTGGGGGTGCTGTGGGGGGCTGGGGGATTCAATATCTGGGGACCCGGGTCTCTGATTTATGCAAAGGGGTCTGTCAACTTTTGCACCAAAAACCCCCTAAGGCGAAACAAAAACAGAACTGAAGAGCAGAGCATGCCATGGCCATGCCCGCCTGCAAGTGAAACAATACCGATAGGGAGAACATCCATCATAATATTGTCTTTGGGGGCGCCACTCCACACTGCCCCGCTGCCACGCTGAAACGCTGAAACGCTGGCTTCCTGGCTGCCTCCCTTGTGGCATCGATTGCCACCTGTACAGTACTTACCTCGCGTTGATTCCCTAATGGGAGCTCCTCTTCGATTCCTATCCCTACTCCGATTGCGATTCCGAATGCGATTCCGAATGCGATTGCGATTGCGATTGCGGTTTCGACCTTCTGGCTTTTCTTTTCTTTTTCCGAGTCCTCTTTCTTTTGTCTGGTCGGGAGTGTTGGTGCGGCTGCGTCTGCGTCTGCTCCTGCTCCAGCCGCCACCCGCCGCACATTTATTTTTTGCAATTTGGTTGGCTCTCGGTTTTTGTTGTTGTTGTTGTTGTTTTTGCTGTTTCGTTGGTTGCTTCTTTGTTTTACGTTTGTTGGCTGTCGGCTGTTTGCTGGTTTTCCCGGTTCACGGCACTGCCTATGACACGGGTACGCACATAAACTTAAATACAAACGGACAGGGCAACAGGGGAACAGGGGTACACGACTACGGACACGGATACGGCCACGGATACGGCCACGGATACGGCCACGGATACGGATACGGAGAGGGGCCTATTCGAAAAAAGTACTCAAGAGAGCACAGCATCCGACGGAGGCGGGAGGGGCGGACCTCCAACAGAGACTGGGGTCTCCCCTAGATTTGGATTCGGTTTTGGATTTGGGGGGTACGCAAATGAGTTTACTGCTGGCAATAAACCCCCTTAATGCCCCTTCGCGAGAGACTTCGGTGCAATATTTCATTTGGATTTGAAAAGTTACCTGCAAAGACACAGAGACAGAGAGAAAGAGAGAGAGAGAAGGAAGAGAGGGAGAGACAGAGAGAACATAAAGGTTAGTTAGTTGAGGTTGTTGTTTTTCCCATATAGTAGATATGCATGTATTTTATTCATATTTATTGAGATCTGCCCAAAAAGAGAGCAAATGTTTACATTTGAATATACGAGACATTCCATACATACATATGTATATATATGTATATATGTATATGTAGGTAGGAAAAGTCAGTTCTCGCCTGTATACCCATTTCCTTAATTTTCTTTCGAGTCAAATGGAATCAATGAGAGGTATCAAAAGGCCACGCAACCCCCATCCCCCATCCCCCATTTGCTGCCAGTTCTGTTCTTGGGAAAATTACTCATTGTTTAATGCGAATTCAAGGTGGAAAATAACCATTTAGAGCAGCTGACGGGGCAAAGGAGCAACGGAGCTGCGTGTTGGATTTCACAGTAGACCCAGCCAGAGAGCCAGAGAGAGAGGAAGGATAGAAATACATATATATGTATATATGTATATGTAGTATATATACAGCTTTTTAATTCAGAGACCAACTGCCACCGCAGTCAACAATTTAATTTCAATATTTTGAAGAGGGTCTCGTGTTTTAAGAGGGTCTCATGTCAGGCCCTTTCAAATGGGGCATCAGCCTGGATCTAAATATAGTACTCGTTACGGATTGATTTTGAATACTGTATCATTGTCGGATTCATACAAAATAAACACCAGCGGAGCAGCATGTTCCTGGTGATTGTGTGATAGTAGTCCTGCTGCTGTCGCGTTTAAACGGGCCTTAAATATTCAAAGTGCATCTGCTTATCAACGAGTGCGATCAGCTGGAAGTGATTTTGGGCACGATGCAGCGAGTGCACCGAGTAACGAAACAACGAATGAGACGAGAATATGTGTGATGCTTTCTCGTTTACGCTGCCAGAAAATCAAGGCGAGAGTGGGAGAGTGAGAGAGGGGATCTCTTCGGATCTGCGAAAGCCGAATTGTCCCACCGAATCGTTTCGTTTGGCCACTCATGCAGCGCTCTAACATGTACGTTTATGTGTGTAATCCACTTACAATAACACTGTGCTACAGTCTGTTTGTACGCCTCATGGGAGCCAACCGTCGTCTGCATATAATAGTGTTTTCTGTTAAGCAGTGTAAAATGCTTTCATCTGCATATCTGTGTTTTCGATTGAGAGTGTTATGGTGGCGTGTGGTGTGGTGTGGTGTGGTGTGGAGGCAATGCAATGCTCAATTAGAGATCCATTACTCTGCTATCCACATACTTATCTCTCGCCCTCTCTATTCCTCTTGGGATTAGTAATGGTAATGAATGTGTTAATTAGGAATACGAGTACATTCAATCAGTATTAGATTTCCCTGCAGAATCATCGCTCTTTGAGGCACACACACACACACACACACAAGTAAATACTAGCCAAAAAAAGAAAAAGTATCGACTGTGTGTGTGTGTGTGTGTACGGCATGTGAGTGCTTTAAAAGCACTCCGACCCGTTGGCTGTTTTTCTGTTTTCCTATTTTGCAGCACCTGACCCACATTCCACAATCCACGTGTCTATCCTTGCCATGGGAGGACCATTTGGGCAGCAGTCGGTCCGTCCGTAAGTCCGTCCGTCCGTCCGAGGGCAGCATGTTATGCAAAACAAAACAAAAATTCAATTTCAATTCAATTAATCACGCTTGATTACCACCAATAATGGTCTTCAGGCCCAGCAGCCAGAGCAGTCAAGGAGAGAAGCCAAAGAGAGACAGAGAGAGAGAGCTAAAAAGCCGAATAGTCGAATAGGTCCCTTGTGCAATCTATTTGGGCAGCCAGCAGCAGCAGCCAGCAGTCCTTCTGCCATCATTGTCCTTGGCTGCAACTGCTTCCGATGCCAGTTTTTGTTTACCACTTTGCACATTTTGCTGTCAAATTTGTTGATTTATAGTTCCCGATGTGCCGTGCCTTGCCTCCTTGCCTCCTTGCCTCCATGCCACTCGAGTGAAAGCGTAGGCTGGCAGGACGACTACGGATCTGTGTGGGGGGGCTCCCGATGACAGCTACATACGTTCTGATGGAGCAAAGGCGCACTGGGGAGTGCCGACCACCCGAAAAAAGGGAAATAGAATTCTCGAAAGTAAAAAACAAGCAACAGAAAAAAACACAAACTACGATAAAGCCAACCTACAAAAGGAACAAAGAGACAAAAAGTCCTGCCAACATTTCAATGACAATGCGGCTGTTTGTTTGCCAGATTCGGCACTTGGCTTTGCTTTGGCTTTGGCTTTCTCGGTGGTGCAGTTGCTGTTGGGCATGTGGACACCCCTTGGCCCTTGGATGTGTGGAAGCGTAGATCCCAGGAGCCCAGGAGCCCAGGAGCCCAGGAACCCATCGAGTGAAAACTGTTTTCAGAACTGTCAGAATGCGATTAGGCACCTGAAATAGTTTGTGGCATCGCTACCCATCCACCCACTGGATGCGGATACTGAATACCTCCCACTTCAAGCTACCCCCCCCCCAACACACATCCCCCCATTCGATATCCAGTCGAGTGCACACACCGCCTGCCACATAGACCCACAAAAGAGCAAAGATTGAGTACGCCCGCCGGCATACAAATTCCCCCTGTCCGTAGATCTACGGGCAAGCCGCAAACAACGCAGCGGCGATGCTCATTTGCAGGCAGGCCGCATCCTCGAACCCGGATCCGATGTCAGGGATGCTCTGCCATTGCTCTGCCGTTTCTCTGGCATTGCCACTGCCACTGCCACTGCCAATGTGTTTGATGAGGCCGGAGATAATCGTTTGGCAATTGAATGAACCCCATGTATGGCCATGTGGGGGTGTGGCAAGTCGGTTAGCAATGGGTTAGAAGGAGTGTTGAAATTTTCGGCAAACACTCATATTTTCCATGGTTTTTCATGGCAGATTCTGGCTTTAACACAGACAGACAGACAGACAGACAGAGAGGTGGTCCGTTTTCGAGGCTGTTCTCAATCGATAAAAATTGTTTAAATATATTCAAACTTTTTTAAAACCTAACAAAATATTGCCCAATCGAAAGTTAATCAAAGACAAAAATCCCTTCAGCCCCAACGGCTAGGCTATGATGATGTCACAGAATATCCAGAACTTTTATTTCTCCTTCAAGTACTTCTTAGGGTGAACCAACCCCCAGCCCCCAGCCCCCAGCCCCCGAACGTTCCTTGGCCATCATCCAAATGCCTTGAAAAGTTTCAGTACAGAACCCAATTCATATTCGCGTTATTCGATTCGCGTCAGTCGATGTTGTTCGTCTTAAACTGGGCCGCAATGTATTTGCGAATGTGGCCAAAAGTGGGATCCTTTGGCAGTACAAGCACCTCGGCAAGAAGCAGCGCTCTAGTTCTAGTTCTGGCCATGTTCTGGCCACCGCTTGGAAGTCTTGAAGCTCTATAAATTACATTGGGGGAGGGGTGGGGGAAGACAGAGTCAGATAAATTTGCAGTGGCTATGGCTATGGCTGTGCGCCCGTTTCCCCAAGTATTTTACTAGTGGCATAAACCACTGCGGGCTTCGGGCTGAGCGCTGCTTCAATGGACTTCGACTGCCTGGCTGCCTGCCTGCTTTCAAGTCCCGCGCGCTCTTATTCGCGGGTGAAATCGATTTAAATGCTTCGTTTGCGTGTTGTGTGTTCTGTGTTCTGTTCCGTGGGTTGCTCCGTTAGCCGTCTCCGGCGTTTTGTTGTTGCTGTTGTTGGGGTTACCTTGAAGTCTTTATGTAACCTGTGAATGGGGTCGGATCGGATCGGATCGGGTCGGGTCGGGTCACTATGCAGAACAGCATTGTGTCCTGGTTATAGTAGTCGTAACAAAGCGAATTTCCATGCTAAATAGCCTGACACGTGGCATCTGCCACTCTTTCAAACAACAACAACACCGCGTCCACGCGTCCCTGCGTCCCTACGTCCCTACGTTTCTTTTTTTGATTGGCGTTTGATAAGCCATAAGGACGAGCGAGCGAGTGCCTGGTCGAACGGAAGGTCCAGAAACTGCCACAAAGGCACAAGTGGTGTCCGACTTCATTTTCCATTCAGCATTCAGCATTCCGCTCCGCTGACGTTGTCGATTATGGTATTGTTAGCCAGCAGCAGCAGCAGCAGCAGCAGGCACCGCCGCTCTGACAAATGTTGGCCAGTGGCTACTCCTCTGCCCTCCCCACACACGCACACACACACACACACACACACACAGACACACTGATACCTTTGCTCTGCTCTGTGTGTGTTGCAAAAGTTGCAATCATTTCAGAAAAGGGCAAACCCCGTATAAAGTGTGGCGTATGGCGTGGTTCCCACACGAGGATAACTATCTTTTGGCATTAATTTCCCCTTTTGGAGTGTGGTATTATATTGCAGTTGCTCATTTCTGAAACAACCAACATTTTCCAAGAATTTTGTGCCCCAGTAATCGGCGTCCAAGCACCTGGGAACGGGAAGCTGCAAGAGCTTGATCCCCTGCAACAGTTTTGTAACTGGGATTCGGTTGTAATTGGATGTCGATGCAAGGAAGTATCATTCAACACCACTACATTCCCATCTGCAGGACACACTGATGCTGGCATGCCCTGCCTTGGAATATTCGAAATATTCATACTGGATTCCATAAGTATGTCCCCCTATAAATGGGGACAGCCTTGAAGTCAATTGATTAGAGAAAAACCCGAGCACACACACATGGATCCTTGTAAGCCGCCCTGCAATGGTTGGGGCAGTGGCAGTGGCAGTGGCTGTTGCAGTTGCACCTGTTTGCCTAATACTTTGTTGCAAAGCAAATTCAGCAGAAATTTTGCAATGGATACGTGTACGGGGGGACATTGTTGCTAATGCCTGCTGCCCTATGTCAGGTGAACATGCAACATGCCCACCACTGCCACAGCCACTGTCAGTCACATCTACTTCCACTTCCACTCCCATGCCCACCCGACAGGCAGAGACATGGACATGGGAGCTGACACGCAAACACATAAACGCCATTTTGCCTTCAGGACGAGAAGGAGGAGGAGCAGGAGGAGGCGGCTAGTACCTACTAAAATGGCAATGACATTCTCAAGAATTGTCCCCAGCCCCCAGCCCCCTCCTGGCAACAGAAATGGCACATTTTTGAGTTCATTTCATGTCATTGCTGCTGCTGCTGCTGCTGCTGCTCTACAATGTGGTATACCCCCCTCCCCCGCTCCCCCATCGTTCCATCCGTTGGAGGCGGAGGAGGAGGAGGAGGAGTCAAAGCCCCTCCGATATATCAAATTAATTCCATGCCATACCCTCGCATCCTTCTCTCCTGTAACCTGGACATGACTCAGTGATTGCTGTCCACGGCCCAAAACTGGGATTCACGAACTGGGATTCACATTTGACACGTACATTGACTGACACACACACAACCACACACACACACACACACACACACACACACTTATGTGACAGACAGATGGACAGAGACAGACAGGACCGAAAACTTGCGAGGGGCTTAGGCCGCATTTAGTTTTCGCTGCTGGCTTTGACAGCACACACACGCACAGCCACAGCCACAGCCGCAGCCACAACCACACACAGGACACAAGGACGCAGGAGGCAGGAGGCAGGACACATGACAGGGGAGGACTTAATGAATTATGTGCAAACTCAAAGTTTCCCAAACTACTCACAAATCAAATGATTTCAACATAAATTTCGTGTCCAATTCGCACCTGAGAAACGCACAAACGAATACATACGTAAGCCAGTGGTAAGGATACACATACACAGGATACATAGGATACACAGACGTGTACGAAAGACCAACATCTAATGAGCTTAGTACCCTTAAAGGACCCAGCTTGCTTGCAAGATTCCTTTAATTGGCATTTAAGCCGATTTTCGTTGACAAAAGTCGGCTAACAGTTGGGGGGGAGATGACAGACAGACAGACAGACAGACAGACAGACAGATTGATAGAAGGTTATGCATCCGAATGATGGATGTTCTATTAGCGATGCTTTTCCCCTGCAGAAGCTGCAGATCGAATTTGAAATTATTTGTAATTTAAACGTGAAAAGAAAAGGATTATTCTTATTTGAGACTACAAATTCTCCATAATTTCAGATTGAAAGAAATGAAATGCCATTGACATAGACATAGATTCACATTAACCGAATTTTTACACATCGATTATTGATCCGTAGCACAGTTTTTGGCGAGGTGTCGTCCTTTCGCAACTTCTTACGTCATTTGGGAAATGTTGCTCCGACAACCGGTTTCACTGGGGTGATGTGGGGGGGCCTGCCTCCCGTTTGAATGTGTCATCATTAGGGTTCGTCGTGCATTCCCTATCCATTGCTATTGGCACTAGCACTGCCCCTACCGTTCCTGCCAATAGGGTGGAGGGGGTGGTGGAAGTCCTGGCCAATACACAAATCGATCGCTGTGGTTTTCTTTCATTAAGTATATTTCGCGCTGTCGGTGGAGGGTCGTTCCCGTCATTCGGCGTTATTATTGTAATAAAAATTTACGTAAATCGTGCCCCGAACCTAGCGCCTCACACACACACACACACACACTTCGTCTCACGCACAGCAGTCGTGCTGCTCCTCCTCGGCTCGTCCGTCGACGAAAAAGTTGCCTTTGTTTGCCAATTTTTATGAGCAGACTACCACACACACACACACACACACACACACCTGCCCCATCGAGCCTCTTCCTGGCCCGACCCAACCCAACCCAACCCGACCCGATCCGAACAGCCCCCACAACACCTGCAGACTAATTAATGGCAAATTCCTGCCGCCTCATGCATGATGTATATAAGGTTATGAAATCACAAAGTTTCCCATTGAAATGACGAGCTCTGGGAGTCGGGGGAGGCTATGATTATCGATTGGACTCCAGAGAGTTGGTCCGCAAGCGAAACATTGCATCGGTTGCAAGGACTACCCCATAGACCCCACAGAACCCCCCCCCTTGGAGCCCTGGATCAATGTAATGTATTCGATTTGTCCAGCTACCATTTGAATGTCGCAACCAATTAACATCTGAATACGTGGGCGGAGTGGAAACATCAGCACCCATAATCAGGATATTGGAACTATGAGTACATTACGTGTAGTAATGCCAGACAAGCAATTAGGGAGATGCCTGTGGTACTTCCTCTGGGCTAGTTGATTACTGTTAAGCCACTCTGGGAGAGGCACACAGAAACAGATAGAGCCAGTGAGATAGTAGGCCACTGGATCCAGAGGGATACTTGCTCTCAATAGATGATTGAATGAAACGAGTATGCTGAGCCCCACTGGAAGAGAGAGAGAGAGTCGGGGGAATACTCAACTCAACAAGTCCTGGCGGACTGTACGTTCTTCCTTCGGATGCACAGATACATCGATGATCGGGAAACAAGTCAGAGTCTCTTTCAGACTATAAGATCTCTTCGATCAGATGCCTAATGCCATAGAAACACACCATGCTAAGCCACACTGGGAGAGAGAGAGAGAGAGAGAGAGGGAGAGAGAGAGAGAGAGAGAGAGAGGGAGAGAGGGAGAACGGAGCGTAGTGGCCAATACGAGTATATTTATGGCTGCCACTTGTTTTCTACAAGTATTTAATTTCATAACAATGAAATAGGACTTCCCCCTGGGAGATGTCTTGTATTGTGTGGGTGTCCTTTGTGCTTCGAGTGGCTCTCCTACTTAAAAGGTAAGTACAATACATATAAGGACACACACACACACAGTTGTAAATATGTGGAGTCTCGTGAAGTATGTTTGAGTTTCGTCTTTGGGCACTTGACAACATTTTGGAAACTTTTAATGACATTCTCGTTTGTGTATGTTTTACAGGGGGCGTGGCGGGGCGAGCAGGGTAGCATTCCCCTCCGTATTCTATGCTGTGTCAAGTGCTTTTTGCCTGGATTAATCAATTGTAATTTTCGCTCTCTCCCTCTCTCTCTCTTTCTGCTTCTCCCTTTGTGCGTGTGTTTGTGTGTGTGGTCGCAATTAAAGGATGGAAGAGCGGATGTGACAGGCAGTCCTTGGAATTACCATGCTCTCTCCATACAGACACAGACACAGACATTGACTTGCTGCCATTGTCCGTCCACATCCACATCCACATCCTTGTCCTCGTCCACATCCTCTTTGAGAGCACACTCTTCTAAATATTTATTCAAGCAAATTGCTCTTTATTTCCTTTTGCCAGCAGTTTAACATTTGATTTCCATTATTCCATTATTTCCATTTGTGGGGCCCCGAGAACAGAGCTGAGAGCTGAGAGCTTTGTCGGTTTCCGTTTCAGAGGTCCCTCCGAGCACACAACTGTGTTAATGGCGACACATGCCACAGCGACAGCCACAGCCACAGCCTGAGCCTCTGTGGCGGCCAGGAGACACCCAACCGACCAACCCAACCAACCAACCAACCCACCCATCCACCCCTTCCTGCCCAGTCCCACCCAGTCTCAAGGTCCTGCCGGAAAGGGAACAAGGGACGGGCTCGCTCTCAAGTGCTGGCAATTATTTACAACAATCTGAGAATTGCCAGATGAAAGGATCAACCGGGAGGCGGTGCTTGGACGGCCCACAACATTGAGGACTCTCATCAAAAACTATGTATGTGCATACATACATAGATATGTACACTGAAAGAAACAAGCAAACACTGGCAAACATCCACAAAGATACCCGAAATATCTAGTATATATTCGGGCTTTTCTGTGATCTATGATCTGCCGAATGTGTGTATGTGTATTTTGTACAGTGTATTTTCCGGAAGTCGTTCCATAGTAAAATAGTTAAACTTTTCACAGAATTGCTTGCGTGTCAAGAAAAGCAGCAGCGACACATTACAGGGATTTTCTCTGGGTATTTTTCGGGGACGGGACGCCTCGTTTCATTAAGTGAGCGGAAAATGACGCATGCTTGGCCAACCCCCAACCCCCCACCTACCCCCGCCATTCGGGGGGTTGCGGTTATCCCTGCTTGTCTGCCGCAAAAAGCGGAGAACGGAGAATGGAGAACGGACCTCGGAGATATGCCGCCACTCAAATTCAGTTTCCGTTTCAAAGCAAACATTTAGAACAAAGGAAAAGCTGCCTTGAAGTCCATTTGCTAAATAAATTTGATAAGCAAGAAGCAGCAGGAATACCCTGATACCAACACACCAACACACACGCACACATCAGGCCAGACATGGGGCATGCCGCATGAGGCTTGGGTCAAGCTCTGTCCCCCATATTGGGGTCTGACCCCAATACGAAGCCCCAGACGACAGACGACAAGCAGCAGGCAGCAGGCAGCAGGAGGCCGGAGGGTGCAGACGTGGCCTTGGGCAACTCCTCGGGGCAGCAGCAGGAGCAGGCAATGTTGCATGCAACTGCTTTGAAAAACCCAGAAAGTCCGACCAGCAGACATTTCATCCGCTCTGCTCGTTCGAATATTAAATTTTAGATACTGTCTCTCTCTCTCTCTCTCTTTGTCTCTCTCTACCGCTTTGTCGCTTCGTTGCTTGTTGATCCTTGATCCACATCTAATGCTAATTAGTGCCGCGACTTGTTGACCCTCTGGTAAGCCCCTCCTCCCCACCCCCCTGCTCTTTGGCAGACATTATCGGATTTCAGGGAATGCTAATTGAGGGCTGGAATTACTGATGTACTGCCAGATAGAATTTTGTTTTCAAAACGGAAAAAAACGGAACGACCAGCAGCTCCTTTTTTTTTTAAAGGGAGGGTGGGCTGTTATCTACTGCCCTTGCAGGAATTTCAACACGAAAGTGAAAGTATGACCCGTATTTTCCCATACATTTTCGCATGAGGAAATCGTGCCCGTTTTCGGTTCAGGGATCCTAAGATATGAAAGATATGCGATTCTTCCCCTATGGAGGGAGGCCTCAAAGTATGCAACACCTCAATAGAAAGAAAGAAAGAGAGAGAGAGTTAGACAAAGCGCAATCAGTGTCCTTTGTCCAGTGGTGGACACACCTCCTCGCACCCATCGCACTGCATCGCCTGCCGCACCCATGACACAAATCAAATTAAGAGACACCGACAGACCGCACCACACACCGGACAGGACCAGACAGGACCAGGCAGGACAGGGCAGGACACGACAGGACCGGACAGGACAGGACAGGCCAGAACAGGATCGGATTGGAATGAACTGGAAAGAACTGGCGGCAGTAATTACGGAAGAGTGGCGGCGACGACGTCCCAATACCTGCATAAATCACTTCGCATTCAGCGAACACGAAATCTATGTCCCTGACGCACCCATCCACCCTTCCCATCTGAGAATAGCAGTGGAGCAGGCGGCGGCGGCGGCTCGACGTAATTTATTGATTGATTAAAACTAGACTTCAAATCCCCAACAGAACTGAGGCTCTCCCACCCTCGCTCCACCAATCCCCCAATATCCATTATAAATGAAAGATAATCGCCAGTGGATAAGGGGGAGAGGGGAGTTTACGGTGCCATTCGATAATTGAATGACTCGAAATGAACATTCATTCATTCATTCATTCACTCATTCATTCATTTATTCAGACAATTTGTGTGTTGTAAATGAAGGAGATTCCATGGTTTTTGCCGCTCTGTGTCGCTCAATCTGTCAGCAGCAGCAGCAGCAGCAGCGGCGGCAGAGGCAGCGGCAATCACAGTCACTGTGGATGCCACATCCGTCGAGGCCTCGTGTGCTGCTGCTGCTGCTGCTGGTCCATAATCCTTGCCACTTTGCCAGTCATGCCAGTCAGATGACTTTGCCATGCGTCTGCGTCCATCTGTGTCCACTTGTGTCCTTATCCAGTGTTCTGGCCGTTCGTTTCTTTCAACCGGATACCCATCCATCGTTCAATACCCATCTGCTGTTCCGGTGTCCGTGCGGTTTTCCGTGCGGTTCGTTTTGCGGATTTGCTTTTCGGTTTTAATTAATTTTAAAATGGACTTCTACCTTCGCCGCTAATTGCTAGGACTTTGATTTATGGTCTCTGATAATGACCAAAATTGGTTTTTTCACCACTCCACCGCCTTCCGCTTTGGCTTTCGCCTCCATCCACGCCCCATTTGTCTGTCTGTCTCAATGCTTCTGCTGCTCATCCTGCGGTGCGACACGATGGTAGGTAGAACTTGGAACTTTTCCTCTTCAAGGAATTGCGCTGGGAAATACTTTAATGTCAAAGCGAAACGGATGTCCTTTAAGCTCTAATCTATCTCTTGAATGTTCTCTGTGTGTGTTTGTGTCCCTTTTCAATGAACGAACTCCACTTCAGACAGAGAGACACAGAGACACAGAGACAGAGAGAGAGAGTATAAATGTGTGCAAAAGGTATGTCCTTTCTCGTCTGCTATTTTCTGGCCCAACTCTCAGGAATGCGAAACATTTTATTCCTGAAAAATACTCAAAGCATACGCTGCATGACAGAAAAGAAACGGGAAACCAATTTCAAATTTATGCTGGATTCTATGGATACAAAAGCGAGGATAATTTTCATATTTTCCCGTTGGAAGCCCCTTCTCTGGATTCTCCTAATTTCCAGATATGTATGTCCCCTTTCATATGAAATATCAACCCATTCTGTACACTGGCTTTTAGGAAAGGCTACAAACGGCTGTAGCATACCTTTCTCGGGGAGTTCACGTAGTCCCCTATGTAGTCCCCTAGGTAGTATCTATCTTTTCTCTATGGGGGCCGCAGCAGATGCAGTGGCATCCACGCTGCTCGCTCTCTGGCGCCCAGTCTGAGAATCCTGTCGAATGTAAGCCGCATATGCCGCTCAGAGCACACACACACCAATTACGGGGTATCAGAAACAGAGACTGAACAGAGAACTGTTCAAAGGCAGCCTCCTCCTGCCTGTAGGATTCGTCGTAAAGTTTTACACAAAGTTCTGTTCGTTCTCTGGCTGTTATCCTTAGAGGGAATTCCGCTCCATAAATAAACAGAGATAATTTTAAGGTCTTAAAACTTACATTCAAAACAAATTGCACGTTTTATTCCTAAAAGGAAATCAGAGGAGGACGAGGAGTAGGAGTAGGCAAAGGAGAAGGAGAAGGAGGAGGAGGAGGAGGAGGAGAGTTTCAGTTATTACCTGAAATAAAACAGAGGCCACAGGGCATGAAAGAGAATTAAAAATATATACAGGTAATTCTCTTTAATTGCAGAACTAAAGGAGCCTCAACGAAGAGGACCAAAGGACGTACAACATTTGAGGGGAGGAGTATGCTTCCAAGGGGGGGTATTGAGAGCTAAGGAACAGTCCCCTCAATCGATGGATATATGTACATATAGGAAAACTCTTCAATAGATCCAAGGTGTCACATGTGGCGTGCTCCCCCATCGAATGGCCGTGGAATTCCCTCCATGGAATTCCTTGCAGCGTCCCCTCAAAATTTTGTTGTTTGCTTATGAAAAATTCCCCCGAAAAGAAACATCCCAAACATCCCAAAGATCCCAAACAGGCATGCGGCAATATTTTTCACATTAAAATTGATTTATGACGCACTGTTGTGGCATCCACCAAATATTCACGAGCCACAGCCGGCATCCAACGCATCCGTAAATTCCTCAAGCTATTTTTGTGTGTCCTGCCTCCCCTCCTTTCCCATTCCCCGCTTCACAAGGAAGCACAAACAACGGATGACCACCGGATGGGAGAGCTTCAGAGCCGGAGACGGCGACGCAGCGACGTAGCGACGTAGCGACGGAGGATCCTCTGGCAGCCATAAATCATTTGATGTGGCCGTGGCCACTTCTTCGGCAGGACATTCCTCGAGCCTGAAGCTCTCCCCTGACTTTGCACCTTCCTTTTGCAACGGAGTGAACTGGAGTGGTGTGGTGTGGTGTGGAGTGGACTGAAGTGGAGTGGATGGAGTGAAACGCGGACGTCACACGGAACTGCGATGCGTCCGTACGGACGTCATCGGAGGAGACCTGTCTCTGACACGGGCGTCCGAGGCGTCCCACCGTGTGTTACGGCTCAGATCTGCCTCGTAAACGAAATTTATTAGCATTTAAATGTTTCATCGGTTCACGGGGGGTGGCGTAGGAGGAGGAGGATGCCCGAACGGCACACGGCAGACGGCAAAGGGCACATATGTATATATGTATGTATGTATGTGTATGTGTGGGCCCAGCTAGGTAATGAATATTACAGCAAGAGGCTGGAGAAGGTAGGAGCCGCATCGAAGTGCCGCGGGGGCGCTGAGCCGACAAGAATGTTGCATAGGCCGAAATTAGTTTATGCATATTTGAGAGCTCTAAGAGCAAAGGACATGCCAGGCCGGGCCAGGCCAGGCCAGGCCACCACCCAGCACCCACTCCTGCTGCAGATTCTGCACTGCTCTTGTTTCCAATAGAGGACGGACTGCACGGAGTGCTACATGGCCCAAAATAATATTTCTGGCATTACATATTTACAGAGATCTCTGTCGACAAAAGGAAAATATGCCAAAGGTGCGCCAGGTGTGCCTCGTGCTCCTGGTGCTCCTGGTGCTCCTGGTGCGGCGCCTCTGCTCTACATGAAACATCGAAGGATGATGCTCCAAAGAACGGCTCTCACAATCTCTGGCATGGGAAGGAAGAGGTCCATGAATCTCTGGCAAGAACCACAAAAACGAAACCGAATGTTGCCAAACGAAAGGCATTTTTGCGGCTTAAAAGGTTTCTGCTAATTGGCTCAGGCCCGGACCAGGCCCAGGCCCAGGCCCAGGCCCAGGCCCACTGACCCCAAATGTATTTACTCAACAAATTTCGAATCTCAAAACAAATAAATATTTAATTAACATTTTATTGCTATAATAAACATACTCG
Source organism: Drosophila azteca (assembly GCA_005876895.1). Taxonomy (NCBI): domain Eukaryota; kingdom Metazoa; phylum Arthropoda; class Insecta; order Diptera; family Drosophilidae; genus Drosophila; species Drosophila azteca. The sequence goes on from VCKU01000016.1 coordinate 4,320,606, forward strand.
ACTAAAGTATAAATGTTTTTGCAATTGGGGTTTGTTTTTCACAGGCACCCAAAAATAAAAAACAAAGCCCCCACAATGATGTCATGTCAAATTCAATGTTCCTTAATTAATTATTAATTATTGTGCGACTAAAACTATTTCGTATGCGTTTTTTAACACTATAGCAATTTTTTTTATCGGTAGATATTTAAAAAATACGAAACTTGGTTGCACATTTTTTTTTTTTGTATTTTGATAAAACTACGAAACTTAAAAAAAATATATTCACTGAAAAAAAATGTTGAAATATAAAAAAAAAAAAAACAAACTGCCAACAAGGATAGTGGCACGGGCATGATTATCTTTGATTTTGAAAACAATTCGATTGAAAAAAATATGTTTCCAAAAAGAAATCCATTGTTTTCATTGTTTCGGCGGCTTTCGGTTTGCTCGGACTTCCCTTGGAATTAAGTCAATCGCATCCTTTCGGATCTTAAAACTCACTTTATTCGACAAACAATCACATGAGCCAGAGCTCTGGTTCGCCCTCGCATCGGCTGCATCCAATGTGGGACATATTCAAATGGATTTGTTTATTGGGCGAGAGCGTTCAGTTTATTCGACTGCGAGGTCTGATAGTCAAGTCACCTCGTCGGCTCCTGTGCACTGGTACCCACAGTGCACCCTGGCTATCTAGCACTCTAGCACTCTAGCGCTCTAGCACTCTAGCAGCGAAAGGGCCACGCGACGTCACTACGACACTAGGAGACTGAGCACAGAATGGCGCTCGACAAAACCCGAAACCGAACCGTGAACGAGGACGTGTACGTGTACGTGTACGTGGACGCGAACAGGACACTCGAAAGTCGAATGGGAGGTTGCTCCTCTCCCAAGGGTCGTTCGCTGGGCGACGGCTGGCAGCGAACTGACGCGACTTTGGCGCCGTCCGCTCGTTTAAAGGACGAATGGAAAGGCCAAAAAGCGTAACGAAAGCCGAGACAACGACAACGACAACTCGCGCGCGCCTGATAAGAATGACGAGTCGGCCGTCTCCTAAACGAAAGAGAGGGGTATACACACCTACCCACCCATCCCATCCCATCCACCCACCCACAATAACGGATGCAAAAGTGATTGCAGAATAAACTCTCACCTACAAGTTCTGGCTTTACTTGGAATAATTCTCGGTCTATGGGGTGTACTGGCTAATATCTATGAGTGCATTCCAGATCTACATATGTACATACGTAAGTACATATGTAAGTAACGGCATATGGATGGAGGACAGTTATTCAACTGGCGAAACTCTTTCTCCTGTTCCTTGATTATGTGTGCTTTGAATTGCCAGTGATAAGCATCATGCTCTGTCACTCGCTTACACTTTTGGGTACCTCTCGCTCTCGCTCTCTTTCTCTCTCTCTCTCTCTCTCTCTCCAGCAATCACTCGCTCTCTCTCTTTTTCTTTCGTGTACTATCTCTCTCCGAGAGAGTGAGAGCTTTCCACAACCGACGCGCACACTCTCGGAGCGGAACGGAGCGGAGGCAGCGAAAAGTAAACAAACGAAACTTTCATTCATAAAAGCAACAACGACCGGAATCCGGAACCCACCACCACCACCACCACCACCACCCCCCTTCGCCCTACACCGTCACTCAAATTGCCGGCAATGCTTGCCTCCAGAGAGAGTGAGAGAGAGAGAGAGAGAGAGAGAGAGAGTGTGTGTGTACGAAGAAGATCCAGCGGAATCGAGTGGGAAGTAATCAAAACAAAATCGAGAAGCTCAACAGAGGCGCCATCCATTCATACCAAACATGTGCTCGCTGGGGCTGGGGCTGGGGCTGGTGCCCCTGTGCTGTGTGACTCACTTCGCGGATTAGTGTTACCTTTTGTCCAGTACCAAAGTTCCAAATCTGCGCGCCAATCTGAGACACTGTCACACCTCATTGACGCCAGCCAGGGACATATGTACATACATACATATGTACATATATGGCCATCTTAAGTGCTCACCAAAAATGGTAGCAGCAGGTACACTCATTCGTGATTTGCATGCCAGTAGAAATTACATTGTAGGTAGAAATTACAAAAATTCCATCAATTACAGCTGAACTTTCGTAGCTTTCAGCTGGACAAAATCACAGTTATTTATGTGATCATCAATATCTGGCTGGCATGACACACATGGTGTTGCGTGTCGGCTGACAAAAGCTGGCCGGCTCCCTGTTCTTCTCTCTGCCTCTTTCGCGGCTGCGACTGCGCTGCGACGTTGATTATTTCTTGCTGCTGCGTTGGTGTTTGTGTCGTCTGTTGCATGCCGGTTCCAGTTCTTGCCTCGTTTCAATCTCTGTCACCCGCCCCCTCTGCACAAGCACACTCTCCGCGATCACATCACAGTGACTCATGCTGTGACTCGGCGACGCAGCAGACACAAATTCCCAAAGTGAAAAGACTTCTCTCTCTCTCTCGTTTCTTGCCCAAGCGACAGAACGTTTCGACCTTTGGCCTTGATTCTGTGTGGAATTCCACTGCAAGTACAGTGCTCACCATTCCCATTCCCGATTTCCTTTGTCAATTCAATTCAAAGGAGCGGGGGATTATTCCAGATATAGACCCACATCTGTAGGACATGTCACTGGATCGGAGAAAGAGAATGTACTGCTAATGTAGGGCTCAGAGAACGATGATTCTTATCCATAACTAAGATTGTTGGGTCATCTGTTGAGATACGTCCCCGAAATATGTACCGCTACACTCCACTTCCTATATACATACATACATATGTATAAACCACAAAAACACCTCGCGTATGTTAAAAATGTAGTGTAGTGTAGTGTAGTGTACGAAAGAAACACTTAACGACAGGTAATAAAAAAACCTCTTGACAAGGTGTGATGTCACTTTTCATGTTTTGATGCTGCCACTGGATATACTATGTGTATATTTATGATCTATAAATATAACTCAGCATTCGGGTCACGTGACACAAGCCATGGATTCAGCGGAGCTCCCATATTCTCGTATCCCAAACGAAGATAGAGCAAAGATATACATATGTACATATGTATGTACCCTACACTTTGCTGTCATCTATAACGCAGAGATCGGGAATCGTAGGGAATCGGGGGATATAATCTGGGCGATGGGCGACAATCTGTCGCAATCTTTTTCAATCTTTTTCATTATTGTTTGTCTCTTTCAATTGGTTTGTAGCGACTCTCTGCGATTGCCCCTGGGGGTCGGATTGGGTTCAGCGCTGACGGGGCTAATTGAAATGCAGATTGCTTTCAGTGGGGCAGTGCTTTCTCTGTGTCTGTGTCTGTGTGTGTGTGTGCGTCTGTGGGGCATTTCAATCGGTTGTTTTAGGCAGGTGGTAATCGATGCCCAAGGTCAAGGACAATGGGATACTGTTTTGGGACCAAAGGGAACCAAATACCAGACCCATGGCTCATCCAAGAAACCCCAGCCATCGGTGACGCAAGCATTGGCATATTGCCCGTTTCCGGACCTATCTTTTGCCACAAATTCTGTGGCTTTGTGGCCCGCTATGATTAATGTGGTATAGCACCACCGCCCCACCTTAACGCCGATGTAAAGCGGCCAGCAGCCACAGCAAGCCACCGATAAGATAGGGCGGCCAGCTAGCGCATGCGCACCGTCCTCTCCCCGTCGACAATTAGTAACCCACTTCGGATCGCAGCCCACCTGCTATCGTTCTATCGGGTTATCGTGTCGCCCAGCACTTGCTATCGTGCCGTAGCTACGTATCTTATCTTATCTCGCGGTTGTGTACGCCGCAACAGATTGCAAAAGCTACACAAATTCCCAGTCGGTTGTGGGTTCCGTTCCAGTTTTTCAGTTCCAGTATTCAGTCGACAAGCGACAGTGATACACTGTGAATACGAATACGAGTGCAAGTGCGAATCAGTTTGTGGGTGTAAATTACAGCAACAGATTGTGAGTGCGACCAGCCCAGAGAAGATTGATTGCAATTCCAGAGAAGCGAGAGAGAGAGAGAGAAAACAGCAGAAAAAAAATAGCAAACAGAGGGCTCAAGATATACCCGTATTCCATAACGTATTTCATTTGCTTTTCAGCTAACGAAACGAAACATCCAGAATGGTGTCTGTGGAGACTATTGGTTCTATTTTCATCAAGGCCCTGAAGCTGGTGAGTATTTCCCGTACAACCCAATCCAGTGCGAGGGCCAAAATGTTGAGCAATATCCCCACACTGCCACAGCCACAGCCACAGCCCCTGCTGATAAGAGCCGCTTATCAGCGCCAGCACCAGCAGCCTGCTATAGTGCCCTCCATGGTGTATTAGTAATATTACTCATACACCGCTCCATTGGCTGTGGCCATGAATCATGCCAAAAACCCTCTAACAATGACCTCATCCCATCCCACATCCTTCCTTTCCTTTGTAGATCATCAACCTGGTGATCATCTTCCTGTACCGCTGGGGCGATGGCGGTGAATTCCTGGGCATTGGCGGCACCTGGAACCTCAACGAAGAGAAAAGCGCCGATGCGGAGATTGTCGGCTCTGGCGTAATGGTGGGATTCCTGATCTATACGGGCTGCCACACGATTGCCTACGCCTTCGGCACCACCAAGCACAAGGGGTAAGCCACCAACTGCAGCCATCAGTGGGCTAGGACATTCTTCTAATCTTGTATCGGCTTTCAGAGAACTCTGCGACACCATCATGAATGTGGTGGGCTGCATCATGTGGATAGCCGTTGGCGGTGTGGCCCTGCACTACTGGAAGGGTTACATGTCCGACGAGGGATTCCTGTACGTGAACTCTGAGCGACAGGTGGGCATTGCCATGGGCTCCCTGTGCGTCATCGAGGGTGCGCTCTATCTGCTGGACACTGTTCTGGCCTGCATCCACTACTCCAAGGGCGACACCGACTACACGCAGTAGAGATCAGACCCCGCCCCCCGAAGGGTGTGCGCTCGCCGAATACCATTTCCACATATATGTAAACCGCTATAAGCCCTAGGATCGCTTTAAGTGCAAACTATTTTTTTTCATATACCGATTATCCATTATCCATTAACCATTATCCGATATACGATATACGATTTACGATTTACTGTAGTTATCCGTTAAGTACAGACGTTCGTAAGGGTCTCTTGTCGCTATCACATTTTCTAACCTTTTTCTATTATTTTTTTTTCGATTTGGAATTAATCTGTACCCCCAACCCAAAAAAGAAAACTGGCAAATACAAATAGTTAAGACCATGCCAAAAGATCTTTAATGTTTCTTCTACTTGTTTGTGGGGAAGGCGAATCCGGTAGATTCTTGGAGGATTCGATTCAGAAAACAGCACAATGAAGTGTTATTTTATACAGAAATGTTAGTGTTCAAGAATAACTTGGAGAACTCTCATTGCATCGCATTGATAAGCACTCAATGACGGACTGGACTCCCACGAATTATTATTATACACACTCTATCGCTCTTTTTCGGGGAAAATTCAATGATTCAATCCCGCCAATGCGTAACCCTCGTCCCCATTTAAAACTCCCTTACAAATATTGCCGTTTCGCTCACCTGTTTCTTTGGATTCCCTTGCCCGTCCACGGCATCTCGATGCTGCTGTTTCATGCTGCCGCTCCTGGCCACACGCTGGGAGCAGAGCTTACAGCGCCGTGCCACAGAGCCGTCCTCCAGATTGAGGGCATCGAAGAGCAGCGGCTGGTCCTGGATGAACGAGTTGCGGGAGCGCAGATTCAGGAGCTCCAGGGTGCGCGAATCGAGACTCTCGCGATAGACGTTGTGCACCTTGTCGAGATTGTGCTCGTAGTCGGTGTCCAGGCTGGTGCGTGCCGCCAAAGAGGTGCTACTCCCCCGTTTGTTGCGCCGCATCACCACCGTCCGGTTCACCGTCTCCTCCATGGAGGAGACAAGGGGGACGGGCAGCGACGGCGAGGGGGAGTGCGAATGCGAATGCGAGTGCGAGTGCGAGGAGTGCGTTATGGCTGTGGCGGGCAATGGCAGCTGTGTGGCAACGGGCAGCGGCTGCTCCGCGAGGCTCATGAGCGACTGCTGCCGCTCGAGCTGCTTCTCGTAGCCGTTGAATTTGTCATAGTCGATGAAGGACATGTTGGCATAGGACACCATGTTGTCGATGGCCTGCAGCGACTGCAGCGAGGCGCTCCACTTGGGGTTCATCTTGTCCTTCTTCTCGTTGCCGCCGATACCGATGCCACTGCCTCCGCTGGCACCCCCACCGCCCCCGGCCAGACCGCTGAAGGTGCTCTTGAAGGAGGCGATCAGCGTGTTGGAGCGCCGCTTCTGGAAGTTCAGCTGCCGGTTGTCGGATATGAGGGAGGCCTTGCGCGGGACAACGGGCACCGACACCGAGGACACCTCATCCAGCGGCGTAGAGGTAATCGGATGCGCCGATTGTCGGCGCGCCGGCGTACGCACTGAACCGGAGACCTCCGCGCGCCGCAGCAGAACAGGCGACTCCTCGGCCATCGAGGTCTTGCGGGGAGAGGCCGGCGAGGTGAGATCCCCCCCGGACTTCTCCGTCTCCTCCGACAGCTGCTCCAGCTGGGGCTCAATGAAACTCCGACGATTGGGGCGACGCATCAGGATCATGGAGCGGCTGCGCGTGAACGTGAATGGTGTGCGGCCGGACTCTGCGTCCTCCTCGGAGCGCGACAAGTTCTCCTTGCTGCCCGTCAGGTGATTGATGAACTTCGAAAGCTTTGTCCGCAGCGAAAAACTGTTGGATCGCTCCATCTTGGCCACATTCTCGTAGCCCGGCAGCGATGGCAGCGTTGTGGCTGCCACAGTGGCCCGTCGTTCTGCCTCGTAGTGTGCCCGGAATTTCTGGCCCGTGTTTGGACCCGTTTCCGTTGGCGGATCTTTATTGTTGTTTGGCGCAATGTTATTGTTATTGTTGTTGCTATTATTGTTGTTGTTGTTGGTGGTGGTTTGCGGTGGGGTCTTGGCATTTGGCGGAGACCTCGTCGTATTCCCGATCTTAATGCCGTTCTGCTGCTGCTGCTGCTGCTGTTGCTTCTGTTGCTGCTTTTTGGTCACCTTTTGGGTCTTTTTCTGCGCCTTGGCGGCGCTCTTTGTCTCCCTTGTGGCATACATTCCAAGGCCAGTGGACTTTAGGCCCTCCTAAACGAGACAGAAGAAAGAGAGAGAGAGAGTGTGTTAAAAAAAGTATTGATTAAGAATCGAGTCATTCTTTCTCTTGGCTAATTATTTTATTGATCGAATAATGCCCCCTGTCCCCCAATCCCCACACACACACACACACACACACACACACACACACACAATCTACTGCCTTGCTCCACGGTTCAACATACCATAGAGATATAGGAGCTCTGTCACTTCTATCGTACATATTTGGAAATGTATTTCGAAAGAAATTTTAGTATGAAATTTTTTATGGAATTTACGAGTAAAATCCCACTGGAATCCCAATTCAAAACTTGAATATATTGTTAAATTAATAAGAATTAAATGTCATAATTATAGGATATTATAAGTATTCATTTCTATAAGATCTGGGACAAAACCAATACAGTTTTTTTCTCAATTAATTTGGAGTTTAAATTGTATATATTCTTGGAGAACCGTAATCCAAAGGGATTACGGTATATGTACATATATTTCGATAAATGCTAAGAGACATTTTCCACCGATTTGGACTCTTCTGTTCTCTTCGTTTTCCAGTTCAGTCTCTAAGCTGAGTCAGTTGGAAAGCTTAGTGATTCCAGCAGTCAAATGTCCATTCAAATCCCCTTTTTTGAGTGACATTGACCCCTGGGCAGTGCAATGGACAATGGACAACGAGGCGGAATAGCTGTCTGTATGTCTGTATGTCTGTCTGTCAATTTATCATCGGCTCGGCCCAAAAGGACGGCAGAGTCGAGTCGTTCGGTTTGTTCGTATTGATAAAGCTGAGCAGAGCCAACGACAGAGCCACAGAAGAGTTGGTCCGTCCAATATGTACATACATACATACATATGTACATATGTACATCCATCCATCCATCATGGATATACTAAATGTATGAACAAATGACAGACATGCTTGCATGCATGTGAGTGATATCTGGAAGCGGGGCAGCCACTATCTCTCGTGTACAGTAGATATTGCCATAATGCAAGCACCCATCCTTCCACCAGCGAAAAACGAATCGCGCCATTCGCAGATACAAGATACTCGTATTGAAGTATTACCCCCGAAAGAGATATACGAACGAATGCAACTGTTACGAGTGCGACTGTTTTATTTGCCACTGAGCCACTCTTGTCACTGTTGCCACTTGCCACTTGCCACTCCAAACGATTGGCATGTGGATGAGCTCGGCTGGAACTGTGCCTGTGGAATGGCTGTCGCTCTCCAATGTGGTGAAACTTTTGCCTAAATTGTTATCTCGAGCAATTTTTATTTCCAGCCAGCCAATGCCCCAAAAACAACATTCACAACATTCGCTGTGTGATAAGATTTCCACACAGAAGAACAAAAAAAAAAGCCCCAGACACACGTCCCCAACCCTTCGGTGGTGCGATATCTTTTGTTAGCGTGTGTGGGTGTGTGGGTGGGTGGGTTGGCTGTTGATTGCTTTGGTTCCGTTTTTCACCTGCTGTGTGAATCCAAAAAGATTGTGTGGCATTGATCTCTCTCTCTCTCTCGCTCTCTCTCGCTCTCGCTCCCGCTCTCTTGTTCTGTCACTGGGGGAAGAGTGCGCTATCAACATTTTAGTCACTCAATGGATTGCAGATCAGAAAATCAGTTGATGATTTTCTCAAGCAATATGTTGCTGTAGATATTATGATAATAAAACTACATTGAATTGACATTTCAATTGCTAGAACTATCCCTAGTCACGCACACAACATGCATGCTGTTTTTGTGGTCTTTCCCGGCAATCACATTTGACTGGGATCAGTTTTCGATAAATAAATCTCCAAAAAATATGAGTAATTGGCACTTTTTCTTGTCCTATACGGAGTACAGGGTATTTAATAGTCGTACTACATATTCGCGAACTTTTGTGTGTTTTATCAATGTCAATCCCGCAATCCAGCAGAACTTTACTTATTTTTAAATGTTAAAATGACTCATTCGCACGACAATTATGGAGTATTGACTTATTTGTATTCGGAACTTCAGAAGCGATTTGGCCAATTAGGCCAATAAGGCCAGAGGCCGGATTCCAAGTGGGGAAACACTCTACTTTCGGGAGGGCTTTATCGGTAGGTCCTATCTGATACGACACTCAGTTTTATAGCTAAGATTTCAAAGGTTCAAATGAGGCTTTCACTGGCAGATTTCGCTTGTTCCATCACTTCCATAGCCACAAAGATGTTGATGACCAGATCCTATACACAATGCTACTTTCATACAAGCGTATGCTCAATGCAAATTGTATCCTTGTACATATGTATACATACATACATATGTATACGTGATAGCTGGTACTATATCTTTGTCATAGCGGATTAAATGTATGTGCCATTTGTGTTTCAAGGATTTCGTGAACTGCATTTTAGTTTCAGTAATTAATCATGAGATTATTCCGACATTGAGAGTCCCTTTATTCGTAACAGACCTTCGAAAGCCCTCTGAATGGTTTGTTGTTAATATCATTGACATTTCTATGTTGACATCCATTGGAAAAACTCGACTTGAATGTCTAATGGGAGACCCATCCTATTCTCCGCTAAAAGTAAATGTAAATAGCCGTGTAGTTCACATATCGACTATAAGATACCCGACAATCACAATTTTTTCTTGTAGAAAAAGGTTTAATGGTGGCTAAATTGGGTCTCTCTAGTGCTCTTAACCTGCGAGATCATATCCGATCGGTATATTCTGCATAACAATATGTTTCTCTGGCAGGCACCCGGAAACCGGCACCCTGTAGCCTGTATTTACCCTTCTGTTGTGGAGAGGAGGGTATCGGTCGGTACACGCATAAAACCGCATAGCGAAGCCATGATCATGATCAGAATATCAATATCAGTCTGTCGGTCTCTGTGTCTCCCGGGTCTTGAGAGGTCTAACTTCAAATTAGCCGCAAAAGTGCTGGCATTTGTGGTTAAATGTAAACGAGAGCTTCTGAGGTCCTGAAAGCCCAATGATATTTTCACTGTCTTTTCATTTATTTTAAAGTGATTTCTCTGCTCTTGCACCTGCCACTGGATCCCGATATCGATTTCGGCTTTGATTGCGCTTGTTTATTCTCTATGGTTCAGTGGATTCTCCGCTCCGCATTTGATTACATTTTGGCCGGGGTAAGGGGGGAGCGAGTTGTGATTGTGTCCGCTCAAACCCGGGTTTTGAGTGTTAGATTCACTTGAGCTTGAGCTTGAGACGAAAGGGTTCGATTATTTGCGTTTCTCTGTAAGCAGAAGCTTCGATGCGTATTACGTTACCACATGCCACATGGTCATGCGTATGGATGTGTATGCCCGCGTAGAGTTCATATCAGGGCGGAGGAAACATGTCCAATCCAATCCAAAGGCGTATTCCAGTGAAAGCTCCCATGGGGCGAACGACCATCTTCTGGTGACAAATCATATATACGAGTACATACTACCCGTACGATCGTAGCCAAAACCGAATACTTTCTAGCAACTGGCAATCAAAATTCTACGAAATGGACACCCCGTAAGCCAACGGTCGCACCGGTTGACGTAAGTCCGTCGTGCACTTGAGACGAGACATCTTGTAAAGAATTCCAAATTTGTAAGAGGGCTTGTGGATTGTCTTTTGTCTTGGTTTTTTCTTTTTATGAAATGTATACCACCCAAGTGAAATATGTACATATGTATGTAAGAAGTGCGGGGTAGGTGCCAGTCGAGCATGCACTTGGCTGCCTCTACGCTGGTGGTGTGTTGTGTTGTATCGTTGTTTGGGTTCGGATGAAACCTGTTTGCGGGTCTCATTGACAACGCATTGATATTGTTGTAGTTGTTGCTCCTGTTGCTTTTGTTGTCGAAGCACTCTCATATGCAGCATCCGTCACTGATTGATAGATAGCCGCCGCCACCGCCGCCGCCACCTCCTCATCCTTATTCCTTTGAGGAACCTTCGCCCGAACTTCAGGAACCCAAACAGGTTCCAAAACTGAACGAGCTACATACATACATATGTATGTATGTACATAGTACTAATGATGGAACCCATCAGGTAGGTGGGGGGTGGTGGACTCATGATAAGGTCGTGTGATATATGTATGTACATATGCATGTTACATAAATCTCTAGCAGATTAATGTGATAAAAAGCTGATAACAAGATGTGCCATATCCCACATGTACGATCCCGCATGTCTGCCACAGTGAAACTTCCACCAAGACGACCAATTCAAACGAAAATCTGTTGTGGAAGGTACACAAGTATGTATGTACATATGTATGTATGTACATATGAATGTATGTATGTATGTATGTATTTATGTAGTTTTCAAGTTAATCTGCAGACATCTGTACATACATATGGCTGTCAAGAGTTTCCAATTATTGGGTTCTGTTGTAGAGCCGTATCGTAGTGTCGGGCGGCACATCGGAAAGTGTTGGCAATATTTACCCTTCAGCGTTATCAGCTCCACAAGTTGATTTTTTGTGCCTGTGTGTGTATGTGTGTGTCGCTCTTTCCTGATAGACTACTTTTGATATAAGTAGTTTCCGATTTTCGCCTGTTGCTGTTCCTACTGCTTCACTGTTTTGCTGCTGCTGCTGTTGCTGTTACTTGTGAGATTTTCATATGCTTTGCCTTTTTCATTAACACTCGGAATCGCATTGGCATTTTACCGACCCGACGATACGTCCGATTCGACGTCCGACGCGACGCTTGCGCTCACACTAGACAGAGAGAGAGATATCTCGTATATGTAGCCTTGCTCGATTTTGGCCTGGTCAAAGCGCAGCCGTTTTTTTAGCGGCAGCAAACTTTGAAGCGCGCGCACACGCCGACAAAGAAATGCACTTCACTCTTATTTGCTCAGCCCCGCTGGGGGACGGGCTGCACTTTGTTTTCGGGAATAGGCGGATAGACGCTATCGTCGGAATGCTCTAACGAAACGCAGTGCATGGAAAACAAAACAAAATTAAATTGTACATATTTTCATGTGCACCTTATGTACATCTACACGTACGTACATACGTAGAAAGAGAGAGAGAGAGAGTTTATATAAAGGCTTTTTGCGCAATTTGACAACCAGCTGACAGCTGAGAGTCACTCTCTCGCTGCTTTCGCTCTCGCTCACCTCACCTCACAAGCACAACACAATACACACACAAACACTAATACACACGCTGGCACACGCACAAAACGACACGCTCTCTCTCTCTCTCTCGCCGTTTTGCACGTTTCAATTTGATTGCTTATTATTGTTGTTATTGTGTTTCTATTAAACAACGCCAGCTTTTTTGCACTTGAAAAAAATTGGGTTCTGGACGGACAACCGTCGCCCTGCAGCTGCTACTCTCACAAGCTTGTTGGTGAACAATTCCAAACGAGACGCACCGTACCGCACCGCACCGCACTTAACCCTATCGCTGCGCGCATCAGAATTAGCAATGTGCTCGAGTCCCGAGTAGTACCGCCATGTGTGCGCACTTACTTCCAGGAACGACGTCGGTGCGAAAATAAATAATTTAAAAAAAAAGAACTCCCGCTCGCGGACAAAGCTAAATGCCAACTCTTGGCGTTTCATATGGTATGAACGGTACAAAGCGATCGCCGCAGCAAAAATAGTGCCGCTCTCTCGCTGTCAGGCCAGACTCTCTCTCGGCGCTGGAACAGAGTGGTGTGCGTGCGTTGGCAGTGCGGCGGCGCGGCACCAGCTGTTTGCTCTTGCCAAGGGGATACAGGGTTCAGTTTTCGAGCTTTCAGCTTTTTTAGACCATTTTATATACCCTACCCTTCCAGAAGATGTTATTATTTTCTACGAAATGTTTGCAATTGAAGGAAATATGCAGATAAAGAATCAAAAAGTCATCAGAAATAAGATGTGGTTCTTTGTTTGTTATTTAAATCTGAATCTGAACCTGAAAACTCAATTTCTGCAGTGGTCTTGAAAACTTGCCCCAGTAATAATCCAATAAAAATTGAAAACGATATCAAAGACTCATCATTCTGTCCAGAAAAGGAATACCATATTCTACTGCTGCCATAAGTGTGACCAATGTCCAAGGGTATCTAGTGTTTCGATCCCAGAGCCCAGAAGCGAGCGGTGGCTCATGAGTCACTCCACAGAGAGTGTTTTTTTTTTGTTGACCAACGACCGAGTTTGGACGCTTGAATTAATTAATGACCAGAACGCCGCCGAATCGCTTCGAGCGGATAGCGAGCCCTAAGTGAGCTCCAACCGCTTTGGCAGATAAATTTAAATTAAGCAAAATATTGCGCGAAACATGTACAATATCGGTATACATACATACATATATTTTCATAGATGAATACATAAGCAAAAACAAAAAACAGAAAACCTAAGACGTTAATGGATTATTTATGAATGAACAGATCAATGTGCGTTGAGATCAGGGACAATCTTTAAACGTTCGTTAGCTTGGAACTGACATCATTTATTATACCCCGGAATTGTAGGACACTAGGGTATATACCTTTGCTACGCAGTATGTGCGATGCTCGGATGCACAAACAGTTCCACATCAACAACGACAGCGACTGCAAATTGTCAGTGTTCACCTGAGTGCATTCTTCAGTGGAGTCCTCAGGAGTCTGCAGGCATGATCCATATAAGTGTATTCTCCCTGAACGGTTTGTGCTGGTGAGTTGTTCCTCCTGACTGATATGCCCTCACAGTAAAGCCACATCGACCGTGCAAAGACTGGCCTGGCCAGATCATTTATTGGACAGCGACGCTCAGAGCCGCGATCCTAAACCTTCAATATAAATATTGTATATCAATGTAAACACATACATACATATGTACATATGTAAATATTTATATGATTATGGATACCTTTTTTTTTAAGAATAAAGGCATATACTCACTTTAGAAAAGGCAGGGAAAATGAAAAAACCGTTCTCTCACCATAAGGAAAAGCGACTGTGTCAGGTTTCATTTCCAAATACTCTATATCTTGACTAAATAATCTGAAACTACCCTATGGAAGTTTTGAAAAGTGTTCCAAGTATTACCTACTACCCACTCACTGATTCCTCAATCTATAATGTATCGATTGCTTTTGTTTTGTGTTTTTATCTGATTGTGTTAATGCATTTTCTGAACAAGATCCGTATGGATGGAATTTTTGTAAAACAAATAATTTAGCCAATAAAATATTCAATTCTCTATAAAATTGGAGAATTTCTAAACATTAAACGAGAATTTCATATATAAAGATATATTTACATATGTAGTAAAACTTTAGAAAACTATAGAATTTACTATAAAGTTTTTTATAACAATTATATATCAGGTCACTAAAATTGTGTGCTGTAGTTAGCAGTATGAAATATAAAGCTAATTTGTAGCAAATTTCTATTTAGCGTATAATTATCATGAAATTTGTGAAAGATTTGCCCTTTTGTTTGGCTATATCTCGCCTATTTATGGCCTTATGTGGGCGTGCATGTCTTGCGGTGATCCGGAGAGTCCTGCCAACCGATTGGCATCAGAAAAAATTACATCCATTCCGTTAAATCATTTGAATGTAAAATATTAAAAATATAACCAGATGTTGCGGAAACGTTTCGAAATGATGCGCAGCATGTTGCAGGGAATGTTTCGCAGCATTTGAAACTTTTTCCAAATGTTGCAAGGCGCCACTGTTTACATTAAAATGCTAAAAAGTATGCAACGATTTTTAAAGATGTTGGGCTTTCTTTATTCTTTTCTTTCCTTATCTTTTTTCATCGATAAGATAGAGGAGCCTGAGACAACTAGAGGCTGCAGCACACTGCAGTCCTGGAGTCAAGGATAAACACGATTTGTCACTCTTTAGTCTGCCTTTGATTTGATCTCTTCGATTCTGCTGGAATCAAAGAAAGATAACTTTGTACATGAAATTTCACGCAGTGCAGCATAATTTGTTTAAGAATGTGTAGAAAAGAAGGCGACTAAAACAGGCTTAAAGAAAATATGTACATATGTACATACATATATTAAAGGTTAAAAATAGACAAGTATGGTGCCAATACTTAGTTTCGCCACTGTACAACTTAATATCTGTGCGCTATCTTATCCCATTATTATCTGCTGTAAAGCAATTTGCAGCGTTGTAAAATGTTCTTTATTGATAAGAGTGCCATCATGCCGAGTCTATTTTGATATCTTTGAAGATCAGTCACTTGCGCACCCTCCTCAAGATGAGAGAAGCCCACGTGTTTGAATTGGCCATCTGTGGAACGTTGCTGTTCCTGGTGATCTGTGGTCCCCAGATCACAAGCATCACAGCCGAGGAAAGAGATGCCCCAACGCTATGGACGCGAATCGTTGCCGGAGTGAAGCACTATCCGTGGCATTCTGATAGGCCGGAAAGTGAGACAGCTGAAAAAATTCACAACAGAAGCATCATGTGGCAAAGACTGACAATGGCCACAGTTTTGTAGATGATCAGAGATTCCAAATTGCATGCCAGATGGCTATTGCTTGAAAAGTTTGTTCCACTATGGGGTTTGTGCATAATCAAGAGCTCAAGAACCAATCACGCACAAGAAATCTTTTAAAAACTTGTTGATACAAAATACATAGTAATAAAGAAAACACCCAACTGAATCATTTTCAATCAAAACTTAATGGCCAGAGTGTGGAAGAACTCTGTTCTGATTACGTACATACATATATACACCAACATATGTACATATGTATGTATGTACATACATATATCTACATATATATACGGAAGACCCATTTCAGGTTTTTCTTTTATTTCAGTCGAGAATTCTCTGCCAAGAATTGCGATTGATTCGATTGAGGATAAGATGTATGGGTCGCATGTGTACATACATACATCCATACATATGTATGTACAAATATATATATGTACAACTGCTGTTGCAGTTTCAGTGGAAATCGACGCTTATGCACAGATATGGGAATGTAGCAAGTGCAATATCGAGCACTATGGGCTCCAGTTTATTGATCAAACTTGGAAGCATTTGACATTCTTGGCCAGGTCGCAGTATCCCGACATCTGGTCCCAGTAGAGACCCTTGGGACAGGACGTCAGGACCGGCAAGCCCCCAATGCATATGTAATACTTGCTGCAGTCCTCGGGATGGGACATATAGCTCTGCTTCTCCGAGGGGCATGTCAGGGGAGCACTGGTTTCGGCGCGGGGCGTAGATGGCACTGGCTCCAGGAGCGGGACAGTCGCATCCGTGGTGGAAGGCTCTGGGAAGACCGTGCCGGTGCCGCTGGTGCCAACAATGTAGCACACGGTCACCTCCCCCCCGCTGCTGGTCGTAGTGCCAACGGTCTCGTCCGTCCCCCCGTCGGCGTCCTGGCGATCGGGTCGGGACTGGCCGTAGCAGACGGCGGTATTGCTCAGCTGGCACTCGGACTGCTCGTAGTTCCAGAATGTGCCACGACCGCACTGATGGCGGTGCAGGTGCCCATAGGCACAGATGAAGTACAGACGGCAGTTGCTTGGATGGGGCAGAAAGTAGGCGCCGAAGTGGCGGCACTCGATATGCTGAGGGTCGTACTTCGCCATGGGATCGACGGGCAGTCCACTGGCCACGTCGACGGCCACGAAGACGGGCCGCGGCCTCTGGGGCCACCAAATGAGTTCGGACGAGTCGGCCACAAAGTCGTTGGCCGGACTGGGACTGGGACTGGGACTGACCGGCAGCAGCTCACTCTGCCTGCAGTTGGTATTCTCCGGCAGATCGCACGCACCTCGAGTCTCGTCGAACTGGAGGCCCTGATCGCAGTAGCGGAGCGTCGGGATGCGGGCGCAGGCAAAGTATCCACTGCAGTCCAGTGGGTGGGGCACCAGTTCGCCATCCGGACGACCGGCACAGATCTGCAAACAGGCAGGTGGCTTTAGATGGGAGGAGCCCTACATCCGGATACGGGATCGGCTACGCTACTCACGTGGCTCAAGTCACCCATTGCGGCCTGAACCTGCGGCTCTCGCCCCCGAGCCACGGCATGTTCGGCTCCAAGGCGGAGACAGACGATGCCCAAGACAAATGCCCAAGAGCATTGCATTTCAGTTGCGACACTTGTGGTGTGATGTGAATTTCGATATAGATTCTGGTTGGGTTGTGTGCGTCGGTTTCTTTTCGGCACCGCAATATGGTGGCGCCTCTCCGTGTGCTTCCCTTTTATACGGCCGATAGCCGATCCGGCACAGCGGACCGCTGGGTGCGGCTATTGTCAGAATTAATCGAAAACTTGTGTTTGCAATCTGTGTGCGCCGCATCTGCCGATCTGCCGCAGATCTTGAACATCGACAGAACACATTGTATTCTGATTTTCGGCGAGGGTAGGCACACGAGTACACGAGTACTACGCCCGCCATTCCGAAACACGCCTGAAACCTGAAACCTGAAACCTGAAATGACTCCCTGTCTCCTGGATGACGCAAAAAATGAAATCCAACAAATGATTTGCTTGTAAATGTTATTTGACTGAATATGTTAAATATAATACGGAAAATATTTAGGGTTTTGTAACACCTAACACCGGGAAGGGCAAGGAGCATCCTTTTTAGAGGATTTCATTGGTTCCCCGGCACAGGTCCTTTCCGGTAATCGAGAAACGTTCCTTAGAAGCATTATCCTTCTTCAGCACCGTTGTTTTCATCTGCAGTGTCATCTGCATTGGGAGCGGGAGTGGTGGTGGTAGAGGTGCTGGTACTGGTGCTGGTACTGGTGGTGCTGGATGCCTGTGCACCAGCACAAGCTCCGTTGTCCTTAGCATAAGTGTCTAAAGGCCTAGCCGGGTCCGCGTTCGGAATACAGCCCTGCTGGCTTTCGTTGAAGTAATAATCGTCCTTGCAGGTCTGTAATACGGCCTTGCCATTGTTGCAGTAGTAGTAGGTGCCACAATCTGTCGTGTTCACGGCATTCACCCATGTCGTCGTGGCGTATTGACAGCGATTGCATCCTTCAATCGGTGTGGCTGTCTTTCGTGGCTCACAGCTACGCTTCGAAACATCAAAGTAGAGGCCATATGAGCAGTCAACTGTCACCTGCGACTTTCCATTGCACCTGTAGTAGCTGCCGCAGACGGTGGGATTGGGAGTCAATTCACCATTGACTGTGCACACGGTTGAGGCAGTGCCCAGACTGTTATTGGTGACTCTGCTGCACACGTTGCCAGTATCGTAACCACATTCGCCATTTTCCACATTGAATACCTGAAAAAAAGGCGGGACATAGAATAAGTACTGTGCTCAGAAAGGGTGTAGGGTGCAGGTTGCAGGTTGCAGGTTGCAGGGTGCAGGGTCCGCGGGATCTCACCCCTGTACAATTGTTCGACTGAAGCTTGCCGTCCGTTTGGCAATAGTTCCATATTTGACAATTTTGGGTGTCGCCGAAGTACTTGCCGGGAGGCACGACATCGCAGATGCTCGTCAGGTTGGGCTCATCGCTATTGTCAACGGCAGCGGGGTTGCAGTAGTCGTAGGTACACTGCTGGGTAGTCTTGTCGAAGCTCTGGGTACCCTTGCAGGCGCCCGGTCCCATGTTGGTGCCGTCCTTGCAGTAGTAGTATTGGTTGCACGTTCCCGTGATGGGCACCCAGTTCTCGCCCGTCTTTCCCAGACAAGGATTCTCCACGCCGTAGTAGCAGTTCGCTTGACCCTCTGGGGCGCAGTTGCCTGTGCTCAGGCTGAAGGCGTATCCGCTGGGGCAGCTGGATTTCACGGGTCCGTTGGCGGTGCACACATAATAGTAGTTGCAGGAGACGATGCTGCCCAGGTTGGTGCCCGTCTTCACCGCCGTGCAGAAGGCCGTCACGTTGTAATTGCCCTCCAGCACGTCGTCGCCCATGGCACTGCCCGCCACGAGACAGAGGATGGCGGCAGATAGGAATTTGCCTGTGGGATGCAATGGGATGCAATGGGATGCAATGGGATGGGATCGGATGTTATGTGTTGTAGATCAAAATTTGTTATTGCACCTGTCGATGCTTCCGTCGGGATTCACTTGCCTGTTGTTGTCATGATATCAGAGATGCTTGAGAACTGCTTGAACTAATACTGGAAGCTAGTCAGTCAGTCAATAACTGAATATGGAGTTTTTCCAGCACCTGTCTTTTATACTTGTGTGTTTCGTGTCGCGACGTTTCGCTGATGGCCAAAAATATAAATCATACATTTTGAGAGCTTCTGCCGCTGACAAGCCAATTGATAAGCGCTCGATTCCTGAGAATTATAGATACAAGATACAAGAAACACGATTCAATTTTATATCAATTTAATTTTATTGAATTATTATCGCTATAATCATTTTAATCAGAGTCCAGAGACAAGCCCAATGGCTGTTGCCTCTCGGCTGTCGCCTGATTCGAGTGATTCTCATTCTCATTCTCCTCCAAAACTACCTATGAATGGGTGCAGACCAGACCAGACCAGACCAGAGCATACCATACCATACCATACCATGCCCCAGCGGCAATCTATGCTCGTTCATATCGGTATCAGTGCCGTAACTTAATAATTAAAAAGCAAAAAAATCAAAAAAAAAATCAAAGGCCACAGCCACTCGGCGTCAGAGAGCACTAATCAGCGCAAGCAGAAACAGTCCAAATAGGAGGGATGGGTAGGGTGCACCATTGCTCCCAGATTAGTAATTAGCCTCAACAAAAAAATCGGTCTCGTGGTTCTCCAGCAGAGTTCTAGTCTTCCGAGTAACCACGTTGATCCGATACCAAATGAAGGGTATCAGACCAAGAGATAGACAGACAGACAGACAAACAGATAGACAAGAATGTTGCCTCCATCCTCCATTTTATACCCCTGTATATCCTTATAGATCCCACACCACAGACGAAACGCTAATCTCGAATACTCAAGGGGCTTCCTTTAATTGCAATATTTTTGATTAGCAGAAGCATTATGCAGGCTTTGCTGTTGTTGTTGTAGTAGTAGTGCTAGTAGTGGTAGTAGTGCTAGTTGATCCTGTGCTTGTGGTTGCGGTTGTGGTTGTGTTTGCGGCTGTAGCTGCTGCCGTTGTGGCTGGCACTCCTGTTGCCGATGTGGGGTTGCAGCACAGGAACTGCGGCTCCATTTCGTAGGTGCAGCTTCCGACATCCTCGTTGAAGTAGTAGTTCACGGGACAGGTCTCAACCGCCTTCTGAACCCCATTGACGCAATACAGGTACTGGTCGCAGCTGCTGTTCGAGTAGGCATTCACAAAGGTCTTGGTGGATCCCACGCAGCGATCGCAGTCATTCCGCGCCTGCGTGCGGTCCACGCACTTCTGCTTGACGGTGTCGTAGTACTGGCCAGTTGCGCAGGTCATCAGGGTGTATTGGTTGTCGGTGCAGGAGTAGTACTGGTTGCACGCGGTGGCCTTCTCCGTAGCGCCATTCACGCTGCAGGTCGTCGGGGCTGCGGCTCCGGTCAAAGAGGGGTCGTTGGTAACCTGGGCGCAGGAGCTGGGCCCTTGGTAGCCACAGTTCCGTCCATTCACGTTGAAGACCATCCCATTCGAGCAGCTGCCGGTATGCAGTACGTTGTCCAGGCAGTAGTTCCATGCACTGCAATTCGAGGCGCTGCCAAAGTAGAAGCCATTCTCGATTATGGAGCACAGATTGAGCGCCACCTCCACACCGGGACTGGCATCGCTTCCGCTGTCCACGGTCGACACCGTGCACGCGTACTGGTAGGCATAAACACAGGCCGATTTGGTGGGATCGAAGTTCTCGCCGCTGGGACAGCTGCCGCTCAAGGCGCCCGAGGCACCGCAGTACCAATAGCTGCCACAGGATGTGCTGTCCGGCTGGAAACTGCCCACCGCCTTCCCCAGACAGGGCTGGCTCTTGCTAGCGCAGCTGCTCTGCGAGGACGCCACACACATCTGCGAATCCTTGTCGAAGTACTGCCCGTCGGAGCAGCTCATCAAGCTGGCGGTCGCGCCTTCGCATTGGTAGTAGCTGGAGCAATCCGTCGGGCTGCCCACAAATATGCCGTCGGGGACCATCAGGCATAGGGCACTCATGTTCAGATTGGCTGCAGCCGGAGCCGTGCAGCAGCACAGCAGCAGCAGGAGGGCGGCGAGCATCGATCCTTGACCTCTACCTATCGGAGATACATCTATTAGATACATACGATTAGATATACATATATTCAATGGTTCGATCTGTGTGTTGTGAGTAGCACCCACCCAACATATTTGGAAATTTCTTCAGTGCGCGCTCTGGTAGCTTACAGTCGAACACTGTTGAGGAGCATTTGCCTTGCCAGGCTTTTATATGGATCTGAGCCGTAATTTACCGTCGGCGGAGGAGGAATTGCCCGGATTGGATTGATCGACGACACGTCGAGCACAAGACATGATAAATCGGACCCCCCCACTTATGGTCAAAATTATTTTGCATGATCGATGGCCGTTCGCACCCATAAATAGCACGACTACGCAATTTGCAGAAAGCGCCATTCAACACCCGACCCGTCCCGGACAGTCCCGGACAGTCCCGGGCAGTCCCTGCAACAGTCACCTGTGCAAACCTCATCCAAAGCACAGTAAAGGATAATCTCTTCTGGAGACCATTTTCATGATTATATTACTCATTATTTAATGGCCAATTGGAGCAGAGGGGGCGCGGCGCATACATACATACATACATGCATATAGTTTGAATACCACAAGACTTTGCCTCCTTTGCAAACACCTCTCATCAAAACCACAATCAGCTGTATGTATTTTTCAATGAACTGGTCATCGGAGTTTATTTATACCATGATGTATACTATATGTACATTAGTCTTATCAGGCGGCCGACTTTGGAGTCGGAAAACAAAAATATGGTGCCAGAATAAACAATATTCGGCCCCATGCTCCCATTGCTTTATAGTAGGTATATAATTGGCATTATTAAATACTTTTCAAAGTTGGATGGAGTAATTTGTAATCCTTCCTCATCTGAGAATCAACAGATGGTCCTCGATACCATTAGTGTATCAATGGTCGTACTTGTAGCAAAGTTCTTTTAAAGTCCTCTGCCACGATCCTCCCTATATAATACGCAGCTTGTAAATTTGCTCTCTGGATCGACCAGCACAGGCCTCGGTGTTCCCAAATATATCAAACATGTCCGATTGGGCTTAGCTGAATTTGATAAAACAGAAATATGAATATACGCTCAGCCCCCATTTTAGCCACTGACGACAGTTCCGACTGTAAAGTAATGCTCACATATTTATGGACCTGCGGAACGCTCCATGGAACCACCATCGATCTGTTTCTGTGCCGGATAGGAGTATAAAACCAGTGCGCTGTGCGCCTTCCAGTTGAACGTTGTCGTTGTCGTTGTCGTCGATAAAACATTTCGAGTCTCTTGCAATGCCCCAAACAAGCAACATGAGTACGTTAAATACATATGTACATGCATACATATATCGTTTGTAATGTTTATTTATTCGCACTAGATGCCGGGATATCTGTGATCCTCGGACTAGCCCTGGTGCCACTGTGCAGCGCCTCCTTTGACCCGAGTCTCATCTGCACGCTGGTCGTCAACGGGACGAAAATAAACGATCCCCGTGCCTGCAATGCCTGGATAGAGTGCGTCGATGGGGAGCCAGTCGCCGGCACCTGTGGCGCTGATCTCTTTTACGACAGGGAGAGCGAAGAGTGTGTGGCCTCGGACAGCATTAAGTGCGTGTCGAGCGATCCGTGCGCATCGGTTCTGAATGGCTTTACCGCCGATCCGTACTCCTGCAGCAGTTACTACTACTGTCAGAACGGAAAGGGCACGAAAGGGACGTGCCCCACGGGAATGAACTATAGTGCCGGGACGGAAGACTGCATACGCAACTTTCCCTGCCAGGTGAAGATGGACCCGGACAGCTACTGCAACATCCTCCCCGACGGCGTCTTCATCAAGGACACCAGCAACTGCAACGGCTGGCAAATGTGCTGGGACGGCCAGGTGCTCAATGGCACCTGTCCAGGCACCTTCTATTTCAGCGCCGGATCTGCGCGATGCGACTATCCGCAGAACGTGCAATGCGACTTCACCGTGGCGCCGCTTATCGACGAGAGTGGCGTCTGCGCCCAGGCTGGCGACTTTGTGTCCGATAACAGCTCGTGCAACGGCTATTACTACTGCTACAAGTTGGAGGACGGTCAGATGGCCCTCGAGCATGCCGTGTGCTCCGACGGAAGGTTCTTCCTGGCCGCCGACGGTGGTGCCTGCGTGCCTCGCGCCAAGGCTCCTTGTGCATACGACCGCTGCGTGGGTCTCGGCAATACGACCATTCAGCTGGCCAGCGAGTCGGATGACGGTTGCAGGGGATTCTCCTTATGCCAGGACGGGGCCAGCATAGGCACGGGCACCTGCCCAGGCGAAGAATACTTCGACGAGGTGACTCAGCGCTGCACCACGCAGGTTATATCTTATCCCGCCTGTCAGCTATCAGCCACAGCTTCGAACCAAGTCGTGTCGCAAACAGCTATGAATGATGACAATGAGGTCGGGACCAGCCCCAGTGCCAGTCCCAGCCACAGCACTGAAGCCTCGTGAGCAGTAAACGCAATCGTTTTTAATTAGACACTTGTTAGATACCTTATGCCTCGACAATAAATACGAGTCTGCTGTCAATGTCAGGCGGGTATTATCAATCTTAATAGCGATTAAGTCATTTGGTCCCCTGGGCCAGATTTCTGTGTATCGATTGGCCAACATATTAACTACAGCACTAATACAATAAGATCCGGACATGATGTCATACGTACATATTTGGGAATCGACTGCAGACCGAAGTAGAGGATCAGATCAAGGTTACTGGTTAGTCTTCTGAGGACTGCGAATATACATAGGGCTGCCTTTTATATTCGTTGTCTGATAGTGAAAGACCAGTCAAATAACATTAAAAATGGTTTTATTGTTTTTAAAAATATTCTCCAAAAAGATGAAAGCACAATTTGCAACGTTTAACGTTTATTTTCGCAGTATGTTTGGCACCCTAAGGCCAGGCTTTGCCAAGGAATGGGGGATCCCCAGTTGATCTACAAAAATCTTCAAAATAATCCAAAATGTTCTGCTAAATGATCATACCAAAAAAAACCAAAGGTACGGACTATGGCTATGGCATTCCATAATCCGGCTAACAATGAATAAACCTTCATTAGACGGCCCTGAACACATTCCTATGGCAGCTTCGTGCCTCTTGTCACGCCTTGGTCGGGGGATCCCAGATATCTACTATCATATGACTCTCACTCGTTCCAGTCAGTCACACTTGATTCTCAGAATTCTCGGGGAACCGGAGACCATTTTTGATAATTTCAAAATATCAATAATACACTAAATGCACAATAATCTATACACAAAACAAAATAAAACAAAACAAAACTAAAAAAAATAAATAACAAAAATAATAAAAATATCCATTATGAATATTAGAGCTCTATAGCAGATTCCGAATTTTATTGGAAAACACTCTGCTGTAGTGCTGTAGTGCTGTCGTGCTATAGCGGGTGCCTGCCCGCCCACCTGTTCAGTCAGTGGCAAGATCGAAACACGGAAATAGTATAAAAGTCAGCACCCTCAAATGTTGAATCTGTTATCGGGCTATCAAATAACGGCACGGCACGGCACAGCACCGAATTCTTCGAACCCGAAACCTGGCGACGGGGGTACTCTTTTAATTAAAATTGAAAATTGATAATGTCCGGGCACTTGAACTATAACGAAGATCGATTGCCAAAAGCGGTATGCGGTATGCGGTATGCGGTGTAACTCTTCTGGAAGATTTCGAACCTTATCGAACCACTGCTCGCATTCTGCAAACTTAACATTTCCTGTCTCTTTTCTCTGTCCATATCCACGTCAACAACATCCACATCCACATCCCCATCACAGTCTCCGTCATTCCAGTATGAGGATTCGCAGGAGAATGACTGGAGGTGGGCGTGGACCATTCCGTGCATTCCTCGAAAAGAAATCAGATGCCCTACGAATTGCCCTTGAATAATATATGTATAAGCCGGCATAGCTATTGGAAGGAATTGGAATGCATTATTGAAGTTTAATGTTAATAAAAGTATGCAAAAAAAAAAAATACAAAATTACAATATGTATTTCGTGCTGGACCGTGTTTGGAAAATGTTTAATTGTGCGATCGATCTCTACGTGTGACCTCCACCATGATACGTTCAGGTTTTACTTTAATTCAATTTGCGGGTGCGGGTGCGGGTGCGGGTGTGGGCTTCAGGCGATTCTTGGCGAGCAGGCAATGTAGTGGTGGTTGGTGGGCGTGCAGCCCTGGCTGCGCTCATCGAAGTAGTAATTCTCTGGACAACGGCCGGTTCCGGCGGTGACGCCGCCCGAGCAGCGGGCATACTTCTGGCAATCGTCGGCCACGTTCACGTAGGACATGTTGTTGCCCACGCAGCGGTCCAGAACACAGCGAACGTTGAGACGGTCGCGACAGGAGAGCTTCTCGATGTCAAAGTACTGGCCGAGGGCGCAGCTCAGGTGCTGGGGCTCCGTGTCGTGCTTGCCGTTTACGGGCTTGCCGCAGATGTAGTAGTGGCTGCAGGACTGGTCATCCGCGTAGTATCCACCGGTGCTGTTCAGGCAGAAGGTGTTCTCCGGCTCCGGCAGCGCGGCCGTGGCGTAGCAGGCCACCTCCTCGATGTCGACGCAGTAGCCCTTGTTCACGTCGTAGGCCTTTTGGGGTGCACACTCGCGAGTGTGGAGGATATCGTTGACGCACTCGTAGTACCGCTCGCAGTGCTCGGTGTGGGCCAGGCGGGTGTTGTTGGGCAGGGCCCGACATGCCGGGCTGGTGTGCGTCTTCTGGCTCTCCGGGCACTGGTACTGGTTGTAGTAGACACAGGAGCGGGATGTGGGATTAAAGATCAGCTCGCTGGGGCAGTTGGCATGGATCTGGGTGCGGCCCTGGCAGAGGATGTAGCCGCGGCAGTTGTTGCTGCTGGGGTCTTGCAGGAAGGTGCCGTCGGTCTCGTTGGCGCACAGGTTAGCGGGGGCGGCGACCTCTACGCCCGTGTAGGGACAGCTGACGCTCGCGGCCAGGTTGCAGCGGCCCAGCTGCTTGTTGTAGAAGAGTCCGGTGGCGCAGGCGCCCTGCTCCAGGCTGGAGCCGTTGGCCGGGCAGGTCACCCAGTTGTCGCAGGTGGTCGGGCGCAGGAAACTCGTCTCCCACGGCAGCAGGCCACACATCTCCTGGAGAGAGAGGTACTCGAACTCGTCGATCGCATTGCTGCCGAGGGCACCAGCCGCCAGGCAGGCCAGCGCGAGAAATGATAGGATCCCCCTAGCTGCATTTGAGAAACACCGGTATGCACCAGAATGAGAGGGAGAATGCGGGGGATGAAGCAGCGGAAAATCGAAGTGGAACTGTATGGGCACCCAGGCGCCCTGGCACCTACCTTGCTTCATAGTGTATATCCTTGCGGAGGAGAGTTGTATCGGTATCCTTGAAGTCTGATTGCGGTGCGATCCCTTGTGAGCAGCAACCAAAACACGAATGATGCGCTGTCAGGGGGCCGCCTCCCCCTTAAATATGCAAAGACCATTCTGCTCTTTTCTTCGGCGAAAAACAATTTCCAAAATGCACCTGACTAGGGATCGCTTGTCGCGGTCTCTGATATCTCAATCAGAGGCCCAGATAGCGTTCGCACTCAGATGTACGATAGCGAGAAGCATGTAAATTACACGGCATAACATTGTCATTGGCACTCGAGTGGAGCACCACCGACACGACAGGCACCATACCATACCATACCATCAATATAGTACAACAATATACAATATACTCGTACGACGTACGACGTATGTACATGCAGAAGATGCGATATCGCATTGATCTGCACGCCATCGGCATCGATAGGCAGATTGGATGTCTCGGAGATGAGAGTCGGAGAGAATGAGAGCCGTGGCAATGATATTGCCATTGAATGCCAGAAACGGCACGGCACGGCACTCCATGTCATCAGCAGTCGGTGGTGGTGGAATGTCGAACGACGAAGGGAAATTGAATTACTTAGAATACCGCACTGATAACATCCTGATTGTTTTTCCCCCTCTGATGCTTCCATTTTTTTTTTTTTTCATATTATTCATTTCTTATATGTATGTACACACATATGTATGTATGTTCATGTATCGTTTTACCAAATGCCCATGCAAACCAAAGCCCATAGCAAACTTATTCAGGCGTATTCCTACATTCCTGTATTCCGCAGTTTCGAAAATATTTAGGAATAGTTTCAGTTTCGGATCAGTTTGCGTTGATATTAATGGAACTCTATACTTCTTGAAATACTTAAGGACTCGCTGCAAATATCTGTGAACCTTATAGAGCAATTTATAAACTCGTTAAAATGTCCGCATAAGCATAAGATCTGATCAAATGCCAACTAAGCTCCCATTGAAAGTATCACAGCTACGTATGTACTACCAAAGACTTTGGACCCTTAAGGATTAAAACCAAATTGAGTTGATATACCATTTCAGTGCCGCACAGAGCATTTATTTATTATTTATTAAGTGGTATCGCTTGTTGCACAAATTGGGTAGTCAGGTTTGTCCTCTGTGCATATGCCATTTACTTCATCGTAGTAACTGTTCGGCGATACACAAGCGCCTTGAACACCACTCGAGCAGATTGTATACTGAGTGCAATTTGAGCCTTCTACAGCCATGAAGGTTGCTTTTACGTTGCCGCAACGGTTATATTTGCAGACATAATCAGCGGGTGAAACGCATTCCTGAAGTGTGGAATTGAATTGGGTTCCCAACAAACACGAATTCCACGTTCCAGCACCGGCTGCTGTTGTACAGTAAAAATATCCATAGCATGTTTGGCCATCTCCCACATAGAAGTGGTCTTTGCCAGTTAAGGCTGTACCGTTTACGCAAACGCCTGCAACTGACTGACCAAGAGTGTAGGTACTGCCTGTATTACTGCTGCCCGAATCGCTGCTGCCAGTGCATGGGTTGGAGCTTTGGCACATTCCGGTGTCCTTGTTGTAGTATTTGCCGCTGGGACAGGATCCTGCTTGGCCGTACCCGTTGTTGCACTGCAGATAGGAGCCGCAGTTGTTTGGGTCGCCGACGAAAATGTCATTTTTCATGAAACGGCAGATGGTGTCCTGAGGACAGGTCGGTCCCCAGACGCAAGTGTTATTGTTGGCGGCATAGACTCCGCCGGTGCCGCAGTTTCCGTATCCAATTGAGCCGTTGCCGAAGCAGTAGCCGTACTTGTTGCAATCATCGAGAACAGCCACATACATGGGAGACTTGGCGGCCGAGCAGGTGGCCACCGCGTTGGTGGTGCAAACAGTTGAGTTGGCAAATCCGCAGGTCGAGGTCTGGGCGTTGAAGACAAGGCCGTCCTTGCAAGTGTTCCACGACACCAGCTGCCGGCCCTGGCAGTAGCCCCAGCCAGTGCAGTCGGAAGGGTTGCCCACATAGCCGGAGCCCACCCACTGGGCGCACAAGTCCTCCATCGTGTAGCCGGCCACCTGCCCGGCCAGCAGCAGACAGGCTGCGAGGGCGCAAACCTTCATATTGAAACCTGCGAAAGGAGTAGATCGGGAAAATAGAGAGTTCAGTTACGGTTTAGATGACACACAGGGCGGCTTCTCGCCACCAGCCCGACCAGCCCGACGAGCCCGACCAGCCTGAGCCCTACCTCCCATTTTGATTGGACTTGGAGTTGATTAAGACTGAATCGCTCGCTATTCGATATTCCACTTAAGAGAACGATGCTGGTACTGGCCTGGCCAAAAGCTGCCTGTGCGCTTTTATAGGGGGCTCTGGCAAACCCTGCCAAGCACAGCCTGGCAGCGCGATAATTAAAAAATTGTCAGACACTCCAGCAGCTCTGCTCCGCTCCGCAGATAAGCCATCCACCAGCAAGGCAGCAGAATATCGTACTCGTAATTAAAATTCAACTCGCAGTAAGCGACCCCAGTCAGAATCGACGAGATAAGATTTGTTCCCATCCCCGGACTAGGAAAAACCACGCACCTTCCATCCTTGTACTTGTATTCGTACTCGTACTGCTAGTCCCCGTCAGTGGCGATGGACGTTAAATGTTATACTAGCGAACTCGGCCACCGGCAAACGCCTTTTAAGCACTAATCGGCGCCTGGCCTGGACAGCGTGCCCGGTCCGCTCTGTCCGCTCTTTCAGCCCTGTCCGTGTATTGGTAGCCAGATATTTTGGCATGACGGAAGCCCTGACGGAATTCGGATAATCAGCGACTGATTGCGTTCGTATTCTTTGTCCATAATTGATTTTAATTCAAATGGCATGGCACTTATTGATCACTTCACTTGCCTCGCTTTTTTTACA
Source organism: Drosophila azteca (assembly GCA_005876895.1). Taxonomy (NCBI): domain Eukaryota; kingdom Metazoa; phylum Arthropoda; class Insecta; order Diptera; family Drosophilidae; genus Drosophila; species Drosophila azteca. The sequence continues at coordinate 4,350,055 of VCKU01000016.1, forward strand.
GTCACACAATAACACTAGGGAATGTGACTATCTAAACATTCATTTTCCCTCGATCCTTGGTCTCTGTCTCTGCCTCTTTTACGTTTTACTTTTGCAACCATACATTTCTCTCTCTCTCTCTCTCTCTTTCTCTCTCTCTCTAAGAGGGAAAACCAAAATAATGGATATATGTACATATGTATATACATATATATATTTAGATATTTGTTCATTGTTTATTTTAGGCAGCTTTATCGATTCTTAATTAAAATGGTCTGTCAGCGTCAGTAATCACATTGATAAGCCCTGAAATTCTGAGAAAAAATCATCTGACATTAACAATTCCCACAAAAACGTTTCAAAAATATTCTTAAGGATGGATGAGTAGCATGCATATTCTATTCTTTATATGTCTGTAGGAACTATCCGATCACGATCCATTTTACTGAATCGGTAGATAATGCCCATACCATATAACAGTCTCAATCTTTGTGTTCTGTCGTTGAATAATTGATCGCATGTTTTTGGGTAGCTGGGGTTATGGTATCTCATGCTTATCTGCAGTACGGAATATGAGCATATCCCCCCAAAACAACTCAAATTTCCCGTTCCCCTAAAAGCAAACTTTATAAACTCGAATATGGTAGACCCGAAAATATGCACCATTTTATAAAATTCTGCAAACAGGCAGTTCGGTGGTGAGTTCAAAGAGGACATCAATCAAAACCCAGAAGAAGGACCCCAGAAGCCAGTCGCTCCAACCTTCACGGTGTTTATCAGAGCACCTACTCCAGCACTCACCTACTCCGCACACTCATATTGCGGACCTCCATGTGGTATTTGATCAGAGACTTCAAGCTCTTGACGACCATCATTCTTTCAATTTCTATCCTGTCAAATCGAGAAACTTTAGAAGTACACCAAAATATAACTAATATGGAACGATTTTTAGCGACTCTTTGACTTTCTTCCGCGGCACACCAGTGGTTTACTGCAGCACACGCTTTGAGGAACAATGGTTTCAAATATGGCGAGGCATGCCGCCAGCTGATCAAGTTCTGCTGTCTATTTTCATGCTCGTGCTCTCCTGCTTGTTTTCATGCTCGTGCTCTCCTGCTTGTTTTCATGCTTGTTCTCGTTCTGCTATATCTTATCTGCTGTACAGACGTCGTTATCTTTTACCAATTGTCAATGGGATGGATGGGCAATCATAGTAGCGTCAAAATTTTATATAGTTTCGGCTACATGAGTAACGAATGAACCTCTATTCGGATATATTATTCTATTCTGTACTATTGAGAAACCAAAGCTTCTGGCTTAGTCGATGAACTGCTTGCAAAATCATTTTAAGGGAAAACCGAGCCAAAGCTTTGGGTTTCAGCGGCGAACTGCTTGAACCCAAGCTTCAATAAAAGCACTTCTTGCAAACCTTCCGGGTTCAGCGGTCCTCTGATTGATCACTTACTCATGATGGAAAAAGGAAGCAATGCTTCAGGTTTATTTTCTTGTAGGATAATTTTCCAAGGTAAAAACCAACATCAGGTTAAAAATGTAAAGAAATTAAGAGCCTTTGTATTTAGAGACATAGTTTTGAAAGTGCCATCCCGTTTAGTACATATACATATATGTATGTACATTGTATATACCCCTATTCTAAAACACTTAAGAGGGTATTTAATTATAGTAAGTAGCTTATCTTTCTTTGTATACACTTCCAGAGGGTATAACACATTGAGCGAAACCATGCAAAATCCATGAGGTAGCAATTAAAACGTATTGCTGAACACCCACCCGAACAGTCTCTAGGTTATAGCCAGGAGCGTCCAGCGTTCCAGCGTCATCTTATGAGCAACCGTGTAGACAGTAAATTAATAATCATCTACGTCTAGTGTTATCGAACTGCAGGGTGTTTAACCTTCAAACGAAATCAAAAGCCAAACAGCTGCCAAAAATGGTTACTGATCCTTTGATATGCGGGGCAATAAAGCTAATCGAAGTGCGGAATGTGCGAAAAGTAATCGCCATTAGTTCGGCACCAGTCGCCCAGCCGAGAACATCGTTCTACGACGACCAATAGTGAAGATCGCCAACAATGAGAGGTGGGTACCGTCGCGACTGTAGATTTGCTAGAGTAATCCATGATTTCTGTCGCAGCTTTCGGAGCAAATCTTGACCTGGCAGTGATGGTGGGCCTAGCTCTGCTGATGGCCCTAGCCTGCCCCGTGGCTGATGCTCGGGAGGAGGATATTTGCAGGTTGTTCGCCAACAACACGGTAATCAGGGATCCCGACTCTTGCAGCCAGTACATCACCTGCATTAACTTTGTCAGCGTCTACGGAAAATGCAGCGGGTCCACTCCGTTCTTCAACAAGGAGAAGGGGGTGTGCGCAAAGACCCTGGATGACGACTCGTCTTGTAATGTGTCCTGCGTGAATGCCACAAGCCAGTTCGTGTCCGATCCGAAATCCTGCTACGGATACTACTACTGCCTGGACCAGGAGACGCCCATGTTCGGCACCTGCCCCCAGGACACGCACTTCAATGCCACTACCCAGACCTGCACGCGGCTGTACGAGTCGGAGTGCACCGCCAGCGACTTTGAGTACTGCAACATCGTGAAGAACGGTGTGAACTTCGACAACCTGCAGTCGTGTGACAGCTACCATGTGTGCGAAAAGGAGGTCTTGAAGACGAAGACCTGCTCGGGCAAGTACTACCAGGCTAGCACAGGCACGTGCGTAGCCAAGTCCCTGGTGGACTGTGTCGCCCATCCGCTGCCCAGCAATGTGTGTGGCAAGGCCTCGAAACCGTATGCAAACAAGTTCGTCTCGGATGCAGCCACATGTCGGGGATACTTCTTCTGCGCCGAGCAGTCCGACGGCACCCCGGACCCCAATCCCACTTGGAACCACTGTCCCCAGGACACCTTCTTTGACGCCAGCACCGAGACCTGTCGCAGCCCCAATCTCGTCAAATGCACCGAGGATCGCTGTGACGGCCGTACGCTCCCCTTTGTGATCAGCACCACCAAGGGCTGTCGCAACTACCTGCGCTGCAGCAACGGGATAACTCTGGACGAGATGTCATGTGGCAACCTCTTCTTCGACGAGGAAAAGGGCGGCTGTGTCCACAACGTTGTATCCTATCCTTCCGTCTGCTAGGTGTTGCTATACAATATGCCGCAGCGATTTAATAAAGCTAATACCTTTATTTTGTATATGCATATATTTGGGAGGGGAAACATTTTCAAGGTTTTAGGCTTTTCAAGGCTTATCTAATGAAATCAAAGACCTGCTGGTTAGGACTTTATGACTATGGCCACTGTTTCACTTTCGCTTTGGCCGCCATAATTGATTATGGCTAACAATTAGGGCTTGTTTGGAAACTGTTTCGTTTCTGTTCTGATTAGCGAACACAAAAAAAATAAATTTTTTTTTGTGTTTGTTCCCTTATCGGGCGAATATACGGAGGCAAGCCACACAATCAGGGTGTGACTGACGATCCGTGATTTATAAATATAAATTAATTAGGAGCCAATAAAATTGCTGTTTGTGATCAGCGATCGGCGGATATCTCTGCAGAAAAACCGTCAATACCCCTCCCAGAACTACACGGGTAGTGTCGCGTTCCGGCTTTTTAATTAGTGAATTGTTAGTGTCCGCTAGTGCCTGCAGTGGAACGGAGCGACGGGCCATAGGACCTACAATAAGTGGACGAATATATCAATGGCTTTGCGCACTCTTGCAAGCATCGATAAGATTCGCACACCTGCTATTAATGGGGCAATAAAGTGTATAGTGTATGGAGTGTATGATATATGGTATGTGGTATTGGTATCATTATCAACAACCATGTTCCCTTCTTAAATATAAACTTTTTCCATTCAGGAATCTCCACTTAGTTGGCAATAATTGCTACTAGAGGCCACATCAAATACTTCATCATTTTCTTTTTCTTCAGAAAATTAAACGGAGTTTCCCAATAATTAGCAAAAATGCTATGTAAGTTTTTATCTGCCTGCAATTCCAGGAGTATAAATAGAAAACGAAAAAAAGAGATCTCATCTCTCTATTTGGGGACCTTGAATACCAAAAATATACCATAAATATAATGTATACTTCTTATAAGGTCGGGCATGCATCCCCAACAAATGGAACTTTATGAAATCAATGTGTACTTTCCTTTGTAGCGAGAAACGCTTGTGCAGTGCTGTTTGGAGCCTTCCTCCTGGTCGTCTGCCAGTCGGACTTCTCGGAGGCCGCTGGGGATTACTCGGAGCTGTGCCGCCTGTTCAAGAATGGCACCAACATCCGGAAGCCCGGGACCTGCGACGAGTATATCTATTGCGTCGACGGCGATGGGATCCTGAAGTTCTGCGATGGCGACACGCCCCACTACGACAGCAGCAACCAGAAGTGTGTCAAGGAGCTCGCCAACAGTCACTTGTACTGTGGTAATCGGTGCGAGGGCCGAAACAATACCTGGGTATCCGATCCGACCCGTTGCGAGCAGTACTTCTACTGTCGCGATGGCGTGCCGCTGGCAGGCGCCTGCCCCAATGGCCAGCACTTTGATGAGTCGACCCAGGCTTGCCTGCACGGCGTGGACTCGCAATGCGTCGACGTGGCCAACATATGCGAGATTCTGCCGGACAAGACCAAGTTTCGGTACGAGGGTGACTGCAACTACTACTACGAGTGCAAGAGCGGCAAGCAATCGCTGGTGAAGTGCAGCACCACCAAATCGAAGCTCTACTTCAATGTGGAGACCGGCACCTGCGTGGCGCGCAATCTAGTAGCCTGTGATGCCCACTCCAAGGACGGGGTGTGCACCGCCAGCAGCAAAATCGAATTCAAGTCGGATTCAGCCACATGTCGCGGATACTTTATCTGCCAGCCCTTCGGCACCGTCGCCGACGTGGATCCGCTGTGGGCCCAGTGTCCCGAGGGCACCTTCTTCGACGAGGGTCGCCAGCTCTGCGCAAAGGCCACCGACGTGGTGTGCACCCACAATCGATGCGATGGCAGGGGCACCATGATGGTCGTCAGCAGCAAAAACTACTGCCATAACTACATCCAGTGCATCAATGGGTTGGAGGTGGCAGAGAGTACCTGTCACTTTGATCACTTCTTCGACGAGACGATTCAAGCGTGCAGCAGCAAGATCATCTACGACAACTGCTGCGACGAGCAGGCTCCTTAAACCGAGCTGAGGACCATTAGCATTTAAGATCGGATCATAATTACAGAAAGATTATACAGATAAGCGAGGGGGCGTATGTTTTACCTGAGGCGGGGCGTTTTGATATCATCACTTGCGATTCCCAATCAGAAATTTAAATTTAAGTAACAGTTACACAAACGCGCAGTGTGCCCATATTTACGACTGCAGTGTGTTGCTAACGGGCCTATCGATAGGTGATTAGTGTGACCAAATATACAATATGAGAAATAGTCAAATCGAACGCGTATTTCGGCATATAAACAATTTTACAATTTGCAATAAAAAAAATGTCGAAAAAGCGATTGAAAACGTTAACGTGAAATAAAAAGCATTGTGCGTGTCAGGCAAGTGGATTCTGGAACCAAGTCAAAAACCTGTGTGGTCGATTATATTCGCAACAAGTCGCGCCCAAAAGAACGAATCCAAAACCCAACCGCTAGGCCCTTCTATTCGCATATATCGGCGCAACCACAACGTGTCGCAAAAACAAAGTTAAATAAAGTTAAGGATAATATTTTGAGATGTATCCGAGCCTGCCCTGCCTCTAGTCGCCCGTTCCGACTCAGTTGTGCGCGGGCCAGTGGCCCTCCACCTCCGAACTCCCTGCCTCCTCTATCGTAAGTGCCGCCGCCTATGTATTCATCTTCTTAGCGGTCGCATTTCATTTCTTTTATGCTACGAGACAGGGCGAAGCACACAGATTCCCCATCGCCGACTCGAGGAGGATTTGTCGGAGGCCTGCGATGAAGCCAACCCAGGCAACTGGCGGTAGCAGCAGCGCCAAAGTGCCCGAACCCATCGAATACGTGACTCTAATCAGCGACGATTCCGATGGTGAGCCGTCCCCGAAAAGGACGGCCTCTGCCCCTGCTCATGGTCCTAGCAATCAATCGAAGCAGAAAATTCACGACGATGACTCCAACGATGCCCCCGCAACCAGCACCAGTGTCAGTGGCAGTGCCAACGCCAACGATGAACGTCGCACGAGTCGCCGCAACAAGCCCAAAGTGGACTACACAACAAACAAGCCCAGCACGAGCGGCGAGGCGGCAGGCAGTGAAAAGGGCAGTGCAGGACCCACCGGCAGCACCAGCAACCCGCCGGGAGAGAAGCGCGCCCAGGCTCAGGCACAGTCAGAGCCACGCTCCCGCAAATCGGAGACAGCTACTGCTGGGGCATCTGCGAGCGGGGGTTCGGCCAACTCGGGCACGCGCAATGCCCCATCCACTAACGGAGAGTCAAGAAACCGGGATATGGGCACGCCCACAGTGCTGTCAGGGGAGGAGGGAGCTGTGTTTCAGTCCCGCCTGCCCTTTGGGAAGATGACCCCCAACGAGGAGGCCTGTTTTCCCGACATTAGCCGATCGGGCATACTGGGGCACCGGGTATTCCTCAACATCCGCAACAGCCTGCTCCACATGTGGGTTGACAATCCCAAGGTGCAGTTGAGCTTCGAGAGCGCGCTAAAGGCACTGTCGCCGCCCTTCGACAGCGAACCGAACCTGGTGCGGCGCGTCCATTCGTTCCTCGAGCGACATGGATTCATTAACTTTGGCATATTCAAGCGCCTGGTGTCCATTCCGAGCAAGAAGCTGGGCAAGGTGATTGTCATCGGTGCGGGTATCTCCGGATTGGCCGTTGCCCAGCAGCTGCAGCAGTTCGGCATGGACGTCATTGTGTTGGAGGCCCGGGATCGAGTGGGCGGACGCATTGCCACCTTCCGGAAGAACAGCTACATAGCGGACCTTGGGGCTATGGTGGTGACGGGCGTGTACGGCAATCCGATGACCATATTGAGCAAGCAGATCGGCATGGATCTGGTGCCCATACACCAGACATGTCCTCTCTACGGCCCGGACGGCAAGCCAGTTCCAAAAGAGAAGGACGACGTCATTGAGCTGGAATTCAACCGACTGCTGGAGTCGGCCAGCTACCTGTCCCATCGCCTGGACTTCAACTATGCCGGCAACTGTCCCGTGTCGTTGGGCGATGCTCTGGAGTGGGTCATAAGCATGCAGGAGATGCAGGCCATGAACAAGCGGGCGCAGCATATGCAGGATATTATTGTTGCCCAAAAGAAAATCATCGAGCACCGGAAGCGACTGAAGGCCGTCAAGCAAACCATCGACGCTCTCAGGACCGAGCACATGTCCATGGTGAAAAAGCGCTGCCCAAAAGGTGTCGAGAGTGACACGAGCTACGCCAGACAGGAGTACAACATACGCCATACCCAGGTCAAGCTGGACGACGCAGTCAAGCAGTTCAAGGAGCTTCACGACGAGAACAAACGGATGGTGACCAAGCTCCACGAGCTGGAGCAAAACAAACCCAGGTAAGCGGCTTGATTCCGTATTGATTCCTCCTGAGCTGAGTCCACGGGCTAATGCACCCGAATATTTTCCAGCGATGTGTACCTCAACACTCGTGATCGCCTCATTCTAGACTGGCATTTTGCCAACCTGGAGTTTGCGAATGCCACCCGACTGAACAACCTGTCACTGAAGCACTGGGACCAGGACGACGACTTTGAGTTCATTGGGCACCACACGACCGTTCGGAATGGTTACTCATGCGTGCCCGTAGCGTTGACCGAAAACCTGGACATTCGCGTCAACAGCGCCGTCAAGGAGATCAAATACGGCCCCAATGGCGTTGAGATTGTGGCCGAAAACATGAAGACCAGCAACTCTGTGATGACATACAAGGCGGACCTTGCTGTCTGCACACTGACCCTTGGCGTGCTGAAGGTAGCGGTGGCCGAGGAGGAATCCCAGCAGAAAAATACTGTAAAGTTTGATCCCCCTCTTCCGGACTGGAAGCGACAGGCAATACGTCGCCTAGGATTCGGGAATCTTAACAAGGTGGTTCTCTGCTTCGATCGCATTTTCTGGGACCCGAATGCCAATCTCTTCGGCCACGTGGGCAGCACAACGGCTAGTCGCGGTAAGTGAACACCAGTATACCACAATCGTAAATATGTGCTAATCGCTATGATTTAGGGGAAATGTTTCTCTTTTGGAGCATCAGTTCGTCGCCAGTGCTGCTGGCTCTGGTCGCCGGGATGGCCGCCAATATTGTGGAGAGTGTAACAGACGACGTCATCATCGGGCGTTGCATGTCAGTGCTGAAGAACATTTTCGGCAACACCTCTGTGCCCCAGCCAAAGGAAACGGTGGTCACGCGCTGGCGCAGCGATCCATGGGCTCGTGGCTCCTACAGCTACGTCTCCGTGGGGTCATCCGGAAGTGATTATGACCTGTTGGCAGCACCCGTCATACCGCCGCCTGCTAGTGGGCAACGCTCGAGCAAGGACTCTGAGGGGCTTCCACGACTGTTCTTTGCCGGCGAGCACACGATACGCAACTATCCTGCCACAGTACACGGCGCCTACTTAAGCGGGCTGCGCGAGGCTGGCCGCATTGCCGACTACTATCTGGGGTATCCGGAAGGTACACCGCCCAACATTGGCTACTCTGTCGCTGAGGCGGCCAATGCCGTATGTGTGGGCAATGTTGTCAAACTGCGAGACTTCTCGCCCAATCTCTCCGACTCGCCAACGTCCAAAAAGTCCGAGGAGAACTCAAACTCAAACACTGCCGAGCCCGAGACCGAGCCCGAGCCCACGGAAGTGCCGTAGCTCGCGGGCGAATTAAGTAGCGTATGTGCTTCAACTAGCGCAATAGAACCATTAAATAAGCCATTTAGTTAAGGATGTATTGTAATCTTGAATCTGTAACTGTTTAGTGCGTGTATTATAGAATCGGCTTTGCTTTTTTGCTTTGATGGGAAGAGTTTCAGGTTAAGCTAGACCTATGTAAATACCTAAGACTATTCCAGCAATTTTGGATAATGCTAGAAACCATTCAAAAAATTATGTTATTTTTAGCAATTAAGAAACAAAAGAAGCAATATCACCGAACATAGCTAAATATCTTTCATTTTCCGCAGCACGAACAGAACTGCTCGGCCTACTATCTTCGCAAAACTGTCAAACGAACGATTGATGTGCAAAAAAGGTCGTTCATATTCATATTTTAATCAAAGCATTAATCGAAGTCGCCCAGTTTGTGGGGCATTTAATCATCATTTAATACCTCATTTAAGACAAATCAGCTTCGAGATCCTAAGTGTTTTTACTTTGTGGAAATCTGTTTCCCATCGATCTATCCCTGAATAATCAGTGAATTATCCCCATCTGATAAGAATTCGTATTCCTATGATAATTTTGAATTCTTGTCATAGGTATATGCATGTATATATGTAATAACAACAAATTTAAGCACAAATTAGTATAGCTATCAAACTCTCCAAGGTTTTAACTGATCGAAACTTATTTTAAAATGAATACGAAAAGAGAAATCAAACAAATAGTGGGTAAAATATTGAGAATGTACATTTTTGTCGTTATGTATACTTTTTTTTTTATAAATAAATTTTTAACGATAACGATGTAAAGACCATACGGCTGCCTAACTCATTCACTCCTTCCGTTTGTGGCATACAAGTGTATGCATCAGTCGAGCATACCCAGCCAGTTGGCGGTATCAGAAAGCGAAACTATATTTTGGGTCTCTCGGCCAGTTGGGCAACACGCATTGCTTTCGTAATTGTGCCGTTGGTTCAACGACCTCCGGTACGCTACCGTACCTATTCAATGGCAATGAAAGCTAAACTTTTAACCGAACGAAAGCTTTCGATTCCTATCTATCTCACTCACCTCTCAAGCTAAAGCCATAAGTCGATCCCGGGAGAGAGACCCACTCTCTCCCTCTCTCTCTCTCTCTTGCTCACTTTGCAGAAATGCACAGAACCGATCGTACATATGTATGTATATTTAACGAGCTATTGGGAGATGAGAGTGCACATTCGTGTGCCAAGTTCATTGCCCGATTGCTTAGAAATCTACCTGGTCATAATAATGCTTCCCCTACCACCGAAATCGGTATGACGAGCGTTCAAGTTTTTGTTTTTTTTTAATGGAATGATTTTCTAACTTGTTTTGTTGTGTGAGTGCACATGCACACTGGCCGTTGGTAGTGGCCTTGAGCTAGGGCACTGACATCGCCCGAAACTAATACTAGAATCAACTGAGGCGGAAACTCAGAGTTCGCTCGCCTTCAGGTAGGTCCCGAATGCCCGGAATGGGTTACCATTAGAACGAATACATACGTACATATGTACAAAAACGATAACCATGTGAGCTTGTAGGGAGTCCCCGCACATCGTTAACTACTACAATTCTTTCAGAACATAAGAAATGTATTTGGATTGATGACTCGGGAGACTGAACTTTTGAGCGCCGCTACGCCACATCGAACTCTACAGCATCGCCATCCCCTCCTACTCCACACTGCGATACGGTCGAAACTCTCATACCACCCACGATGCAGCAGGTAACTATCACCGAAAGCTTTTCCCAGAGAGTCGGTCAACTATAAAACCCGGAACGAGACCTGCATCAGGCCAGTCGGAAAGATAGATTCATTCGGTAGTGACGAAAAAGCTTTAGAGTCTAACGCCAACAACATGACCGACAGTGATAGTGAGCTGTCAAGCGCTGTGAGCAATGCTCTTCTGTCCCTATATCAACGCCACGATGTGCCGCTAGTCACGCAGCCAATAGCGGGCGTAGGAGAGAATGCCTACGGCCAGGTCCTTCTCGTGAGTTGGCCAACAGAGTCTCAGGCGAAGACGGTGGTGGTCAAAATGGCGCCTAAGAACGAGGCAAGACGACAGCACATGCACGTAGTCGACTATTATGCCCGAGAGGTATTCATGTATCAAAGCGTGTTCCACAGCTACCGCGAATTGTCGGACGACCATAGTACCTTCACAGTAGCTCCTTCACTTCTGGCGTCCGGATTGCAGGCGCCCGACGAGTTCCTGATCTTCGAAGACCTATCCCAGAGCGGCTTTCAGACAAACCCACGCAGCGCCATGCCCACCTATGACATTGTTGTGGCCACCCTCAAGGCGGTGGCAGAGCTGCATGCGTGTTCCTTTATCCTACAGCAACGTGATCAAGCAAAGTTTAGCGAATTGGTGGACCATGTGCGGCAGGACAATCTATTCACTGAGAACATTGAGACGGTGACAATCGAGTTTGGCAAGGCAATGCTACGGCGCACTCGGCTCTTGATGGAGCAGGACAAAGCGAGGGACGACCAAACAACGGCTATCATGGAGGTCCTGGAACGCTGTGAGAGGAACCTGAAGGCCCTGACACTCTACTGTGTGGACGGCGCATCGCACTCGCCTCACGCGGTTATCTGTCACGGCGACTTCTGGAACAACAATATTCTGTACAGGCACGAGGTAGGCCCACACTTTTCAAGGCCAGTCGTAAGGTGAATCTATAAATAATCCGATCGTCTCCACAGCCTCGCACTGATCTGGTGGTTGAAGCCAAACTCATCGATTTCCAAATGTCTCGATTTGCCCCGCCGGTACTGGACCTTGTCCACTACTTATTCGCCTGCACAGAGAAGCAACTGAGGGACGAGCACCTAACCGCCTTTCTGAACATTTACTACGACACGTTGAGCCGGAAACTGAGCTCCTGCGATCTGAACGCGGACGATATATATCCGCGCAGCGCCTTCGACCATCAATTACAGCTCTTTGGTGTATTTGGTCTGATAATGGCAGCGTTTTCCTTGCCCTTCTTCATATCCAATGCGAACGAAGTGGTCAACATTGATGCAGTCTCCGAGGCGATTCAGGATCTGTCTGCATCGGCCACCGACGCCCCCAAGTGCCGCGAACTGGTGGAGGAGTTTGACATGCTCAACGAACGCACATTGCCCATTTTCAAGAGGCGTATGACCGACGTCGTTCGGGATCTGATAAAGTACGAAATGACCCCACCGATTTATCAATTCGATTCGTGATGATGATTATCTGTTAACAGTATTAGGTATTATTGTGTGTGTATATATGTAAGTATGCTCTTAATAAACAATTACATATGTTTTTATATAGACTTGCACATGAAGTTCTTAGATCGAATTATGAATTATGATCTGTGACTATACGCCATTTGAGATTCTGTCAAATGTCACATGGAGTAGGGGATACATTTACAGCTGGCTTAAGGCTTAACAGTTACGTGTTTCAATACCACAAGCATATATAGTACGTACAAATGATATAACTCTGGGTTTTATTCACGTATTCAGGGCAGGGTTAAGAAGTCTTAACAAATAAGAACAAGTTTTAAACGAAATGCACTAACAAAACGGATGACAACTAAATTATCTGCACGGCTGCATGGCTTTGATTTTCTTTGTATAAATAATACAAAAAGGATATACATACTACAAATAGTATACTCGTATTTACATAATCTTATTATGAAAAATGAAAAGGAAAGGGGTTCGCTTTAACTGGTTCATTGGACGCATGGGATAGTTCGTTCGGTAGTTCGTCATAACATTGGAAAAAGAATGAATTAAAATATTTTAACTTCATTACTGAGTGTGTGTGTACCTAAGGTGGCTTTTGATATTCGTATGTAAATTAGTACTCGTGGATCTATAGCTAAATGTAGCTACATTTAAAAAGCTTATTCTATAAAAATAAAAAAAAAAATTAAATTATCCGTAAATATAAGGCCTACAGTTACTGCTACTCGTCAAGTTAAACCAGGTTCTACTCGTATGTTATGATCTACTCTCTAATCAAATGAACAACTCATTGAGTTTATTGCAGCGACGAATGTCCAGCACTCAGATACGCAGCCATGACCTTGGACCTTCTAAAGTAATGGCCTGCCTACTGCATTGACTCCCGGAAGCGGTTCTGTCGCTCCAGGCTCTCCACCTCCGCCCAGCAATTGCGCATGTTGCGGAACAGCTGAAATTACAAAAAAAGTTCAATAAAATAGGATTGCTTAGCCATTGGTCTGCAATCGGACATGCCTCATCGATCCAATTATGCGCAGCCAGCAGATCGTTTAGTATTTCGGTAGAGGTCTTCCCAGGGAACTGCTGCTGTTGCTCTGTGACACGCTGCGAGCAGTTGATAAACAGATTAAACTTCTCGTGAGCAATCTTGTGAAAGAGATCCGCACGTGCGGCACATATGCGACAAAGAACAATGTCCTGTACGAGAAAAGAGAGAGAGACAGAGCCGAAGGTCAATCGAGTCAATGGATAACAGCAAGTGAGGGCATTCGTACCTTCTCGTAGACAATACGAGGATCGACAGGGATGGTTTGCATGGTGTTGGGATTGTAGGGCTCCCCGAATAGAAGGAAGCGCACTGCGATGCCCGGCTGGCGGCAGCCGGCGCAGTTCTTCTGAGTCAGATTGTTTTGCTCCCACTCGGAAAAGACGTGGCACTTGGGCCATGTCTCAATGGATGAGATGGTACTGCGTGTCCATGGCGTGATGGCCAGCAGCTTGTGTTTGCAATTATCCATGATGGTATCGACTACACGCACGCTACCTAGGAAGTAGTCATCTGCAAGAATTGCGATCAAATTCAGTATCAACGCCAATTAAGTGCCGCATACGCATCTTACCCTTTTCCCGTGTGATTTCTGAGAAGAAGCTCGGATCGAGGGCCTGCGATATCATGGTCTGAATGTAGATCTCAAAGTTATCCCTGTACGACAAATAATCCTCCATAATCTTCTCGATAAACTGCTCGGTGTCGTCGGCCAGCAGCTCTGATCGCATGAACTCCACAATCGTCTCTGTGTGGGAATGTACCTGCATGCGCACTGGTGCTTTGAGGTAGAGTTTCTTTGTTTCGAGATTCCATGAGGCATACTAGTTACAAGTTCAAGCAAAATTAAGTCAAGTCATACAAAGAATCGAGAATGCGAACATACCTTCGACATGTTGCGATAGTAGGTCTTTCCGTTCTGGCGGAAGGGCTCATATTTTTGCAATATGCATTTGGAGTCCACCTGCCAAATGGTGGGCCAATCGTTCACAAGATCCGAACGCAGCACGATAAAATCGCCCGTCTATAAAACGAAAGAAAAAAATGAAGAGTCCCTGTCTCATGGATGGGAATGCAACCTACTTTAAAGTTCTCCGCTGTGGCTGCCGTACCCGCTGCAGCACTGCCATAGCCCACGTCTCCCACTCCGGACATATCTTGCTGTGGATTATAGCTATCCCCAGCGGCTGGCATTTGCTGCACCTGCTGTTGCTGCTGGGACACCTGCTGCATCTGCTGCAGTTGTTGATTGTGCTGCTGCTGTTGCTGCTGGTGCTGTGGCTGCATCTGGGATGAATTCTCATAGGTGTTCTTGCGAGGCGTCCCCTTAGAGCGTCGCGCAATCTTACGCTTTCCGTAGCCCTTGCCGGCTTCATCGCTCTACGTACATAGTGGATGGATGGGAGGTATACAAGCGGTGACGAAGCGAACACTAACGGACCACACAAATAACACTTACATCATCCTCTTGTGGAGTCCAGACAGGATCCGTGTCCGAGTCGGTGAACTCGGCCTCCGGTTCGCCCACGGCACTGCTCTCCCCTCCGGCGGCAGTTGAATTCAACATTAGAGCGTGCATAGTGCTCTGCTTGGCCTTGCGGGAGCATTGCTCGCGACGCGCAGGCACATTCAAGGGGTCTGTGAAGAGCACAAAAGTTCGGTTAGCAACATAGATCAGGGAAAGAGGAGTGAGGCCTTTGGGGGGCGGAGTGCATCCACAAGACGCACGGAACGACTACAACAACCACAACAACGACGACAACACTACAATTATCCCAACAGCCCAAAAGAGCAGTCGACGGCGCACCTACACCTTTGCACCTTGCACCTGCACCAGCACCTGAATAGAGGACAGCACTCGACCTTATGCTCTCTCCCGATCTCTGCCTGATCTTCTGTGCAATCGGTCGGTGGTCGTGGGCTTACAATGTAAATAATAAAAATACACAGTTTATTTGGGTTTTTGTAAATTAATAATATTTGTTCATCTCGATTTCATCTCAAAAATACTTTTTTACTTTTGTTCATGCGATTCTCCTTTCTTTTCTTTTCTGTTTTTTTTTTCTTTCTTTTTCTTTTAACAATTTAAAAGTGCTTATTCCTTTTTTTTGTTCTTTTACTTTTTTTGTTTGTATGTTTTTTTTACATATACACAGCGTCCTTGTCCTTTGTCCACGTCTGGATCCCTATCGCCAGTCGTCTGTCGTCGGTTGTTGTTGTCGTGTTGTCTATTGTCGTGTCGTGTGGTGCGGTGCGGTGTTCGGTGCTGCGGCTAGTGCTGCCATGGCCACAGCAGATTGATAAAATGATGAGGATTCGGCGCTGGTGCGGCGGCGGCAGCGGCAGCGACGGCTGCGGCGGTGGAAGCCGGCGTTGGAGATGTCGCGATGGATGCCGCGCTCGCGTTGGCGTTAGCTGACGTATTGTGGTGGTGGTGGTTGTTGTTGTTGTTGTAGTTGTTGCATGGCGTGGAATTAGCGATAGTGGAGTGCTTATTGGAACTATGCTGTTGGTCAAGTAACATACCTTGACTGCCGCCAACGACTACGCCGACCCCAGTGCCCGCTCCCAGCTGGGCGCAATGCTGCTGCACGAAATGCTGCGTGCCCATCGACTGCTGCTGCTGTTGCTGTTGTTGCTGCTGCTGCTGGGCGTATGGCCGGAAGGAGGTCTGATCGGCGGGCTGCTGAATGACGGAGGAGGGCGTGGACTCGGCAGCTGCTGCCGCAGCCACCATTTGTGCATGCGGCCGCTTCTTGGGCAGTATCTGGGTCTGGGAGAGTATTTTGATGCGATGCCCGTCATCGCCGACCAGTCCGGCGAGTCCTTCCTGTCCTGTCTGGTTGTCACTAGGACCTCCCACCCCAACCGCCGTCTGTGACGTAGAAGCCTCTTCGCTGCCGCCTCCTGGACCGCCTTTGCCCTTACGCTTATACGGCGCTCGCGGATAATTCAGCTTACGCGCTGGCTTCACCACCGGCGGTGGGTCGTCGTCCCGTTCGCCCTGCAAGAACTTCAGATAGCTGTCCATGAACTGCGTCTTCTTTTCGCCAATCAGCGTGCCAACGCTGACTGGTTTTGGGAGCGATTGAACTGGTCGGTACGGCACCGAGGCGCCGTGGCCTGTGACGGGTGGACTGGAGGTCGGACCACCCGATGGATGGTGACCATGCCCATTCGACGGGCAGGGCGACGGCTCTGGCGATGGGGTCTTGTTGGGATTGCGTATGCCAAAGTTGGTGTTGTTTGTGGATGAGTTGGTGCCGCGGCCATTGCTGGACGACGAGTTGGCGTATCCCTGCTTGGGCGCACTGCTGGCGTCTGCGAGGAAGTCCAGCTCCTCCTCAATGTTCGGCACGATCACCTTATTGCTTGCGTCCGCTACTGCCGCTGCAGCGGCAGCCGCAGCATCGTCCTCCTGCTGGGCAGCCTCGATCTTCTCCTGCTGCTGCTGGTTCTGGTGCTGTTGCTGCTGCTGCTGCTGTTGCTGTTGCTGCGTGTAGGCCTGTTGGTGTTGTTGTTGTTGGGTATAGGCTTGCTGCTGCTGCTGCTGTTGTTGTTGTTGCTGCTGTTGCTGCTGCTGTTGTTGCTGCATGCACGCCGTGTACTGCGAGGCAATGGGCTGGGGGAAGGCTGGATAATATTGCGCCAACTGGGTGAGATGTGATTGTGCCTGCGAGGACTGCAGATGGGCCGGCTGCGGCAGGTGTTGCTGCTGCTGCTGGCTCTGGTGCTGCTGTTGCTGCTGCTGCGTCTGCTGGGGATATGTGGGTATGTTGATGGTGGCCGCCGGCGACACAGACGCCGCATTGTTCTCCGTCTTAAGCGGGGCATTCCACTTGTTGAACTCGTAGTACGTGTTCTGCTGCTGCTGCTGTTGTTGCTGCTGGCTGTGCTGTTGCTGCTGCTGGAGCTGATGGTGCTGCGGCTCCTGGGGACTGCGCACATTGCTGTAGTCGCTGCTGGTCGCTATCAGCGTCTTCTTCGGTTGACGCTTGCGCGGCGTCTTCGCTGGCTTCGGCGGCGGCTTGACCTCTTCCTGCAATGGAGCGAAAGAAAGACTTTCGATTAGGATCTTGTGGCTTTTTTGGCTTAAAAGGCTATCAGAGACGAGGCTATCAAAACATTGGACATGGCATTAGGGACAGCATAAAACATTTATATCTGGATAATCAGAGATCGGTCTTCCCACAGCCGGATTTCCCCCTGGATCCAGATCCACCGCACTGAAGGGAGCGCACCGCACCGTACCGTACCACATTCATTACATTACATCATAGCGTCACAGTTTCAGATCGGCCACAAGGCAGCAACACAACACAACACAAACAACACAAAAATATTAGCAGTTGGCAATAGAAGAAAGCTGTTAAAGATTAAACATAACACCACCCCATCCCAAAGAGGTAAGCAAACTAAAGCGTGTGGGGGAAGGGGTGGGGATAGATTTATGTACTCTTCCACCAGCAAATTACAAGCGAATGTTAAAAAAGAAAGCATCCTTAGTAAACAGGAGGCTCAGGAGCCCCCAGAAGATAGAAAATATATTTTCTGTTTTGAGAATTTGGAAGTATTTCAACCACAAACAAGGAAATCCTTATCAGTGGAGCTCGAGCATCAATTTGAAACATCATGCACGCAATATGCACTTTGTTGTAAACCGTTCTCGGCCATTCATTCTCTTTTGCAGCATGCATTCGCTTCTGCGTCCCGAGAATCATGTGAGTGCTTTAGAAATGAAGATATTCGTCAAAAAATGGACAAACAAATGGATTACTTGATTACTTGAAGTGAAACCCAAAATTGTAAAATATTGCTATATATTTTCTCGGGCTCCAAAAGAAAGATTCAAATTTAAAAACAGTTAACAGAAAGCGCAATAAAAAAGCAAAACAAAAAAAAGAAATGGTAGAAACAAATGACCAAAAAAACGAACAAAACAAAACAGAAATCAAACAAACAAAAAATAGATTCGGAAATAAATAGAAATAAGAAGATACAAACCTTTGGCACTACTTGAATCTGTGACGCTATGTTGCCGCTCGCTGGCGACATTATCATGTTAGCCACCACATGTTGGCGCCGGCCAGGGGCCTGCTCGTGCAGCAGGTGCTCCCCATCAACCACGCCGGACGGAAAGAAGGTTTGCTTGATCTCCAGGCCTGGCGGTAGATTGAACACCAGGTTCTCGCCGGCAGCGCCTCCCGCCGTTGCCGCCGCAGCCTCACTGGCATAGTCTAGATGCTGCTGCTCCTGTTTCACTTGCAGCTGCAGCACATTTTTAATGTCCTCCTGGCCGCCGTTTCCCTCTTCTAACTTCTCCCAGCAGAGGTTCTGCTCCTGCTGTTGTTGCTGTTGCTGCTGCAGCGTACTTTGTATCACAGATGAATAGGCCACCGTTGTGGGCGCCGCCGTTGGTGGCGCAGACGAACCAGCGCCTGGCACATTCACCACCGATCGTCGCTGCACTAGAGGCGCCGTCTTGTAAACAATCACTTGAGCCTGCGGCGTGCTGACCACGTCCACGGCATTTAAATTCGTGATGGGGGATCCGTCCGCCGAGCTCTGAGCTGGACTGGCATACTGTGCCGGATAGGATCCCCCCGAACTGGCGGCCCCCACTGGCACAGCCACTGACACTGGACTAGCACTCTGCTGCTGCTGCTGGTGCTGTTGGTCCATGTGGATCTGTTGGGCCTCCTTGCGCGTCAGCTTCACTTTCTGTCCATCCAGCGTGTAGTAGGTTTCTGTCTGTTCGATATCTTCCTGGATATGGTGGTGATGATGCTGCTGCTGCTGCTGCTGTTGGTGGTGCTGTTGCTGCTGTTGCTGATGCTGCTGTTGTTGCAGTTGCGTCAGGTATATTAACTCGTTATAGGCCTTTATTTGCGCCTTGGCTTGTTGTGGGCTGTTTTCTTGCTTTATCTGCTAGACACGCAGACGAGGACGGGGCACATAGATTGAATCGAAATCGGAATCGGAAAGTTTTGGTTTGGTTTTGATTTTAGAAACACATGTTTTCATGTTTGGATTGGATAAGGCAAAAAGGTCTAGTCTAAGCTTAAATGATAGGGGTAGGGGTAGGGTTAGGGTTTGGCGGTTAGTAGAGCATAATGACAAATAATGCGATAGGCGGAACTTCAGGCGGGAATGAGAGATTCAAATTCAGAGATTCCGCTTCCGCTGAAGTTCCCGCCCCACACCCAGAGGAGAAGTTGATTAGGTAGAGATAAGTGGAGGCCTGGGCGGCACTTGGCGGGCAATTACATGGTATGGTATGGTATTGTATGGTATGGTATTTTATGGTATGGTATTGTATGATATGTCAGTGAGAGATCAGTAAGCCAGAGTAATGCAGAAGATCCTACTCACCACTTTGTCGGCCACCAGGTTCAGCTGCTGCTGCTGCTGTTGCTGGGCCGCCTGCTGCTGTTGTTGCTGCTGCTGTTGCTGGGCCTGCTGCTGCTGCATGGCAAGGAACGTGTTCGATATCATATTGGGCGTGTTCCAGGTCAGCGACGTTGAGGTCAGGGCCACAGTCGTCGGTGATGGCGAGGCGCCACTGGACGACGAGTTCTCGCCGTAATAGTTTGAGGCAGCATTGTTTACAACTGCTGCTGCTGCTGCCGCGGAGACGGCTGCCTGATTTTGAAATGTGCTCAACTGCTTGTCCAGTGAGCTGGGGAGCTGCAACTGGCGGTGTGGCGTGTTTGCCGCCGAGGAGGCGTAGTGGGCGGGCTTCGGCTGTACACTGGCCGCGGCCGCATGGTGATAGATCTGCTGGAATACTGGATTGTAGCTGCCGATCGGTGATGGTGGCACAAAGCTGCCCCCACTGGCCGCAGCGGCATTGAAGCTGGCAATGCTCGCCGCGGTTATTGTCGCCAAATGCGGGTGCTGGAAGTCCTCGGCCGTGCCGCCCGTGCTGCCAGCACTCGCCGGCACAATGCGGTTGTACGCATATGACCAGGGGCTGGAATTGGGATCCATGTGAAGGTAATGGCTGTTCTGCTGCTTCTACTTCTACTAATGCTGGTAGTAGTAACTAAAAAAAAAAGTTGTGTTAGTGGATTCACTGTGCTATCTTCATGGGAAGGGGGAGGGGGGTGAGTGCTTTTCGGGCAGGTTGAAAAACTCTATATTTGTTCTATTCGCGGGACTCCACTTCCCATCCACCACGCTGTTTCGATCAAAATATACACACAAGTGTACATGTGTATGTACACAGGCTACACTTGCATGTATGTATGTGCCCGAAGGGAACTTCTTTTGGCGTCGTCTGTATTTTGTGCATTTTTTGCTCAGACTGAAATTATGCCGCGTAAGATTGTGCACGGGTAGTAGGGGGAAAATATTGTTTCGTTTCATTGGGAACGCACATTTTTACTTGTTCAGGCGCGCAGATTCATTGAAAAAATATGCCTTTTTTACAGAATGGCTCGAATTTTTAGCACTTTGAATGTTGTACATATGTATCTATACATACACACATGCATGTGTATATGCTGCGTGTGCCTGCGTTGAGATTGAAAGATAGCCACACTAACTTGTCGTAGTTGTTACAGATTCAGGAGACGCGAACAGCGTTGGGCCAACATTCTTTTTATATTTAATTATGCACTGCTTAATGCACAAGCTAATTTTGAGTTCAATTTCAAACCAAACTTTTTTCAATTTTGATGCATAACTTTTTTGTGGACAATCTCCAAAATGGCCGCTTCGATATAAAAAAATTGCGATGGTTTTGGAATTGTGCGATGGTTTTTTATGTTATCGATGTATTAGTGTGCGCTGCGATGTTTTTGATTTATTTATTGATTTATAGAAGATAAATATTTAATTTAATTGAATTGACTTCACTTTCAATATCAAAACGAGAAGGAAATGCAGTCATGCATGCATTCTCAGAAATTGAAACTAACGGATATGGAGCACTAGATCATGGGAATAATGCCGAAATGAACCAGTTCGCGGCGCGAGTGTCTTTTGTTTTTATCGTCGTGACAGTACTTAAATGCATGTTTATTTAAGGACTTTATATTAAATTTGTTTTTGGCAATGAGGTGAGTAGAACCGGCGCGTCAAAACAATACGCGGGGAGAATAAACAGTTAAACTTTTGCGCCCAGGGCGTGTGTACAAAATCGCATGTGCTGCGTCACAAGTGTTGTAAAATGGTATATTTGAGTGTTTGACTAATTACATTTAAGTTTTAACTATATTTTGACACTGTAATTATGCTTTTAATTTTGATTTAAAATTTTGAGCAAGCCACGCACAAATTTGTTAGATTTTATAAACTACACCAGCAACTCGAACATTTTGCCGTGCGTTAGGCAACACTGCGCGAACTAGCTCGATAACTTTTCTGCGATATTTCTGGTGCTAATGACCGTCATTTTACGTATTCATTGCTAAAAGAAAACTGAAGAAACATATATTCTCCCCGGATTTCCTCTTAGTCATCCACATAATCTGATCTTTGTTTCAAATTGCAAACTTGAACGAGAGGTATGTAGAAATATACTGTGGGCTCACTTGCACTGAATGTGTGACCAGCTTGAGCCTGCCCTGCGTACGTGTAAATGGAGTGAGACGCCCACTAAATAATCAACATATTTTAGCGTAAATAGAGATGGATTTCGGTGATGATTTCGCATTGAAGGAGGAAGTCGACCCAGCGGCAGAATTCCTGGCACGGGAGCAGTCGGCCTTGGGGGATCTCGAAGCAGAAATCACAGGCGGCTCTGGTACGGCTCCAGATGCTGCCACAGTGGACGATGCTCTTGGTCTTGGTCTTGGTGGCCTCAGTGGTGGAGGTGCGGAGCTGGGCAGCGAACTGTCTGCGACCGGAGGCGGCCTTGAATCATCAACTGGTAGCTTCGAGGTGATCGGCGGCGAGTCGAACGAGCCAGTAGGAATTTCCGGACCTCCGCCCTCTCGGGAGGAACCTGAGAAAATACGCAAGTGGCGGGAGGAGCAGAAGCAGCGACTCGAGGAGAAAGACCTGGAAGAGGAGCGAAAAAAGGAGGAGCTGCGGCAGCAGTCGAAAAAGGAACTAGACGATTGGCTGCGTCAGATTGGCGAATCGATTTCAAAGACGAAACTATCATCGCGAAACGCTGAAAAGCAGGCCGCTTCATTGGAAAACGGGACCATCGAACCAGGCACTGAGTGGGAGCGCATAGCCAAGCTCTGCGATTTCAATCCGAAAGTTAACAAGGCGGGCAAGGATGTCTCTCGAATGCGTTCCATATACCTGCACCTCAAGCAGAATCCAATTCAGTTGCAGAAGACCACCTAAGTGTCACAACTCGACGCTATGGCTTTGCCTGCCAACTAGTTTTAATTATGTACTCGCCTAATCACACATTGAGTTGAATATGAAAATTATTATTGAAAAGTATTCGCTGTATATTCCAATTATATGATAAATACATTATTATTGCTGCTGACAAAAATTTGCGATCATGGTTCATGTAATGAATGCAATAAAGAATGTGCACACAGTTTTCGTTTTAACTTTAATTAAATAAAAAAGGAAACTATCAACAACAAAAATATCCGTAATATTTCCAGCGACACATCCGCCAATAAGGAAGTTGCTGGAATGGCGAGTTCAAAGCGGCAGGACTACCTACATTGGGATGACTACTTCATGGCCACGTCCCTACTCTCGGCCCAGCGCAGCAAGGACCCTGTCACCCAGGTGGGTGCCTGCATCGTCGATCAGCAGAAGCGAATTGTTGCCATTGGTTACAATGGATTACCGCGCAACTGCAGCGATGATGAGTTCCCCTGGTCTAAGTTAAGCGAGAGAAGTTGTCCCGATTCCCTGGAGGACAAGAAACTTTATGTGGTACATGCGGAGGCCAACGCCATACTCAACTCCAATGGCGCCAGTCTGGTTGGTACACGCCTCTACACCACACTTTTCCCGTGCAACGAGTGCGCCAAGCTTATAATACAGGTAATCCTGGCTTTTACCCACTCCAACCACATATACATACATATATATCCAACCTTTAACATTTGTTTCGTTACGCAGTCGGGCATCCAGCAAGTGTTCTACATGTCGGACAAATATGCCCATAAGCAAAAGTACCGCGCATCTAGGCGCATGCTCGACGCCGTTGGCGTGGTCTGTAGCCGGCACGTGCCCGCCCAGAAGCAGATTGTCATTGACTTTGACGCCTTCCTCCAGGACGATAGATGAAACACTCATTCAATGGACGAGATCAAGTTTATGTGAAATGCATGTAAATTGTTGATTTATAATAAGTAATTGCGCTTCGGTTAATTAGTGTGAATTTTTATAATTTTTACATCTGTAGTCAAATTTGTTCTGTTCTTTTGTTGCTCACGGCCATTTTCACATTTACAATCAATTTCGTGATGTATTAAACATTACTTCTTACTCTGATGATAGCTGTGGATCACTCGTGGTTGTTGTTGGAGTTGCAGAGGACGCTTCGGAGTTAGCATTTGTGGACGATTCTGTTGGTTCCTGCGGACTAGTCGTTGTAGATCCTTCGGTAGATGGAGTTTCAGAGGACACTTCGGAGCTAGCACTTGTGGACGACTCTGTTGGTTCCTGCGGACTAGTCGCTGTAGATCCTTCGGTAGATGGAGTTTCAGAGGACACTTCGGAGCTAGCCCTTGTGGACGACTCTGTTGGTTCCTGCGGACTAGTCGCTGTAGATCCTTCGGTAGATGGAGTTTCAGAGGACACTTCGGAGCTAGCACTTGTGGACGACTCTGTTGGTTCCTGCGGACTACTCGTTATAGGTTCTGTGGTAGATGGAGTTTCAGAGGACACTTCGGAGCTAGCACTTGTGGACGACTCTGTTGGTTCCTGCGGACTCTTCGTTGTAGATCCTTCAGTAGATGGAGTTTCAGAGGACGCTTCGGAGCTAGCACTTGTGGACGACTCTGTTGGTTCCTGCGGACTAGTCGCTGTAGATCCTTCGGTAGATGGAGTTTCAGAGGACACTTCGGAGCTAGCACTTGTGGACGACTCTGTTGGTTCCTGCGGACTACTCGTTATAGGTTCTGCGGTAGATGGAGTCTCCGTTGGCACTGCGGGTGAAGAAGTTGTCTGTTCCTGTGGACTACTCGTTGTTGTTGCCGCGCAGTCCGCCGGTCGAGTGGTCACACATCTTTTGGACGCCGAGTCGAAGAATGGTTCGGCCCCATTGCAGTTGTATATGATAGCCATCCACATGACGTTACTGACCTTCTCGCAGTAGAGGTAGCTATTGCACGTCGTGTCTTTGATGTATCTCGTA
Organism: Drosophila azteca; assembly: GCA_005876895.1. NCBI lineage: Eukaryota > Metazoa > Arthropoda > Insecta > Diptera > Drosophilidae > Drosophila > Drosophila azteca. The sequence goes on from VCKU01000016.1 coordinate 4,374,494, forward strand.
AAGAAGTAAATGTAGTTCGAATTGGCAGGCAGTTCACTTGCCTCTTCGCAGGCCTTCACTTGCTCTTCTATAGAGGGCACCGTTGGGTTTGGGGATGCCACATACTCACTGTTGCTGCACGTAGCCGTCTCGTTCAGCTGTGGATCAAGCAACGATACGGGTTGGTTATACTCACTTGGCTATGACGGTAATACTTACGAAGGTAGCGGCACAGGTGGGCACACAGAGGGTGCCATGAGTGGCGAGGGCCTCAATCACACAAATCTCATCGGTGTCACAGCTGTAGACATTGGCGGTTGAAACCTGCTGATCCACACACCGTACAAACTGGGTCTCACTGACGCAGCTGTATTTGTTGGTGCCGCTGCAGACCGCACAGTCTTCACCGTCATCACCGTTTCCCCCGGATGCACCGCATACGTCCAGCACACTGGATCCATCCACAAAATAACCCAACACGCAGACATCCTCGGTGTTGCTGCAAACGTAGCCGCTGCCACACGACACAATGTCCCCAATGGGCTTGTTTTCTGTGACAAAACATCTGTGAATGTTGGCCATATGATCCAGAGTTCCAACTTGAACTTACGCATGCAATTTCGATAGGCGGTCTGATTATGACAGTAGGCGGAGTTACCGCTCTGACACTCCTGGCACTGTTGTGCCGCCACGAGAACTAATAGGCCGCAAGCGGCAATGGCCAAAATGGCAATAATCTTTTTCATTTTAAATCAATACTGATCAAAATTCTGTAACGAAGGTGTCTTATATACATAGCTAGGAGTCCAATCTTGCTGACAAATTCATCAACCTTCATACATTTATGGCCCATTGTACAATAATGGTGCTTATCACAGTGGAATCGATGTGTCCCAATCGTAAATCGACCGTCATTAAGTAATTTTGGTAACTTTCTGCAAGTTTTCCATACGATATCAGTAAAAAATAGAGAATAGTGTAGGTTTGTGCAGATTGTTGTGATTTTCCATGAATAAACTCTTATCAACATTCATATTTTTGCACTCCATTAAAAGATAGTTCGGATATCTGTTGGGAGAAGTTTTACACTTTAATAATAAGCTTGATATGTATGTACATATGTATACATGTATGTCCATTTACAGGTGTTCCGTCATCCAAAAGGTCAGATGGGACCCACATGCAATACTTAATTAGCATTGCAGCCCCAAAGGCAGCTAAGAGGGTTCCACAAGTGCTGCATGGGGATTGTTTAGAACAATGGGAACCATACCCGTAATTAAAGAATCTTGAAGTGACTGAATAGATCATAAGTATCCATTTTTAACTTATTTCATATATCAGGTGTTTTCTATCTTTGGGAAAGTATGGACAAAGCACATGGCCAGTCTCGAACTTTAAAATTTGACTGCCATTGCCCAGTTCCACAGAATTTGTGGTTACAAATTTGCATTCAGCTTTTATGAAGAGAACCGAACCGGACCGAGCAAAACGGTGATGGGATGTTTTTCAAATGGCATGCCGGCACGAAGGAGCGTCACCCTGGTGTGGTGTGGCGTGCAGTCAAGCCAAGAAGCCAGAAGGTGGTACTCGGGATGGGATATGCAAAACAGCGCGGCTAACCGGATGCCAATAGGAACAGGCACCTCGTCTCACGCAAAGCCCCTAAACATATATCCGGGAGTACTTGTGAATGTGCACATATAGAGTCGTTTGTTTTTGTAAAGGTGTCTCTTTTATTATCTATGTCCACCAAGAATGGCATTCAATTTAAAAAATGAACAAAGACTGTGCATACAGTATCTCCATACTCTCTGTTCTTTCTTGAGCGCGTGAAATGTAGACTGAACTTTAAGATAGTTTCAGAAACGGTCAGCCAGGACTTACCGAAGTCACGGAAAGTGTTTTCCCCCATTTAGAGCTACGGCCAAGGGCGGAAAACCCTAAAGTTGTTGGCGACCTAACCGGGTCAGCGTGTAACAAAGCCCTAATTTTGGGTTTCGTGAACTTTAGCTACAAATTTTCCAAAATCACATCGAGTGGCCAACCGGAGGCTTGGTGGCACTGGACTACTTAGAATGTGTGCTACGAGTATGCTACTGTATGCGGCAGCAATAAAAGACACGACACCGAAAAATAATCAATATACTGCGAGGGTACGAAACAAAGCTGAAGAATACAATTTTTTTAATAAAGAAAACACCGCAAACAGGCTGCTTTGCCACCCAGAAACGTTAACTTGACCGCTTGAATATGTTAAGGAAGCAAAACATGTCGAGCACATTTTATATGTACTATTACTATAAGTAGGTATTCATCATGTCGATATCCTGCTAATTATCCGATTTGATCTGATACTAGTAGGTGGGTATCAGTATCAAAGAGGGCATATTCGCTTTTGTTTGTCTTTGGCATAGGTATGCAGAGACCGATTCTGCAGCTCACTTTAATCATAGAAAATACATTTATGGGCTGATGAGACATCCAGAGATCGCCTGGATTGTTTTGCTGAAAATACTTGCATCTGGTTAGACTCATGCCACTTAATAAATGTAAATACATATGTACATATTTATGGCACGTTCTTTTTTTTCGGGATATAAATGTCGAAGCCATAGCGCTATTTTACAAGTTGAGGCATTCCCTTAAGGGCTTCTCAAGAGAGAGTGGCAAACAAACGGGAATTCGTCACCTTGTATTAATACACCTCAGTCGCAGCATCTGCATCGCTTGTCCTCTATCTCCCACGCTTATTTGTCAGCGTACAAGGTACATGAAATATTAGGTAAGCCAGTCGAACAGAGAAGTCTCCAAGTTTCTTCAGCTAGCCTCCAGATTTTGTCACGGAGCAAGAGAGAGAGAGAGGGAGAGAGAGAGAGAGCCCTCCTGAAGTGCTTCACCTTTTATTTAACATTCCTTGGGAGAGTGGGTCGCAAATAGCGCGCAGCCTCCGGAGAAGAGCGAAAATGGAGCAAACGGGAAAAATGGGAATGACACTTGGAAGGTGCAATCAGCTGATACGGACGATGGATGCCGTTTGTTTTGCTTTGCCCATGCTTGCTGCTGCGACGACACTTTGGGGAAACAGAAACAGCAACAGAAACGGCAATGGTAGCGGCGACTGCGGCTGCGACGCCGACTGGCGACTGTGGGGCCGCTGTGGCCAAAAAGGATTTCCGAGCTTCTGGCCCGAATCAGTTTGTAACGGAATTCCATGAAAGACGGACCGCGAACACCAGAGTGTGGCCTCCTTGCTCCCTCCGTGTACGTAATGGTGACGCTGCCGCCGCTGCTGCTCACCAGCTCGACGCGCTATTTCGGAATCATAGCGCCTGCTATGCGTCGGTGTGTGGCTGTGGCTGTGGCTGTGGCGTAGGTCGTCTAGGCTATTCTGTTGTTCTTGTTGCTGGTGGTCGGTGGTATGCTGGTGCTGGTGCTGGTGGTGGTGCAGTGCTGTTTTGTCACCAAAACCATTCTATTCTGTGTTTGGCTTCATTTAATGTTTTTCGCCGCCTTTGTACTATCTATTTCCTGTTATTGTTGTTGCCGATGTAGATGTAGCTGTTAATATCTGTAAATATATATGTGCATACATATGTATGTATGTAGGCATCTACGAATGCGGCCTGGCGTTTCACTACGCTCATAATTTTATGACCACTTATTCCTCTGACATAGGAGAGGGAGCTGTCACATACAATACATGTCGCACACTGTGACGTATACAGTGTTATGCAGGAATAATCATTTCCCCCCAGCCGCCCCTAAACATGCTGTGGCTTGCCAGAACAATTTGTTGTGCAGTGTAATGCGTTTTCTTCTCAGTATGTGGTATACATATGTAAATGACGCCAACAACAATAACTTAAGGCGCCAAGCCATACGAGAGAGAAATGGGTTTTACATATTTATTTAGACATCTCTCTCACTCTCTCTCTCTAATGTACATATATGAATACACAAGCGCATACATGCACACATCAGCATCTACAGACAGAAATTTGTTTAAAATATATATATGCAAATATTGGAACAAACAAATGTTTAAGGTGATGAAAGGCCCCAAGAAGACATTTCTGTCTGAATAGCCAAGTAGGTAAAATGACTATATGGGTCATTTAATGCAAATGTGTGTTCATTTAGAGATGGAATATCTAAGCATACATACATACATATGTATGTATATGTATATATTTCTTGATATTTCACATCAATTAGTAGTAACATCACCAGCAATTAATACATATAATCACATTTAATTGATGTAATGTGTCTGTCGGACTGTATGACTAAGGCTAAGGCTAAGGCTAAGGTAAGGCTAGAAGCTCCACTTTGTGAAGTAATGAATCCACAAGATACATCCATCTAAGATGCCTCTCCATAAAAGATCGAATATAATCGATGTAGTGTGCATGGCAGCCATAAGTTGATGGATTTAAAGAACTAATTGCTTAACCAACATAACATAAATATGTATGTATGTATGTTTGTATGTATGTTTATGCTTCAGTTTCAATACTATCCTCTAAAAACGATTTTGGAAGCTACATATATTCAGGCTGTTTTTACTCTTAGATTCACATTTCAGTACACTCTAACATGTAGTATGATATAAGATTAGTTCGAGTGCTTTACCATACCTTTTGAAAGGCAGTCATATCGAAGATTAAACTCCCTCCCTTCCAGAGAGGTTACCGAGAGTCAGATCCTGAAACGCAGACCAGCCCCCACAGAAGCAACCAATCTCGCTGACGTTTGGCATTTGATTTTGGGGCTTTCCTTTTTGCTTTTGCTTTTGCTTTCTTTCGTTCCCCGAGATTCACTTGTTTATTTATTTTCGTGATTTCGTTTATTTTTCCCAACGCCTGGGAGTTTTTTCTTTTTTCTTTTGTTTTTTTTTTTTATATCGTGCTCCAACTTCCAGCGGTTTCATTCCCCTAATGTCCCACCACTTTTGATTTGATTTTTGCGTGGGCTTTAGGACTAAACTTTTTTTTTTGGTGTTGGTTGGCCATTGAAATGCCAAAGCATGGTATTAGAAAATTGTGCAAAGCAGGCTGCTCTTTAAGTCTTGACAGTATTAGTATATGTACGCGAAGTGTCTTTGGGAATATGGAATGGAATACCAAAGGATTAACCGCTGAGCATAGAAATCATGGCAAAGAAACCCAATCTGACGAATTTTCCTTCGCTTTGGGTATGCGAAAGTACCCCAATCATCATCTAATCAAGATCTGAAATTTAAGACTCCTGCTGTTGAAAATCGATTTAAATAAGTCGGTTTATGTACCTACCTACCTACCATCCCCAAAGCCATCCAAGGTGTCGTAATTTTCGCGCTTGATTTGCTTACCAAAAGGAGGGATGGAGAAGGTCGGGTCGGTGTTTGGTTACTCTTCGACGGCAATTAAGCCAAAACATCAACTTGCGGCATACTTTCCTATGAAATACACTCGGCAAAACCTTCCTCCAGTTTTCTAAATCATTTTTTGTAAAAGACATAAACCAAAATACCATTCCTTATACACACAAGCTTTTTTTTCTTTAGATATTTATCAGAAATTGCGACTCAATTTCGCTTTACAGCTGTATTTTATGCATCATTATTCTCCGAGTGTACGTAGCGAGAATAAATTACGGCTAAATACTTGCCTCGAATGCCTTGGGGCGCCTCTCACGCAGCTGCTGGGCTGGAAATCCTGAAATCCTGAAATCCTGGTCCATATGGCTGCCTAATGCTGGAGCACCGCTGCCGCTTTTAAGGTGCCAAACCAAACGCCTGACGCCCAATTTCCGTTTATCCCTAATTTGGTTTATAAATAACGAAAATCGACTCTCAGCATTGACACACATCCCACATGAGCATCGTATCCGAGAGCTGACATCATTTCAAAGTTGTTAAAGCCCTCGTGGCCTTGTTAATGGGGGCCCGAGCAGACTTTTTGTCTATAAACTGTGAAATTTAACGGGGAAATGTTTATAGTTAATACGTGATAGCCAATGCCATAGCCACAGCCATTCAGGTGCGCTCCTTCGGTAGGCTCTCTCTCGGGTACGTGCCTACCCTTCAAATTGACTCCTCGGGCAACTCAATTAAAAGCGCAGGCAACCTAATTACCTGCCAGAGAATTTGAATGAACAAATTTGCGAGCCGCGAGCGGTGGGCAAAGGCACAATTTTTTACTTTTCTGATTCTCATTTGACCTTTGGACGTGGCGAACCCTAGGACGTTTCATGTTTCTCATGGCTAAATGTTTTTTTGAAGCCACCATTGTACAGGAAATGTCATGTGGCTGGCTATTCAAATACTTGTCCGTTTGTAGGAAACATCTTATACTTAATTAAAGTAGAAGGTAATGCAACCTTGACGTTGAGCGTTGTATGAATTTCACTTTAGTCTAAGGTCTATTAAACGTAGCTCTTACTATGATTAAACTTGTTTTTATAGACTCGTTTATACCTTCAACTATTAACTTTAGGCAGTGAGATCATTGCAGGAATAAGTGTGATGTCAGTATACTTAGAAGGAAAGAGAGAGCGAGAGTGGGCCCAATAATTCCTGATTTGGGAACAACTAAAATAAACCCCTTATCTGTGAAACTGCAGTCTACTATGTCATGCACACGACATGTATGTTGTGGGTATTCTCCGGAATTATCTTTTGCAGCATTCGCTTGTGCGTCTCGAGTCGAAGCATCAATGTGACACGTCCTCTGGGACTGATGGTAGCGATGGTATGTAACTTTTTGAACATGCCAGGCAGGACATGCCCGCCGCTGTGACCAAACGTTCTGCAGTTGTTTACTAAATTTATTCCAGCCATTGACCCTGTGACTTGACGCATCATCTGCAAATAAGTACATTTGCTGCCAAGTTAATTGCTGCGGGGCGTAAGCGATGTTTGCTGAACTGAAATGCTGAGTGCCGGAGTGCCGGACTGCTGGAGTGCTGGAGTGCTGGAGTGTCCGTGTGCCGTCCCGTGTCGTCTGACATGCAATTCATCGTAATTGAGTCAGCCAACAATCATCTTTTGGGGCGCCACAGCACACACGCAAGGGGGCGGGATCCAGAGCCTTCTTCCTTCGTTCCTCCGTTGGTGGACAGAACCTATTACCGTCAATGTCCGTTTAGCGGACAGATAGCTGCTGCTGCTACCGCTGCTGCTGCTGCTGCTGCTGCTGTTCTGTTATGTTCGCTCTTTGTTCTGGGATTAATGGAGAAACAACGTATTCTATCGTCCGCAATGTGCTGGCGGATAATCCCATTATCTTTTGATCCCTCTTGTCCTGACCCAAGGCGGCAGCATTGCCACCCGGAACCGGAAATTGACCCCAAAAGAAATGGGTAATTGAAATAAATAGAGTTGGGCCTCCAATTTATGGTGCCACCGGTCCCAGAAACTGTCCTAGAACCTCCTTTATCTTATCTTATCGCCTTTGGCTTTCATTTCCGATGGTTTCGATGGCCTAAAGATCAAATTGTGGCTTTCCACATTGAATATCCTTTTGATTTATTATTTCTGAAGCGTAAAGTTAGCGAAAATCCTTAAAGAAATTCCACAATTTGGCAGTGAACTCTCTGTCATTTTCACTTTAGACAAATTACATTTCGATAAAAGCCTTGCGCCCACTTTTGCCGCCACATTTACATTTTTCGCTAAAGCAATTTTCGCTCGAAAAGTGCCACGGCAGAGGAAGGAGAGAGTGTGTGTGGTGGCGAGAGTGAGTTGGTGCGTCTTCTAAAACATTTTACCTGGCAAACGATGGCAAACGATGGCACACGCCCTTGCCTCGTCTGATGGGGATCTACAGACGAAAAAGTAATAATTGAAATATGCATGAGAGTCCGTCCCTCCTTTGGGATGGGCAGAGCATCTTCCACTTTGCATGAAGTTGGTGGCACGGTGTCAATGGGCCCCGAAATTGCGCTTTTCCGGTGCCCGTTCGCGTTCTTCGATTTGCGGAGACTCTCAATTCGAATTCCTTCTCGGTAGTTCCCAAAATATAAACTCGCTTTCTCTGGTATCTTCTGCTGGTTCCGTTCCGCATTTCCGCTTCACAAAATGTACCCCGTATATTGCCGTGCTATTGTATGTTTTAAGCGATTAATCAATACCCACCTTCCATGCTGCCTGCCTTTATATTTAGGTTACAATATGTTGGGCCACATCCCTCGACCCTCATCCCCTGCCCTGCCCTGCCCTACCCTACCCCAACCATCGATGGGTGTAGCGAGTCCTCGTGTTCTGCTACAGGTTATCATTTTAATTTCACACTTCGTGGATCTGCCACTGATTCTGTTGGCACTGTTTTGTGTGTCTGTGGGTGCGGCCCCATCCGGTGCGGTCTGAAGGCTGGGTGTGGCATATCGCTCAATTGGTGGATACATTGGTTCGTTCGTTTGGAGCCACTCGAGAGAACACTGGCTTCATAAAAGCTGAAAGCATTTCGACCATCATAAAAGACCCCTCGGGCACCTACCACCCCCTAGATACATAATACAAACATACATACACATACATATGTATATACTCGTACGATATACTAGTGGTCATAAATAGTGAAATGGCAGCCGGGTCAACGGGTTTTGGCTAACAAAACTACCACCCTCCCACCCCGTGCCGGTGGCCGGTGGTCCAGCAGTTTGCAGCGCATCGCAACGTGCGGCACGTGCTGGCCAAAAATAAGATTTTCTGGGTGCCATAAAGCTGTGGCGTGGAGACCCGTATCAACTTCTTATAAACATTATAATTGCAGTTGCTTCTGCAGGGTATTCAAGTTTCGCTTTGCAGATGATGGTCCTCTTTTCTGTTTTAACTATCATTCTTTTATTCTCCAGTCGATAAAGCGCATCGTATTTGTTTCATTTCACTACATTCCTCCACACCCATGCACCCATGCACCCATTATACTCGTACAGATATTGGATCTATAGATACACGTACTCGTACTCGTACCCGTACCGTACCGTACCTAAAGAAAAGTCCTTACAAGGAGTTCCTTCTGAATCATTTGCTGGGAATCAGGGAAAGTGGAGAGGTACCATGTATGTACATATGTATGTACATGTGCACGTACATTCTCCACTATTTAGTAGAGCAGAATGCGAAGAGCATCGCGTCGCATCGCATCGGCACATCGCATCGGCACATCCCGGACATCGGGACACATGGGGGGACACTGAGTGAAGGCTAATTTGATCAGGGAAAAACTTATTATTTCAATTTAACTTTTATGTAAAACATAATTTCAGACTCGCATTTTTCTTCTTTGCACCATTTACTTTTCAGTTCGCAAAGCTTTGAGACGCTGATTTGATGCCCCATGTTGCAACATCGCGAACATCGCCAACATCGAAATGAATAAATTATACGAAAGTGAAATCAATTTGCATTAGGGCCGCCGACTAGCGAATGGCCTCCACTGGCACCCCAAGACGAGCGTGTGGACGAGGAGGAATCCTGCTGTAGTGTGTAGCAAGAAGTGTGGCAAGTAAGGGGGGCTGACAAATTACATTACAGTGTCAGGCGAGGGCGAGTGACATCAGGCATCAGACCTCTGGCCGCGACGCATGTGAGGACGTGGACGTGGACTTGGCTTGGACCTGGATCTGGATCTGGAGACTAGAGACCGCGCGCCTCACCTGCCAGTTGCCAGCCGGCGCCTGACAGTTGCCGACGGGACACGGGACACGTGACGGGATTGTGGCGTCTTAGGTTACGCTGCCCCGCTCCGCCCTGCCTCCCTCTCTTCCGTTCTCGGTGGTGGCCTGTAACCTAGCCCCGCGGGCTAGTTTTTGACAGCTTTGACAGGATTTGTCAGTCAGCGTCGGCCCGCAGAAGTATGCTACGCAGCTGCGTATGCCTGCGATCCGAAGAGGACGGCAAGCGGCGCGGCTCCTCCGTGGAAGACGCCTCGTCGTGCCGCTCATCGGAAATAGAGCGCGTGGGTGCCAGCATGCAGACGCTGGGTCCGAGCGGCCAGCCCCAGTCGGTGGCCGCCCAGACGACCACACGGGCCTCCAGTCTGCTGCAGTTCTTCCACAGGAAAGGTTGGTGCAAGCACTTTCGCAAGCCGCTGCGGGGAATGAGCGCCTCCCGGGCCGAGAAAAGTGAGTATACTGCTGCTTACCATAGGCTTAGATCCATTCGGTTGACTGTCGCAGGGGATTTGTACCAGAAGCAGAACCAGAAGCAGAACCAGAAGCAGAACCAGAACCACAAGCACGCGGCCAATAGCCCCCAAAACCTAATCCATTTACGGTACCATTGTGCCGCTGATGGCTACGAATTAAGCAAAGTCCGCTTAGCAATTGCCATTCAACCAATGTTGAAGAGCATAGAATTAGGCAGAGGTTAAGGTCAACTGGAAATCTGGCCATGCTGGCCAATTAGCTCCACAGATACAAGAATCCCCCCTACAGCAGAGAAGAGTCGCCTCAGAACATTCTTGCGGTTGCTTGAAAACTTCGATTTAAGATTTAAGAGCTTGAAGGAGTCGCACACACATTTACACACATTTACACACATTTACCATATGTCCCAAATGTGTCCTTTGGTGGTACCTCTTGGTGTCCCTAGGGGCCGCTTGGTGGCGGACCTGCACTTGCAGTACCCATCGAAGACCTTTAGGCCATACCACCACAGAGACCTACTAGTATGACCGTGGTCGCTTTCCGGCGCTTGCGCTAACCTTATTCTTTGTTCCAATTTATTTTACCAGCGATTCACATGGATCCGAGCCAGAAAGACGACGACACCCTCCTCCGTCTCCGTCTCCGTCTCCATCAAAGCGAAGGAACGCCACCAAAGAAAGACCCCATAGTTTGTTGGGCCGTTGGTAAGACAGCTGGACAGTTGGCAATAACTAAAGCCAGATATACTACAATATGTATGTACATATTATGTGTACGAGTGTGGGTCAATACTCTGGCACACATACATAACAGTAGTGTATACCCATTCAGCTAGTCACGCAGCCAGCCAGAAATTAAACCACAAGCACGCGGACAGGACGGACAGATGGGAGGACGGACCGTCCACCGATTCGATAATTGGAACAAAGAACACTGTGGGGAGGCCATGTGCTTTCGGGCGCAAGGTGTTGCCACCACACGTTCTGTTCACTTTTCCTGGGTGTGCGGCCCACTGTGCAACGCCTTTTCAAAGCACCAAAACAACACACTTGCCACACAAAAAAGCAAACAGAGCAGCGCAGAGCAGAGCAGAGCACGAGGCATCGTCATAGTCATCGCGTAGTTCTTTCTACTGCTGCAATAAGTACGAGGCATTGTAACAGTTCCAGTCGTTCCGGGTCCTCTATGCGGTTTAAAGCGGCGTGCACGGCGAAAAATATAAAGTTTTTGGTTTTTGTTTTAGTTTGAGTTTGAGTTTGAGTTTGCATTCGAAAGGCAGAAACGCAGAGAGCCAGAAAAAGCCAGGGGCAAAACTTTCGAGTCGAGTATTTCTTTAGGGTTTTTTATTATTAGGTCGGACATTCAAGAGTGCATAAGGATGACACACGAAAACCAATTAATTCTCATTTTCACTGCCTTGAAATCGCTGCGGTTAAGCCTTTGGGCCTAGGGCTTTCCAAGGCTTTTCTCATCCTCCCCCCCCCCTTCCCAGTTTATATAATTAAACAAACCAGCCTGTGACTTACATTTTACTACAGACCTTTCCCTTTTTGACAGTCACAAAAAATTAATATACATAGTATATGTATATGTATTCATACGGTCCAGAAAGTATTCGTCATGCAGGGCAGTAACTGACTTTTCGGCACTTTTCCCTTGTCCCAAAAACCATCATTTAGGCCATTTACGTTAGACGAACGGTGTAATCAGGTATTCTAACATTAATTGTGACTAAGACTAATTACAGATATCCCACCCGCATACAGTACATATGTATGTACATATGTATGTATATTTTTGTAGGTGGAATTAGCAGTCCAACAGGAAAACCAATTTCCGGTTGGCGCATTAGATACATACATATGTATGTATGTACATATGTATGTACACCTAGAGTATTATCCGATTACTGAGTGGCGGATTAAACCTGGACTCGAAGCGTTCAAGATACAATACAATTAGTATCCTCAAGACAGGATCAGCAAACAGATGGACATGTATTTATACATTGATATAGCTATTGAATATATTATCAAATGTTTTCGGAAACATCACAAAATTGTAGATTAAAAAAAAAACCATCCTCGATACTAAGATTACCCCATTGAGAGAAGTCAGATGACATGAGAGGGAAAGTGCCCGAATAACTAGTGTCGATCGAATACATTTTTGGCTTGTACACAGTATGGAGATTTTGAGTAACGTTATATGACATAAATCCCGGAATAACATTTGCAGCTGGGTACCGGACAACGGCGAATGTTGAAGCACTTTTCTACCCATCTTATGGGCTGTATAAATTTGAAAAAGAAAAAACCACCGCCCCCCCCACCAGACGCAGCGACAAGTGTGTAAAAGATTTTCAAACTGCAGACCCAGACCCAGACCCAAGCCCCTTTCTCTCTCTCTCTCTCTATCTCTCTCTCTCTTACACTCGTACTATCTGCCGGTAGAAGTAGAACTGTTGTTGTTATTGTTGTTGCCACAAAACCCCACGCCCCACGCCGCCCCAACCCGTTTCTGCCTACCATTTTTTGACTGTCTTTGACGTTTTCAGCATTCAGTGTGTGTGTACATATATAGCAGACGAGTAAATTTGCATCAGAATGGATGAGAACGGCAAGTAATTAACGCGAGTACTGTCCATACTGTTCCGCACAACCCATCTCCGGCATCCCGCATTCCGCATCCCGAATCCCAAATCCCGCATTTCGCATGCGATTCCCATACCCATACCCAACTCCATCCATGAAAAACATTTGCATTTTGTGAACTTTGTACCGATAAGCGTCGAACGGGAAATGCTTGAAAATGTCAAAGGTCGAAAGAGTACTTTAAGAAAAACCCCCCCCCTCCCCCCCACCAGCTTTCGTCGTCTTTAGGTGTAGATTATGGCTTTGATGTTTTGATGTTGCATTTCATAGAAATTCTTGAATGTTCCCTGAATCTGGTTCTCGATGTACAAATTCCCTTCCCCCCCCCCCCCCCTACCTCACCCATGCAGTCGCTAGCAAATAACCTACAAAAAATACATAATTGAAAACTACACATTACTTAATAATCGTTATATGTATGCATCTTTTAGCTATCAGAGCGGCAATATTTATCCAGAAATGGTATCGCAGGCATCAGGCACGTCGCGAAATGATGAGGCGCTGCAATTGGCAGATATTCCAGAATCTGGAGTACGCCAGCGAACAGGACCAGGCTGAGGTAAGTACAAATTCTGACAAGGGTCACAACTGTGCACAGCCCACCCCACACCCATATGTATGACCCCCATTTGTATGTATGTATGTACGTCGGACGATTGCATTTGTAGAGTTTCAAAAGTCGATAGCAAGTCGATGGAATTGTGGAACTGCAAGTGCAACCACAAGAGTGAACCCCCGCCCCTCCTGACCCCTACCCCTATTCCCCCCTCTGTCTGCGAGTGTATTCATGCGTGACATTCGGTTCTCCCGCAGCTGTACAAATTCTTCAATGACCTCATCAAACATATGCCTCAGGCCGCGGGCAGGAAAAATCAACATCATGGCGAGTCCATAAGTAAGTTTTCCCCATCGAGCACTAACCACAGGATCTGGGCCACTACTTCTTTGTGCTCGACAGTTTCCCTGCTGGACGAAAAGGACGATATGATGGATGAGACCGGGGACACTGTGAATGCCAAAATAGAGATGCCAATTCGAAAGAGTCACATCGATCTCCTGATTGACGTCTTTCGCAAGAAACGGGTAAGTGTCCAGCAACAGTGGCGTCGTGTCCATGTCCACGTCCCAACCATATGGTCGTTTCCAGGGCAACCGATTGCATCCGAAGTATGTGGCGCTGATCCTGCGCGAGGGTGCCAAGTCCCTCAAGCAGCTGCCGAACATCTCGATGGTGTCCACTGCAGTGTCGCAGCAGGTCACTGTCTGCGGCGATCTACACGGAAAACTCGACGATCTTCTTGTGGTGCTGCACAAGGTGAGAAGCAGTCACGGATCCTGTGCAGAGTCTGCAGATTCTTACGGGCATTCCTCTATCGTTTAGAACGGTCTTCCATCATCTTCCAATCCCTATGTGTTCAATGGGGACTTTGTGGACAGGGGCAAGCGTGGACTGGAGGTGCTGCTGTTGCTGCTGTCCCTGTATCTAGCATTTCCCCAGGCGGTTTTCCTGAATCGCGGCAACCACGAAGACAGCGTCATGAATGCCCGCTATGGATTCATTCGCGAGGTGGAGGGCAAGTATCCCGTAAGTATTCTGTCGTTTTGTCGAAGGATTAGCAGAGGTTTCTGTACGCCCCTCTGTATGCCGTACAGCGGAACCACAAGCGATTGCTGGCGATCATCGACGAGGTCTACCGATGGCTTCCACTGGGCTCCGTTCTCAACAGTCGAGTGCTGATCGTCCACGGTGGCATTTCCGACAACACCAGCTTGGACCTCATCAAGAGCATCGATCGGGGCAAGGTGCGATCCCCCTTCCCCACTGACCTAATCGTTGATCATCCACTAACTGTGCCATATTTCCAGTACGTATCCATTCTGCGACCACCGCTCACAGATGGCGAGCCTCTGGATAAAACCGAATGGCAGCAGGTACCCAATCCCAATCCCCAAAGAAGGGCTCCATCTATCCATACTTCATACGATCCTGCCATTGCAGATCTTCGATATCATGTGGAGCGACCCCCAGACCGTGATGGGATGCGTGCCGAACACACTGCGGGGTGCTGGTGTTTGGTTTGGGCCCGACGTCACTGAGAACTTCCTGCAGCGCCACCGACTCAGCTATGTCATACGCTCCCACGAGTGCAAGCCCAACGGCCACGAGTTCATGCATGACAACAAGGTGGGTGGCTCCTTTCTGCCCTCCCCCAGACTACACCAGACCTTTGAACCAACCAACCGCAACCCACAGGTAATCACGATCTTTTCGGCATCCAACTACTATGCGATTGGCTCCAATAAGGGCGCCTACATACGACTCAACAACCAGTTGATGCCGCACTTTGTGCAGTACATATCGGCGGCCTCGCAGGCGAAGCGTCTGTCCTTCAAGCAGCGCATGGGCATGGTGGAGAGCTCCGCCCTGAAGGAACTGGCCGTAAAGATGCGCGACTATCGCGATGAGCTGGAGGATGAGTTCAAGAAGTTCGATCCAGAAAACAGCGGATGCATAACCATTACGAACTGGTGCTATGTTATGGAGAAGGTCACTAAGCTGGGACTGCCCTGGCGTCTGCTGCGCGATAAGCTGGCTCCTGGCACCGACAGCCACATGGTGAACTATTACACCACCCTGGATCTACTGGATACGGACGTGATCGTGAGTAGTTTCCACGTTTTGCTGTGTGAACCCACAAGATATTCCTCTTTGCCTTGCAGCTGGAGGCCGAGGCAGATGGAACCTCTGTCATGGACGCCTTGTATGCGAACAAAGCCAGTTTGGTTGCCATCTTCAATATCATAGATGCTGACGATTCTGGTTAGTACACTCCCCACTTCACATCCACTCCGTACTGCTGAGCACCGCTAATCCAGCTTCATCTCCGATTCCTTAGGGGAGATAACTCTGGACGAATTCGAGACAGCGATTGATCTGTTGACGGCCCACATGCCGGGCGCCTACTCCAAGGAGGAGATGCTGGAGAAGTGTCGCATGATGGATCTGAATGGGGACGGCAAGGTGGACCTGAACGAGTTCCTGGAGGCCTTCAGGCTGAGCGATGTGCAAAGGAAGCAGCAACAGGACGAGAACACACGAAGGCGTTCCGAAGTCAGAGCGTCAACCAAACCCTCGGACCCCGTCACCGAGCTGGCGGATAGAATATCACGAAATACGGTCATTGTGGAACAAGATATAGACCCATCCGACTGCGAGGCTAAAGTAATCAAACCCGATAAGGCATAGACTCGTGGATGACCAACAGAATCTGTTCATTTAAACACGAAATCCCAGGAAAATTGTTTGTCATATACGAATTATACTCGTACAGTTCTCCATAGCACTTTTGCGGATCATTTGTGTGTTTCTTTTATCGTTTCCCGGTTCCCACGGAACTTTTTTTAGTATTTGCGCAATATTCAAACATCGGACATCAATTATATACATACATACATAGATACGTGCATGTGAATTAGTTTATTTATAAATGATGAATTATGAGATCTCTGCGAAAGCTAAAACTTCGGACAGCAAAGTCATGACACATTTTGGCTCGTCTGCCGGCCATTCCCGAACGCTTTTGATTTATAGACCATTTATAGAACTTCTACGGAACACAACACGTTCCGTATAAGCCTGTAATAATCGTATTGTGCACTCTCTATAGCTAGTGCTTTCTTCAAGTATAGCCAAATATCGTGCACATTTGTTATAGCTACAGTACAGGCGAGTAAATGTTATAAAGGTTATAAAAGATATATATTCAGATATATCGAGTATTTATAAAGCTTACAATCTAAGTCAATGGGATCAACAAGTTTTTTTTTTGTTTTTTTAAATACTGCTAGTACCAGAATTTTGTAATAAAATCAACAACCAAACGTTGGTTTTAATGAAGTTAAAGACATATACTATTCCTATCTATAATTATAACTATTAGAAAACCCAAGCCAATTAAACAATATACTACTCCAAATAAATCTTCAAAAAGCCGCACAATTTTTAACGAAACGAGTCGCAAGAAATTACAGAAATTATAACCGAAAGAAATGGCTTCCGATGGTAGCTCCATTATGATTTAAGAATAATATGAGAATATGAGAATATGAAAAATCTCTGAAATTCTTGGGCGAGCAAAAAACACACTGTGCACGGCTTATAGGATTCTGTTTATTGTTATTTAAGTTTTGGCTAAGAATCAGTAGAAATTAAAAGACGACACCAAGAAAAGTGACCCACTAACTAAATGTATGTACATCTTTTACTTTTCTCATTCGAAAAAGGAACTTCTTTAAGCCAAATTTACTCTTAAAATTTCCAATTTTCAATTATAATTTTCAAGCTCGCTCCAGTACCTCCAGTACCGCTTTTTGCAGTCAAGACTCCTCCGGAAAGGTCTTCTGGGAATTTTTCCCACAAAAACATTAGAGATATTAGTTTGAATCATAAGAGATCATATTATAATTGAATTATTCCCAAAAGAAGGGCTCAATAATCTCCATAACGTTCTGCTATCAAAATGTATGCCATTTGAGACCAAAATCATATCACTTTGTGCAGTTTTTGTTAGACTAAACCATACATACATGCATATATCCAGCCTAAGAAAAGCTAAAGTTAAAGCATAGTCGATATTCCGGCTCAAGAGTCCCCCGGTTAACGCATTGCCGCGGTGAGAATTGAAAAGATCGTTGTAATACATTTATACATTTTTACACAATATATTTATACGGTTTTTCTTTGGAAATACATATGTACATATATGTATCTTTGAGCCACCTTGGATGTTGTGTGTACAATAGTACCTATAAATATATATTGAAACAAGCAATTAATTACAATGTAATGATGTTGATATTGAAAAGACGTAAGAACCCGTAACCCATACCACATACATACATACTCATTTGTAGTGTTCTTCGGATGAGGTTCTGAAAACAGATTTTACACAACATTCGAATCAATTGGCCGTCAAATTCACTAAATATTGAAACGCAATAATAAAAACTTTTAAAATAACAATCCATTGATGTTATGGCTACCACTAAGTATTTAAGTAAATGATCCAGATCCAATTAACAAGTGAAGAGATCGCATACTAGTTTAAGTCGTTTGTTCAAAGAAGGAAGAATGGGAAGAATGGGAGTTACTCTTTCCTTTCCCAAGAATACATATACTCATGCGGATCGGATCGGAATGGAATCGAGTACCTATGATAGAACTACAACCAAAACGCTTCTCAACAGGCACCGGTAGGACCAATAAATGTCGTCAATCGTTGACAAACAAATAACAAAACAAAACATAACATAACATAACATAACGCTATGCTAGTTTAATTCAATTAACATTTTACATATGTATGTACTTATCTAATCCCATATTTAATATAAGCATAAGATATTCGCACCCCTCCTCTCTCCATCTCTCTCTTTCGCTCTCCAATTTATATTTTGAGCCACATTTGAAAGTACTTTCCTGAAAATAAACTTTATTAATGCAACATGTTGAAAGAAAGTCCTCATTGTGTCATTATCATTAGGGATCATTTAATCTAAGAGATATTTACTATGTGTTTCCTGTTCCCAAGAGACAGTAGTACGTGTATTCGATCTGTTCGATCTGGAACCTGGAGATACAGTATGCCAGTACGCCTTTTATCTCATATTTTTACAAACAATTCTAAATTTATAGATATACATATAAATATACATATATGAAGAAGTTTCCCCATTCCATAACCAAACATCCGAATACCAAGTGTTTCACAGATTCGGTGGCAAATGTCTTGTACAGCATGTACAGTACAAACGCACGCGTTTGGCCCACTACCAAGGCCACCTCCAGAAAGAAGAACGACCTCAGAAGCAGGAAGGACATCTCCTTTCTGGATGTACCCTTGGCGCAAGCTCCGCCTAGTAGCGTATATCCGTTTGCTCCGGGTCGGGCACGCGGTGGACGGCAGAACAAAAGCCCATTTCAAAAGGAAAACACGTTTTATCAAAGTCTTCAAGGAAACAAAGATCGCGAATCATGGTACAGGTCGAAAGGTTACCAGCACACCCAACAAGAGCTACCACTGATGCCGGTTCATCAACCCATACAATATGGTATGGATATCAGAAATATGAGCAACGCCAGGGGGCTACTCGACGGCGACAAACCTAATACTGAAATATACGACCTTTTTGAGAACAATCAATTCATCCAAAGAGTAGAGCCCCCCGTAATAGAGTCAGCAAGTGTTCCAACAACTTGCAATGCACAAAAATATATACTTAGCTTTTCAACGAAGGTCGAATCCAATGGGGAAATATTACGACGGCATAAAAAAGGCGCAGGGAACCAAAAACAGAAGAAACGTAAGCAAAGTAGACTATCTAATCGTCGAAAACGGTATCTGGACAGCGTTTCCGTGAGCTCAACCAAGTCTACCCAAAACGATGCATCCTCTATCATCCTCGAAGTTCTCCGCGAAATCGAAATGGCTGAGAAGCATAAGGCTCTGGTTGGTCACGGGAGCAGTGTGGTAGTCAGGCCATGCGAACAGCAACTTTTGGAGAACCAAGACGAGGATATAGAGCTCCGAAGAAGCAACATTAGAATGAACAGCATTCGTTCAGAGTTGTTCATGAAAGACGAGAATCTGGGTTCCCATAAAAACGAAGAAACTCCTGGAGTTTCTCCCAATGAAGAGAATGTGAATAAGTTGAAGGAATTTCTAAGCTCAAACTCGTCGACACATTTTTATGGCAATGAGATAGACATGGATAAGATAGTTCCAACTGTTCTTCATTATCCATATTCTATGAGCATGATGGATGAAAATGTTCCCGCCAAAGTCGATCCTTCAGTTCCAAAGAAGAGAAAAATCAGGTCAAAACCGAAGTTGGAAGCACCGAAAGCAATTCAGCCGCCTTTGGAGAAGAAAGAAAATGACCCAAAGAAAATCGAATGTTGTATTTGCCAAGCGATGCATCGGAACCAGACTAAGGATGCCCCCTTTATCGTGGAGATGAAGAGGGAGCAAAAACGGCAGGAGCTACTGGCATACCGCATCAAAATGTCGGCTGCCGATCCCAGCATAAGTGGTGGCGTCTGGTGCAAGCAACTCGACAATTGCGATCAGATTATTCATCAAAAAGTTTCACAGAGGCGCCTGAAATGCTTTACGAAAACATAATTTCTCCAAGAAGAGTCCAAGAATAGTATTACTTCTTAAAGAAATTGTGTTCTTGTACTTTGTGAGATAATAAAACGCTTTATATGATTCATGTACATCGTACAAGTCGTGTATTTGTGTATAGCTTAGAGGTCGGGGCGCTGTGGTGTCACAAAATCTCAAAAACGAAACATATTTTGATTGTTTTTTAAATTCCAAAAATAATTTCCACTACATACAGTATAATTTTGACTAGAATGTTTGTTTATGCATTGAAAGCAGTAAGTAAATAAGGATCACAAAGGGCAGGCCATAACTCCTCCATTACATCTCTAAATCAAGGATAGATATAGATAATAAAAACATATTTCTCTCGAATAATCGGACTGTATACATATCTGTGTGCGAATAGATACTAAATTTAGCTTAAACTCATCTACGATATTTTCAGATTACATTTACAACGTGAGACTAGAGATACATATGTTCTAGTCCTCCTAAAAAAAAACCACATACTACACATTCCAATGTGGTCTACGTGTCGTATGCTGCTCTAAGACTAGAGATATATTAAAAACGTACCAAAAAAAAAAACCCATACATCGTACACCCCGAGGTGGCTTAAGTTTCTTATGCTGCTGTCATATGTATATGTACCACTTTACAGAATCTTAAAAATGCTATTGCTAAACGTAAACGTAAACTCCATTATTTGTGCTGTTCCTATATACATAATACTCTCGTTTCTCGTGTTACACGGACACCTCTCTCGACTTGGCCCGCAGCTTCGTTTGAAGATCGTCGAGTCCCATCTTGGACTCCGTTGTGGTTGCCATTTGCTTGAGCGTGACCGTCTCATAGTCGCTGCCACTCTCGTCGGCGAACTGGATATCGTCCAGAGCAAGGAACTCCTGCAGATCGTTGGTCGACTTTTCGACTGCAGTCTCCTTCTCCACATATGATCCGGTCATCGACTCATTGGGATCCGAGTCGGCTTCCACTTTCTGATGAACTGCGGCAATCTCACTGGGGTGAGTCCTGACGGTGCGGATCTCGTGCTCTGGAACCCCTCCAGTGCCCAGGGAACACGTCGAGAGGAATCGCTGCTTGGAGTGGCGTCGCTGCTTGCGGGACATGTACGGCGTGGGCTGTTTTCCACTCTTCTGGACCTCGACCGTCGTCTCGCAGGGGGATGTGGCCTTGGAGGGGCGCTCACTGTTCAATGGCGACCGCTCCTCCGAGCTGGGCGTGTTGTCCGCCGTGTGGGATCTGCTGGACTCCGTGTTGCTGGCCGGACTCAGATAGTGGCCATACTTCGGCATTTGGATCTCCTCGTACAGAGGCTCTGCCTCCTCCCGCTGTGGCTCCGGCGTCTTGTCCTCGTCGTCA
This sequence comes from Drosophila azteca, assembly GCA_005876895.1. NCBI lineage: Eukaryota > Metazoa > Arthropoda > Insecta > Diptera > Drosophilidae > Drosophila > Drosophila azteca. The sequence goes on from VCKU01000016.1 coordinate 4,395,813, forward strand.
CGCTCGGCCACCTCCTCGAAGGGCGGTATCCACACCAGGTAGGCCGGATCCATTCCCAGATACGAGCCTGGTGCTGCCCCAGCATTGATCACGTTGTAGTCATAGTAGTCCAGCTCGAGCTCCTCCTGATTCCCCAACGAGAACTCGGACCCGGGTCGGGCGAGCAGTTTCCTGCGGTTCTGCTTCTCCTTGGACTCCTTGGGATTGCTGGTCGTCCGGATAGTGGCAGTGCTAACCACGCTGGCCGCCGGAGAGTAGCAGCCCTGAAATGAGGATACACACATATATGTATAGCTATAGCTATGATTCCTATGAGCACTACAAATACGAGTACCAACTCACATTGGTCAGGGAGGAGCTGACACTTCGAGAGCCCAGGCGACCCATTCGCAACGACTCGGAGACGGAGTGCAAGGAGCTGGCGTCCTGCAGGCTCTCGTCCAGACGGGAGGAGAGAAGCTTCAGGGTGACCGCATCGTAGCGATCCGAGTACTTGCTCATCCGCTTGCTGTTCATCGGCGGACTGTTGCACAGGGAGCTCATGCCGGACGATATAATGGACTCCGAGTCCTTGGCGCTGTCCTTGCAGCTGGTCGGCAGCATATGGGCCTCCGGTGAGCATTCGCCATCCTCTACTTTGGAGGACAGCACGCCTTCGCCAGACGAAGGCGAACCGATGACACAGCCGCCTTCCAGCGATCGCGCTGGTGAGCAGCGCTCGTTCCGCAACGTCAGCATTGAGGCCGAGCTACCAAGCTCTGGTATGGGATCCCTGCAGGAGAGAGCATTTGAGCATTGTCACGTCTGTGTGTAGAGATGCGTCCTGCGGGAGTACTCACCCCTTGACCAGCAAGCCATTTGGATCAGAATCCTTGAACTCCGTCTCGAGGTTCAAGTTCTCGGCGTCCACGCTCTCCCGCAGTATGGAGTGGCGCAGATGGTGCTTGGGTCGCATCTTCACCAGGTAGATGACCTCGGAAAGGAGTGTCGTAGTCGATGTGGCACGTGACGGCGGTCCATGTAGTGAGCTCAGCGAGGCCCGCGGCGTGTGCAGGCGTGATCCTTCGTCCTGTCGAAGTGCCACCGCCAGATGGTATTTCCGATACCGAACCACGTACTGCGCCCCGAGAAGGGCGCTTATCAGAATGATAATGCTGGCAAAGATCATGGCACTCAGGTGGACCAGGGTGAAACGAAGCCGTGACATGGATGGCTTCTGGTGTATGGCGCGGCTCTTTCCGGAGATTCGGGTGGCCGCAATAAGGGTCGTACTGCTGTTGGCTCCCCTGGCTCCGGCTGTGGGGTTCAACCGTTATAAATCAAGAGATGAAGGTGGAATTTCAGGTGAAATACTTACGTAGCTGCTGCTGAACATTGGCCATAAACCCGCCGGTACAGGCAGCGGCTGCTCCGTCCTCGGTGGTGGGGGATGTAGAGGATGCGTTGGCCGACTCTCCTGACGAGAACTCCACCAAGAGCTGCCCGCCGCTGGACTCGACGGCCACCGGTATGTGGTTGTAGATGTGACCGCCCTCGCCGACGGCTCCCTTGAGAGTTAGGCCGCCGCCGCTCAGTTCCACCAGCAACGTGGATGACAGCGAGGGTCCATCGCGCACCTTGATGTACTGGGAGGCACAAGGCAGGCGGAGGAAGCTCAGGACAAGGGAGATGGTCTCTTCGCCGTCCACCTGGAGAAATGGGAGGTTTTTGTAGCAGAGTATTATAGGACATCCCTTAGAATTAGGGTCAAGACCTCATCAACTTTCAACGTTCAACCTTCAAGCGGAAGTTCGATTCGAGCATCCTGCCTGCCTGCGAGAACGTGCCAATTGGTGGTCTAATCAACCCAATTGTATTAAACATAATCAAGGAAAAAGTTCGTCCTGCGCAGAGCCCCACCAAACCCCTAAAACGTTGATAGTTTCGGGTTTGTTCGAGCACTGAAATGAACTTGACAATACGACTGGAAGCCGAAGTGGGGCATTTATTATGCATGAATACTGTCTGTCGGTCCAACCCCCATGTCCCACAACGTATCTCAGTCCCACTCCAAGCCCCCCACTACGTCTTTGTGGCATGCAACATTAAGCTACAATGCCTTTGTCACGGCGGCCGACCCGGCAGCCTCCGAAGCGTACGGGAATTTTATTCATGGACACATTTCTGTATGTTTGGCATTGTTCATCTTTATGGTTATTGCCGCAGGCCGCCTCTTGAAAGAACACAAACTTTCAGACCATCAAGAGTGTCCAATGGTCAAATGGGGGGTCAAGAGGTTTCAGTGGGACCAAAGGGAAGTGCGGGGGTCAGCGAAGCGAAGGACATACCTGTATTAGCCAGAAGGAGCGTCCCGGGCAGCTTTGAGTGGCTCCCGCTATGATCCGCTTGGGCTTCGAGGAGCCCAAATGTACAATGCAGCCACAACGACAGCCGGGCCCGATCTCCTGACTGACCTCCGAGTTGTTCGATTTGCTCAGTGTGGTGCCGGAAGTCTCGTAGATGCAGTCCCAGGTATCGGCAATGCTCTTGCCACACTTCTCCGTTTCAACGGAGGGACCCTGCAAATAAAAATGGTATTTTGAAAGGACATCAGGAATCACATCTATCAATCTGTGGTTAACAAAGATTTTTATTTGCTGAACAACGAAAAACGTAAAATATTAATACATATTTAATAGAAGAGATTTATTTCGAATTCGTCCTCCTCTTCTTCCATGAGCTCTTCCAAGCCCGACGATCGGCTTGCTCCCGTGACGTCAGTACTTCGGATGGACTTTGTCTCGCTCGTCTTGGCATCCACCATAGAGACAGCGAGTGGTGCAACTGCTGGGGGCGGGACACTGCCCTCGCTGCTGGATGCCTTCTTGACGGACACGTCACTGCTGGAGCCTTCCGGCTCTTCCAGGGGCTCCTCCTCGACCTCGATTTGATCGTCCTCGCGAGAGGACGACACGTAAAGGGTGGTGCCAAACTCCACGTCGATGATGGAACGGTCGGGGCCGCGTCGAAGTTCTGAGAGGTCGTCCCCGTCTTCCTCTGTCATGAGGTTGTCGGCAAGTGTGGTGTCCACCTTAAGATCGACGACCTCGCTTTTAAGTATCTCGATGGGCTTTGGTTTGGGCCTTGGGGGCATGAAGCCCATCTTTCCAGGGACATACAGCGAGGAGGTGGCACTGGCTATAGACGCCACCGACGGGGTGCGTGGCAGCTCCTCGGAGTGGGAGCCGACAATGTTCATGAGATGCGAGAGCAGATCAAGGCGCGCCAGCTTGCAGATGGTGGCAGCCTCCTCCTTCACCTCCTCGATCACCTCTGGCGCGTCCACATCCGCCTCGACCAGCCGCTTCGCGAAGTGTTTGACACCATTCTCGGCTATGATGGCATCCCGCACAGTAGTCTTGACGTCCTGCATCATGCTCCGCAGGCGCAGTATCTCAGTCTCGTGCTGATCGTGCATCACTATCAGGTTCTGGTTCTCCAGCGACAGGATCTCCATGTTCTTGGCAAGGGCGCGGAGCTTTTCCACCGCATCCTTCTGTATCGCCTGCTCGCACTTCTCCGCATGCTCTTTGGCCTTGTAGGCCTTGAGGTAGCGATCCGCCTCCACGAACTTGACCTTGAGATTCTCGTAGTTGCTGGTCAGCCCCTCGATGATCTTGACCTTGTTGACGCAGTTGCGCACCAGCTCGCTCTTGATTTGGTCCAGTGCGCCGTACTGTTCCTCCATCGCCTTGTGGTTCTCCTTCTGGGTCGTATACTGCTTCTGCAGCTTGATCTGGGACGCCACCAGCAGGTCAATCTCCTTCTGCAGGGCAATGTTCTCGCGGATCAGGCGGCGCGTGTAGCCCGCGTTGCGGATCTCGCTGGAGCGCGTAAAGTCCTCGGATACCTGCAGCAGCTTCTGCTCGACCTCCTTCTTGAGGGCATCTTTCTCGACCACCGCCCGCTGCTCCATGTTGTACAGCGCCTCCTTTTGTTCCTTTTCCTTTTCCTTGAGCTCGGCCTCCTGGTCGTCGAACTTCGCCAGTAGTATGTCGCGCTGGATGCGGAACTCGTCCAGGGAGTTCAGCTTGCCATTCAACAGCTTTATCTCGGACGTGAGCTGGTCGTGCATGGCCTTGTACTTGGACTCCAGCTCGAAAATCTTATCCTGTGCCATCTTATTCTCCTCGTCCCGCACCTTTTTGATCTCCACCAGGCGCTCCTCCAGCTCTGTGATCGAGTTGTTCCGCTCCGCCAGCGTTCGCTCCAGGTGGGCGGCAACATCCGTGCGATCGCCTTCCACTTCCTTCAGCTTATCGTTCAGCACACTGTTCGACTCGTCCAAGGTCGACAGATGCGATCGGAGGCGTGACAATTTCTGGTTGAGGTCCGAGATTGTCAGCTCGTAGAAGGTCCGATCCACCTGAGTAACTTTGTTCACGTCCTTCTCCTTCTTCCCCTTCTTCTTCGGCGGCATCTTGATGTATTTCTTACTTTTCCAACTTTTTCTGTTTACTAATTTTCAAATTGTGTTCGAATTTTGGGCAAATATACGTTTTGAATCAGCTACGTGAATGTATGTTAGCGACAGGACAGGACAGGACAGGCCAGGCACAGAGGCTCACAGGCATCTCTGTTTCGTTTAAAAGCAAAGTAATTCAATAAATTCCTAAACAAACACAAAGCCGCACAGTTGTCAAGGATATGAACTTTAGTGCAAAAGCTTTCACCAAAGTTTCTTGCTCCACCATAGTTCATGAAAGCTTTAGTTCATAATAAAGCTATCGGATAATATAACCCTAGGTTAATTTATTCGGAAAGATTGGGCTGAAAATGAGGTTCTTGCATATCAATGGGATCTCTTTGGGGCAGAATAGAAACACACAGAGTAGTTCCGCATTCACGTCTCTTTATGATCGCCACGAACTAGTTCTAGATAGACCGAAGCTCAGCGAAGCTCTCTCAGAGAGCGACTTGGGCCTCAAGCCTCAAGCTCCGTGCTCTCGTGAGCTTACCACATGCTTGGGAGCTTTTGCGTTCGAAGAAGTGAATCGAACATGGAAGTATCGTGTAATATGAAAGAGTTCATTGCTTCCTGTCACAATAGTGTCACAATAATTGTGGAGTGCAAACTGTTTAGGTAAAAGGGGTGCGCTGTACCCATTCAGTGTATTCCCCTGCATTGTCCCCTCCATTGTTCCGGGTCCCGCGCAGCCAGCGGCAAGGCTGTGGGTGGACCTACACCTACTGGCAGTAAGTGTGGCAAACATTTAAAAACTTGGCTGTAATTGTTCTGAACAAGTTGGCAAACTGCGAACAAATGTGTCCCGGCCCCTATCGCTGGGATGTTCATGCCGGAAGTTTTCGGATAATGAAATGCATGGGCGGGGGCATTACGCGCACTGTTTCCCACAAAGGAAACAAGATGAAGTGAGCCGACGCTGCCACTGCCGCGCACTTGTCGGAAGTGCCGTAAAATTCCCCTGCCTGCCCCATGCTGTCTACAGAAAGTGTCGCCCCCACACCCATCCACACCCACACCCACACCCATAGTTCTCCACAGATAGCAAGCGGAATCCTCCCGCCGCCCCCTGCCAGCCTGCCGTACAAAAACAATGGAATAGTTGTACGGGGTGCACAGGGCATGCTATCCTGGGGGAATAGGGGCATTTCAAGTGGATTGCGAACTAAACTGGAATGTCCCGCAGGCAAGGCAGGAGGGGAAGTAGGAGCAGGAGCAGGAGGTGGAGGTGGAGTACAAATGCCGAAAGTTTAGCACTTATTCTTTGCGCCTCGATACAAATTTACAGATGTAAGCATTGCATTAATCATTCCCTCAAGCATTCAATCAAACTTTGACAATCAACTTCGTGGAATCGAGAGCCCTTTAAGATGTTCAAGAAATCCCAAGTTATTGCAGAATATTACTATTATCCAAAGTTCTATGTAAGGCATAAGCAAAAGGATATCGTATTATTACAAACCTCGCAGAACTTTGCTCCATAGCGCGGTGGTGGGGAATCACAGAATCGGTAGCGATTTCGGGTCCCTCCCAAGCAGTTGGTGGAGCAAGATGTCCACTCGCTCCATGGGCCCCATCCACCCGTATCGGAATCTACAAAAAAATGATAAATATGTGAGCTTATGGATTTGCCATGAAAATATGTATCGGAAACCTACCGCTGACTGGCAAAGTGGGGACGCAGTCCATCCGCACATCGGCTACGGCCCCGGAAATGGCCTGGCTGACGTACACGAAGCAGTACTCCACGTACTTCTCGGAGAAGAGTTCGCAGGAGAAGTAGAGCGAGTGCTGGCTCTTGACGACCCGCTGCTCGGCCACATAGTGCAGCGATGTGGGCGGCTTCAGGGAAGCCACATCGGCGCGCAGCTTGGCGTAGAGGCGCACCCGATCGCCCTGCTCCAGGATGCAGCCGGGATACTCGTACAGCACCCCGATGCCCGTGTGTGGATCGCAGGGGAAGATGCTCCGGGCATAAACGTTGAAGACGAACTCGTCGCTCCAGTCCACGCTGAGCTGCCGTCGGGTGGTGGGCACATTCTGGGCGGCCACCATGGGCCGCAGCTGAACGGCATAGTTCCCGGCCAGGCCGAACAGCTGGCAGCCCAGCTGCAGGGTCTTGTTCTTGGGGAAGCCTCGCACCTGCTCCGCAAACAGGACACTGGACCTGGAGACATTGAGGCCGCAGCTGCGCTCCTTGCCGCAGTAGATCAGCTCCAGCCAGAACTCGGGCAGTCCGGGCACCTTGCCGGCGACTAGGGCCTCATCGCAATCGACTTCGGGAAAGCGCAGCGTCACCTCCACAGGGGCCTTCGGATAGGTCCGCAGACGGACTGGACTGACAATCATCTCGGCACTGGGCCACCGCACATCGAGGGTCTGCAGCAGCCTCTCGTCCTGTGCCGGCACCAGGGTGGTCGTCGTCATTGTGGGCCTGGGCAGACCATCTGCATCGCTGCGGTTCCGTCGATCTAGGTCGGAGGGTGCTTCCGATATCGTCTTGAGGTTGCTGACAACCTGCATCTCATAGAGGCCGCCCAGAAAGAAGGTCTGACAGGGAACGGTCACCTGGGTGACATTGAAGCGAGGATCTGGAAAGAGGGGTATGTTCTGGACCACCTCCTTGCGCTTCCGCTGGAGCAGTACTTGGGTGCCATTGCTGCTGGTTCTGCCGCTGCCGCTGCCGCTGCTACTGCTGCTACCATTGTCCTGCACAGTATCCTGGTGGCCTGCCGCCAAACCCTTTTCCGGAGAGGACACGACCTCATCAATGATTTTGCTAATGACTAAAGTGCTCATTATGGTATTCCTGCTCGTCAAGGAGTCCCTCTCATGCTCCAGCTCCTGCTCCTGCTGGGGCCCTCGTCCGTCGGTGCTCAAGTGGGGGGGCGTGACAGGCGGCTCTGTGTCGTTTCCATTGAACTGGATCTGCACATGCAGGTCCCCGCTGAGTGCAGTGAATGTGCTCGGGGACATCAGGCGACCCTTTCGCACCGCCAGCACGTGACCTTTTGTCGAAATCGAGACAGAGCCGAAGCACAATGCGAAGAAAAGCATGAAAAGATGAGAGATACAAATTATAAATCCCTGTAATTCATTTCTTGCCTCTGCCTCTGCCCCTGCCTCTGCCCCATGCTCCCATTTCAAGGAAGCCATTCATTCAGCTATTGTGTGTGCCGTCCTGGTGGTGTAAATTGAGATGAAACAGAGCCAACAGCTCTCCCATTTACAGATTACGGAGGCAAAACAAAAGCAGCAACAGGAAAAGCTCTGTTACGGAGAACCGAACATATCATACCCTGGCCACTGTGCTACGTTCTATGTGCAATTTTGAAATCCTGCAACCCATGTCAAAGTCTTTCTAATTGACTGACACTTGGAGACAAAGGCTATCGAGTATATCACTCTCTTTCTATCTACTCTCTCTACTCTCTACTCTCTACTCTCAACTCTTGACTCTTGACTGTTGATTACTGACTTACTGACTTAATAATGCAAAGAAAAATGGATATGAGATTAACCAGAGCCTCGTTTGTACTTTGGAATGGAGAAAATTGGATAGAAAACTAGAGTTCTATACTCTTCAATTTATTCGCTGTCTATACATATTTTATATGGTAAAAATGTGTCAGAAGCACTGAGACCTTCTGTCATAAAATGAGTTTCACTCACTTGTTTCGCTCAACAGGAGCAACATTATGGATGGTATAATAATTTTCCACTTGACTACTGATTCGAGGCCTGATGCTATCGTTCCGATTGTCTCCTTGCGCTTGCAATTCACCGCCATCTTCTTTTTCATATGCTTCCTTCTTCGTGTGGTATTTGTTCCTTGTGCTTGTGTCCCAATTTAGTCAATGGAGGTGGTCCACTACTCTGTCTGCGGATGCTGCCGGACGGGGACAGTAGCCGGGGGGCAAGTGGGGCGCTGTCTGTTATCCTTCATTGGGGGACAATGAGCATCTGGTTAGCTCTTGTCGCTGCAGGAAGAAGGTTCCTTGGCGTGGACATATTCTGAAAGGGAAATAACGAAAGCCACACAAATCAATTGCAGGTAATGTCTATGCAAGAAGAATAGAAAAGAATGGAAATGAGTACAGGACGCTTGGGGTTAGCTTCGACTCTGAAAGAGAGGGATGTAGTAGAAGTCAAACATCATTATCTTAATCCCATCTTTGCTCAATTCATTCCCAATCGATTCTCAATCGATTCTCAACCGATGAAGTTATCGGTGGCATGTTTATTTCGCTATCTATATCACTGTATCGCGCTCACAACTCTCAGAAGAACTGTCCGGACTTCCACGTAACTTGCATATATTTCAAAATATGTGTGTATGCATATTCCGAGCTCTTTTTTAAAAATGAATTGAGAATGAAGTACTTAGAAGCATTAACTATGAATCAGCTCGAATGCTTGAATTGATCTTTGTCTCGACCACTTTCCGATTCAGCTTAAAAAGTCACTTTCGATTCCCAACAATACTCGTACAATGCAAACAATACAAATGACATCTCAACCGAAAGAAACCTTAAAAGTAAGTGCCAACAGCAAAGGGTGTCAACGGCCCCCTTTCGGACAATAAAACATCCCCATCCCCCTTCCCATCCACCCTCTAAGCCAAAAAGTACCCTCCTCACATGTATGGCCTAGACCGTGTATCTAAATGCACACGAGAGGGAGTATATACATACAGACGTACGTACGTACATATGTATATGTATATTGTACGCTTTTGTATATGAAAACTCCTTTGTGCCCCAAAAGAAAACAGAAATCAAGAAAAAAGTGCTAGAGTAAACATCCCGACTATAAGGATACCCGTTCTCAGAATTATTTGGTGTGGAACTATAATGCTAATGAAGTGGAAACATCATTAATGGTGAGGACTTGTTTTCCAGACTCTTAGACTCTTCTACATAGCTCTTATACTCATCAAGATCCATGGATGGATATAGTATCTATGTATACACATACAGAATTTAGAAAGCAAGAGTAAGCCTTTCTACTCACTGCTTACTGTGCTCGTACAGCCACAATATACCCTTGTTTTCTGAAAAGTATTGGGTACCAAAAACAGAATCAACCCTCATAAATTCTTAAACCAATTACAAGTCGTGCACGAAGCATTTTTATGGCGATTATTTTCACAATTCAATGCAATTTCATGAAAGTTATGGTCCAACACAGCGAAATAAAACAAACATAAAACTAAGAAAAATTGTGATTCCAAGTGCCAGATTCTGGTCTTTACGATTGTCACTTCGGAAAACGTAATAATAAGTACATGTTTAGTCAGAATTCCTGAAATACTCGTACCTGTTTTGTTGTGTCGTATTTGGGGTCAAAATTGTTTCAAATGATTGTGGAATAAGCACTCCAAACAACATATGTACATATCTCTCTAATTGCACATTTCACTCTTGTGTTTGGTCAAAGGAAATTTTCAATTTCAATTTGTAAAGTAATTTGAGCTTTTATGTGGCATTTTCATTTCCATTTTCCCCCGCATTAGTTTGACTGCAGCTGACAGATGGACGCTAACGCTAATGCAAACGCAAACGCAAACACTAGAGTTAATGTGGCCCTGTAAGAGTATTAGTTATCAATTCGTTCTGTTGACCCATCCAGCCCAATACTATCGGGGGAGGACCGGAAACCACTCGGAGTGTTTGCTTCCCCACCATAATTAAGTAAGTTTCGTACAAATACGTGTATAATATTAAACACATTCTGAAACAAGGCAAGCAGCGCAACATCAGACCCAGACCCAGACCCAGCTCCAGCTCCAGGTGCTGCTATTCATCACCGGCTGAAAGGAGGCCTCGGCATCCCCGTCATATGATGGCTAAATCAACGTACGACCATCAACTTTGTACAAGTTTCTGCAGCTAGTTCCTGTGTGCCTACATCGACACATGCAAGGAGGCATCCAGGTGCCCACCCACCCTTCATCATTAGCGAAATCTGCCATCGTCATTGGCATGTTGTGCTCCATGTGCCTGTGCCTGACCCTGCCCCTGCCCCTGCCCTCGCTCCTGCACAGCCACACCCCATCCATCCATCCTTCCATTCTCGTAGGATTGTAAGTTTAATTACGGACACGCAAGGATCATATACCGATAGGTAGGCAGATGGCACATTGCACGCCTTTCGCGCTAATGAGTCGGACCTGCCACGGGATCCCACATGAGACATGCGTCCCTCCGTGCGCATTCGAACGGTTCTCAGTGGAGGGACAAACATCTATACTTACATATGTACATATGTATGCACATATGTATGTGCTTTCAATTGTGGGTTGCCTTTGGTCCAACACCATCACCTGGTCGGTCACAAATCAAACTGGCGATACTTTAATGTGTTTTGCATTCTGTGTTGCTTTCCGTTTGATATCCTTTTTAGCCAGTCAGCAAATTCCCAATCAACTTTCGGCAAAATTGGATTCCACTTTTACATAAGCAAATTGTTATTGTATATAGCATTACGTAAGGGCTATGATAGCATTATAACCCTCCACATCATATCACATCACACCACATCACTGTAAAATGTTTGCATAAGTCCGCCCACACTCACACTCCGCCCGGACTCACGGACTCACGGACTCACGGACGACATATCAGTTACCATTCAATAGCTAAAATGTGTGGAAAATGAAAGCAGAAATCAGAGCACACTTTTCATTGCCAAAATTTTGGCAAACTCTGCTCTGTGCAACAGGGGAACGTGACGTGTTGCCACCCCGGCCACCATCATGATTATCGATGTCGCTGCGGCGACAAAGCGTTGCGATGAGGGTGGTGATGAGAGAGGGTGGGTAGCATCGGAAAACTATTAACTGCACTGTGCCGTGCGGTCCTTTCAATGGGCCATTATCCTGCTAGCCAAAGCCAGTCTACAGTCTACAGTCGACACCCGCCACCCGCCATCCGCCACTGACGCTAATCGCTGGCCTGGCCCGCCCGCCACACAGGCCTCCAAATCGTCGCTGCGTGGAAAATCAAAGTGATTGCGGCACAGAGAATTATGGTGCATGGCTTGGCCCGAACCGTGGACCCTGTGCCTAGTGCCTGGTCCTCGTCCTCGTCCTCGTCCTAGGAGCACCTAGGAGGGGGCAGTACGACAGGCAGGCTCTACATGTCATTGCCCCTGCCTGACTGGTTTGCCGTCTGGCTACCAATTCCACCCTCGCCACTCGCCACTGCGCCCACCCCCCACCCTCCCTTGCGACCCCAACTGAGTGCTGTTATTCATTATATTTTGTGGGCAGGGAAAACTCTGCTTGGACTCCGCCGGGGGTGACTCGTCTATGAAAACACACACACACACACACAGAGGCGCACAGACGTAGAGTTCTCTACGGACGAAACTTTAAAATGCGCAAATTCACCCACAAAGGAAAAGGGAAAAATGCAGATTTTGAATATCCACACATTTACATGCTCTGTTTACTCTTAATCAATGGACAAGGCTGAGAACGAGCTGAGTTTGCAGGGAAAGTTTCGGTTTGCCAGCGGACTCCCCCCCAGCCCGCATGCGGTGCACTGGTACTGGTACTGGTAATGGTAATGGTATTGGTACTGGTACTGGTCGTCCTTTTGCTCTGGCCGAGGCTGCCTTTGCTGCCTCAATGGGGAGAAGGGAAGAGGGAAAGAAGGGAAGGGAGCTACGAACGTTGTTTCTGGTCTCTCTGGTAAATGGGCTTAAAACTACAAATAATAAATCCCTCTGGGATGTAATTGCCCGACCTGGACCACAGCCATACACCAGCTTGTCCTCGTTTCACCGAAATGATGGAAAGCAGAGCAAAGCAGGCATGTACATGGGCATGGGGATGGGCATTAGGCCACGGCTAAAAGGATCCGCTGAAGGAAACAACTTTTACGAGTACACAATGAAAGTCAGTTAAAAGCAGGCATTATTACTCTAGGCATAAGATCATAAGATCACAAGCCATCTGCCATCAAACAAAATTACACATAAATAGTAGCCAGTACATATGTACATATGTATATGGTATGTATGTTTATATAGAAAGAGTGTTTAAAAAACTACAATTTATTTTGGTACATAACTTCAACAGCTTGGTGTGTGGTGTGCCTCTTTTTGTGGCTCTGTAGACCGCCAGCTACGAGGTTTTAAACACTTGCCAACCGCTGACCCCAGCCGTCAGCCGGCCAAAATAAGTGCAGCTCAAAGCGTGGCAAGAGCAAGACTGGGGCAAGAACCACAGTGCCGTTGCACAGTTGTCGTTGCACTTGACACCGAAACCACACCACAAAGACTTTAACTACAATTACCGTTAGGCTGCGCCACCCCTTTTTGTCACAGCAACGAAAGCGAAGAACTTGGGCGTCAAGTATTTAAATATACTTTACTCGCAAAAGATGTATCTTACCCCTCCCTCCACCTATGCCCCCACCACAACTTGGAAGCTCCCACCAACTGCAGGAAACCCAGATTCTGAGCAAGATTCGATGCGATGCCACATGTACATATAAGAAAAGATAGAGGAAAAGCTAGTTAACTTCCTTCCATGCGAACGTAGCTTCCCCATCAATAGATTCAATAGATGCGGAACATCTCTGTGTCGTTCAACCAGAAAAAGGGCGAATCAAAGCTAAAAATACCCAATGATGGATAGACATAGTCGCAACACTTGCAGGGCCGCTCAATCCACTGGGAATGGAGAAGTGAGGACGAGCATGTGGGTTCGCTTATGAAATTGCAAAGCAATTTTAACTCCAGACTGCATCTCCGCTGGTGGCATTTTCCACAAGACTAACCGCAACACAGGCACTCGCGTGCCCCATGCAATTGACATTGACGTTGGCGCCAAGAAGTGGGCGGGTGGACTCCTGCTCCAGCTCCTGCTACGGCTCGAACCTCTTTCATCAGAACTAAAGGCACCTCATCATGCGAGAACTGCTCGCATGTAGCCACACAACAGTAAATAAAAGCACGAGTACATTAGAATGGAGGTGAAAAGCTTATCCATTGCAGACGGCCCTCAGGACGTATGGAGCACAGAGGCGCAGCCACTGCCTCTACCTCTGCCCCTGCCTCTGTCCCTGTCCCTGCCTCTGACTGAATCCAGGTAGAGCCCTGCCATATGGAAATGGAATGCATTACACGGACAAAGCTACTCAAGCGGGCGCCCTGGGGCAACGACTGGATTGCATGCAGGTGGACATTAAAGAGAGTCGACACCGACAGACCGAGCTCCACTACGACTGCGACGACGCCTCCTATGCGGCAGGCAGGCAGCAAGCCAGGCGGGCAGCAAGTGCTACTTAATAATTGAAGACCCAGGCGTTCGCACTGTCGTAAACTTGTCGAGAGTCCTGTCCTGGCCTGGCCTGGCTCTCCCAACGTCACTTTAATAAACGTCTGCGACGTCTGCCCAGGAAACTTAGCGACTAGACCGCAATCTAAGACAGCCCTCCAGAAGCGACTTTGAATGCAGACTACATAGAAGACCCAAACCCCACCCGACCCGACCCGACCCGACCTGACTCCGTCACGGCTTAAGTGTGGGTGTGCTCGTTCCGATTCTGGCATGGCATCCGCCTCTATGCTGCCTCTAAACTAAATGTGCACTTAAATCAGTCAGCCACATTGTCGGGGTCCGCCCCCTGTCGTCCGCACTGCGCGCTCCTCGCCCCGCCTCTAGGATGCCCTCGAGCGTAAGTCTTGTGGCTGTCGTCTTTGTATCGCACTGCTCCAAAGTTGCCAAAGACACAAACAGAGGCACACAACGGAAGGCGGAGACCGCGCAAGACCGTGTCGCTGTATTTTCGGGAGCGTCCCACAGTGCCGTTCCGTTCCTTTCCGTTCCGTTCGTCCTTCGAAACGAAGTCGTATCAGTGACGCCAAATACATATCCAATTAGAGGGTTTATTAGACCAGTACAAAAAGGGATACTCATACTCGAGACACAAGGAAGACCTACAACTGGCCCTGAGACCCTGAAATTTGTTGTAGTTTTTCAATCAATTCTCATTACATTGTCATGTAATGGGATCTGTTCTTACAACATTAATATACCATGCGTTTGAAGGCATTTCAGAAGGAACCAACTCACTATTCGATGACCTCTGAATCGACTGCAACTCCAACTTGCTCTCATTACGGTTTATTTATTCATAATTTACCATCTGGCGTGGGGTGGCGTGGGTGATTCAATTGAGTCAACTAATCCAATCAAATTACGAGTCTTCACGTGCCGGATACCCCCTGCCCCGTACCATAAAAGCTGTGTGGAATGCCAAACTTTGCGTTGCATGAAAATGAATTACAGTCAATTTAGTTTTGGCCTAAATAGATAATTCCACCATATCCATGCCATATTCCGCCCTCACGCATCAGAAAGGATGCGATAACAAATCTGTAAATCAGCAGAAAAAAAAGAAAAGAAAAACAGAAAAGGAGCTAAAACGAAAGGAGAGCACAAATTGCGTATACGAATATTAGGGTCACCGAAATAAAAACTCCCCGAGTTGATTTCCGATTGAAGGAATCCCAGACAGTAGCCGGCGGCGCTTCGAGATAGAAGTTGGCTCTGGCACTCGGTCTGGGTCTGGGTCTGGCACTGTGTATGGATTCTTCCTCCCTTATCGGCCGGAACACAGTGTTCATATTTGCATAACTCTCGCATAGAGTCCTAGGCGTGTATTGAGGCGACACTCCCTTCGGAAGGGCTCCGGCTTTGGCCTGGCCTGGGAGCAGCTATCTCCCTTTTCCCGTTTTCCGCTGCGCAAATGCCACAAGTCGCCTCCTCCGCCTCCGCCTCCGTCCATTCCGTATCCTTATATTTGATGTCGTTGACGCTGGAACAGCTGGAGCTTGATTTGTCAGTTTTTATGGCAGGCAGCCTTTGAGGCGCCAGTGCCGCCAAGCGAGAGGAATCCATTAATCGACGACAGCGCCGACAGCCCAGACAGTGCGCCCAAAGGAGTTCATCCCGAAAATATAATGAGTCGGCACAAATGCTTGGGTATTTGGTTTTTTTTTT
Source organism: Drosophila azteca (assembly GCA_005876895.1). Lineage (NCBI taxonomy): Eukaryota > Metazoa > Arthropoda > Insecta > Diptera > Drosophilidae > Drosophila > Drosophila azteca. The sequence goes on from VCKU01000016.1 coordinate 4,411,334, forward strand.
TCGTGGATTGCCACGCGAATGTCTGGGAATTTCCCGGGAACTTCACACTGACAATACTGACTGTACGCCAGGCCATTCGCTTTGATTGATTTGTGGTTTTGCGGACATGTTGCGTGACCGAAATGCCGGATTTCATACATCAAATGTTGAGTAAATAACAATAATTACTGATTCTATGTACACTCATGGCAGGAACATACAAACATAGGTCGTCGTGTCGTGTTCAAAATGTTTGTGCAAACACAATTGTATTAGCGGTAAACACAAACGCTTCAACCATCCCATCCCATCGCATCCCATCGCATCCCATCCACTACAGAGTCAGAGTACACATTCACGAAGCTACCCATTAAGCAGTCAGAGTATCTAACCACTAAACATCCACTCTACGTATCTACATCTATGCTAGCCATTAAACATTTTAGGGATTTTGGAAATTAATACCCGATAACGGGTACAGCAGTTTTGAATAATGCTGCGAGATTGAAATTGTTAGGGGCAATATTTTTGGTTCGCTTTTCGTTCGCTTCATTTGCTGTTGATTTTGTGGTTGGGTTTCAGGGCTTGCCGGGATGATTAATGGAATGCGTATTCGCCATTTCCCACCCAGTCCTCCCCCAGGGCGTCCATTACGATAATGAGCCCGGGCTGAAACCGACTCCGTTTAGAATAACAGCCACGACTGGAGTAATCGGAATGTTTTTCGGGAGTGCACAGCGAATATCTTGCGAAAGAATCTTGAAGTATCTTTGAGTCCTTTGTACATTTTGCACGGACATTCAGTTCTCTTTGGAAAAAACTCTAATCAAAGGAAGGACAGATTACATCGAAGCATTTTGAAAGATTCCCCGATTAATAGGTGGTACATGAAAAAGTAATCAAACAGAAGGAGGTCATTACTTTATCTGCGCAGTGGAATGCCATGCCATGCGATGCCCCAGAGGCCAATGGTCCAATGGACCAGAATCCCAGTTTCCAGCTGCCAAGCTGCCAAGCTGCCAGCTGCGGTGGTGGTCGGCCATAATTGTACCAAGCGGCCGGCAATGGATCTAATTTGAATAAAAATGGTTCTCATTACGTGCAGCATCACGCGCCTCCCAGCTGTGGACAGATACATCAGATGTAGTCGAAAGTGTGGCGCCTCAGCCTCCACACGCACACCTCATGCACACCCCACCTCATACAATCCCCCACCCAGCAGCCATGGAATCCAATCTTCCTGCTTCCCAGGTTCGTAGGCAAAATTGTTTATGAGAAAATTGTTTTGGGGAGTAGGTGGCGGCGAGGGAGAGGCTTATGACACGCAATAGCGAACCTCTCCATCCACATCCACATCCACAATACACAATACACATCCAGGAAGCGGAAGTGTAATACGTGGGGGCATGGCCATCCCCAGGAGTTGCGTGCCTGCCGTGGAAGATTTGTAGGAGCGGGTGGTAAGTGGTGGAGCACCACGTTGACTTCGATTTATGTTTGCCACGAGCCAACAGCCACCGAAAGTAAATTAAATTTGCATTTTTTTATTAGGAAGTATTTTGCTGAGTCGTACAGTCGGTGCTTTTGGGACAGATCCCCTCTCCATGTTTGTTGAACCCCCAAAAGGTGGCAGACTCCACCCCCGCCATCAACTCAAGGTGGCTGAGTCTCAGAGACTGAGTGCCCTCCGTCTAATTGTGCCTGTCTCTGTACCTGTTCCTGTACCTGTTCCCGTGCCTTTGCCTTTGCCTTTGCCTTGATTATTTTCATTATTCGGAGGTGCAAGCATTCACATTCACATTCACACGAGCATAGATTTGTGTATTTGTTTTGTTGGCAGGGACGGAAATACTCGTACATACATAAGTGTGCCCCGTCCCCCACCACCACCACCACACTCTGCCACCAGTAAGTCGTTGACTCGTATAATCGCTTACCGCCGGATTACATTGTCGCATAAATTGCAAAATGAAACCCCGAATCCGGCTTCAGTTTAATTACGCACATTTTTCCGCATACTGAAATGAAAAACAAAGAAGATTATGGGATAAACGCTACTCGGGTATCCTGTATTCAAGGAGCAATCCAATTTGAAATTAAAACTCATGATACTGCAAAAGAAAAGTTTCCTTTTTTCTCTCTTTTTCCGGCTGTAGTCATTAACCAAACACGATGACATTTTGTGAGTCGTTCGTTAGATATCATCCAAAAAGGCCTGTTTTCAATTTTTTATATACTGCCCAATGACCATAGCATGAATTGCAGAATTCTTCAGCATATGTGATACATGTCCAATACATCAACTATATTATTGATATAAAATAAAACACGAATCAGAGGAACCATCGATCTTTGGTATACGAGCCAAAGTATTCCCCTCTTTGCCGTCTTTCATTTGTCTACAATATGATTTGGCTCTCTGGCTCGTATGATTAATATCGTTGGGGTAGCAACGCAGGAATTATAAATAAATAATTCCATTCATACTCTAGCATGATAGGTTTACGCCTATGTCTATGCGTGGAGTCGACTAAATTAAAGCTGTTAAACAATATAAATATAATTAAGTAATTGCTCCCTTTATCCGAAACTTAAACAAAAATATGATAATATGAGTCAGGTGGGGGGGGGCTGAACACACAGATACAACAATATCCACAATTGCATTAGTCGAAAGCCAAACTTAAAGATACATATTTCCCACTGGCAAATGGAGCAGTCGCAGTGCACAAAAGTTGCTCGAGGTGACATAGGAAACAGACTTCAAAAGCAAAAGTTTAAAGGAGTGAGGACACTGCACGAGTACCATACCGACTATAAGATACCCCCGTAATCGGTAAACAACCACCGATGGGCTGATCCTGTTTCATATATCCTCGAAAATACCATATACCCTCTGTACTGCCGACTCGGACTGGGTATAATTACAATTAAACAGAGGGAATGAAGTGCCGAAGAAGCCGTGCAGTGCGTCTGGCCTGGCATGCCATTCCGCGCGGTCATCGGATATCCTTCACTCTGCATTCAGTGCAGAAAACGAACAGCAACAGCAGTTCCCTTGCGAAATGCAAACAACTTACCAGAGTGAAGCCCTACGGAACTAAGTAAATTGTTGGCTTAACAAATTGCTAATCCCCATCGAGGGCAGTGGAATGGACAGGAGACTGGGGCATGCCTCCGTTTGAATGGTTCGTAAGGTTCGTATCTTTTAAAGTAGTGAGAGTCGAACTGAAATGCACTCAACAAGAGGTACCTATGTACATACATAATAGAAATGTACACAGAAAAATCCTTCATCATGGAGCGTTTTATTCTCAAGTCGTAGTGTGAAAATATTTAAATTTAATTGTGCGGCACTTGAGTACACTTGAAGGCCTGCATTTCTTTCAACTCCTTGGACGACGCTTGTGCTGTTGCTAGTTCTCCGAAAGGTCATTTCACTTGGCTTTTAAGAAAATTAGTTTAAAATTAATTAAAAGATTTTCCCCATAACAGCTCTGTGGCTTTTAGAATACTCCTACGAGCCGACGAGTCGAGTAGAGGAGCGACAGCCAGAACTCGAGGAGGACGAAATAATGGCAAAACTTGGGATAATCATCCCGACCACCACCAGCAGCACAGCACAGCATAGCACACACCACCCCACACCGTTCCTTGGCAGGCGGTTCGCTTGGGTGGACGTACACCAGGAATTCTGCTCACTTTTTAATAGTTAGCAAACCGCGGAAAAGCTATGTGAAGCTTAAACACTGTTTCAAATACTTTTCCGGGCGCAGAGTGTGTGTGTGTGTGTGTGTGTGTGTGTGTGCTACAGCACCCCCAACCCCCACCCCCTCCCTGGGTGGTGGCCCAAGCCGTTTACAACTCAAAAATACTTCAAAAGTCCTTGCCTGCGAATAAACTCCAATTATCCGCTGTTTTCGAGTTGACTTTCCTTAATTTTCCAGACAAGCATCCGCTAAAGAGAAGTTAATCGTGTTGCACTCTGACTCTGACTCGTTTATTAAAAAGTCAAGTTGCCTTGCCGGAATTTTCCATGGTATGGCTTGTAAAATATGTAATTACTGGGATACTTCGTACAGCTCTTACACTTGAAGTGATGTACTGCAAGCTGTCGCCCCATCCCGTCGTCCCACTTGGTTATCAAGTTATTCATAATTGAATGTTTCATATTGCCGGAAAAAAGCATATGTAATTGTCACAGAGAACAATACGCTCGTAGTTATGAGCAGATGCTGTCGAAATAAATTAAATCTGACGGATTTCCATTGTCAGTTTATCCGCTGTCCGACTATCATCTGGCATTCAATCGAACCGTATGCTTTTGTACTTGACAACAATGCAGACAATACAAACAGACCGACAGAGCGACAGAGACCCCAACAAAATGGAAAAGCTGTCAAAGCAATTGCACTCTATGGTTCTTTGGCTGCCAGGGTATACTATACCCTGTAAGTCCTTTTTCAAGATGACATTAAAATACCAGTATACGCTACTATTTCGTAAAGGAGATCCTTCAGTTTTGGGATAAGAAATAACTTCAATTGTGTTTTGTCGATCCACAAATATCGGAATTCGTTTACAGATTTACTTACATGTATCATAAACGATGATTAATCAATTCTGAAAGATATGTATCAGACAGGCATTATCGCCAAGTCGTTTAGAGCTGCTCCTTTAGAGCACGTTGCTTGTGGTCCTGCTGCAGCGACGTTCCTTTCTGATTCTAGTTTTACTTCGAATTGATTATCCCATACCTGTGCCCGCCACAGGAAAAAAACACCCCATGTTGCATGCAATTTTGGAAACACCACCAAAAAGAGAACAGGAATACGAACAGAGCGGCCAGACAGCGGACCTTACTTATGCGATTCCAATTGCCAGAGCGGTTTTAACGAATGCAGTGCCTTAAATTTCAATGAGATCACCCAATTCGCACGGATTAGTTCAATGAGTGGTGCCCCGACGGCTTCACTTTCGCCACATATGGGGATCCGAATAGCTTATTTCTGCAACACACTTCACAATAGTTAACCAATTGAATCCAGATACCCCCCACACACGCACGGATGTCACGGATGCCATTCAGAGGACCATTGTGCACTTTGAACCATTTGCCATCGCTCGGAAAATTCAATTTTGACAATTCTCAAGTGACACTTCGATGGCGCACTAAACAAAAAACAGAGCTGCGCTCTTGACAGCCTAGAGCTCGATGGAATGGATGATTCAAATCCCAACTACTACGACGATGTATGATACGATTGAATCCGATGATAGCGCGGCTACAGGCGAGTGGACTTTCACCCACGAACAGGGTCCAGAGCAAACTGGCGGGCACGCGACCTGAAGCCATCAGCCAAGGCGAAATAAAGCCACGAGCGCACGGACGAGCACGAGACACCACACGAGACTTCAGGCTGTCCTCACTTCCTGCTCGGGGAAAGCGAGAAGCGCACGCCAGCGCTGGTGTGAGGGGGTGCGCAGAGAGAGAGAGGACGCGAGCGAGCGCACGGGGTGGTTCAAACAACCACCCAGGGGGTGGCTCGGGTGGTTGTGCACGATATGTCGTGTGTTGTGACGCCGTCTGTTGCGAGTTGTACAAGTGGCATCCATCGCAGGCCGGCAAAAGGGGTGGAAAAGCGGGCGGCCAGACATTTTCCCCTACGTAGTACCAGTAGTACAAAATCGACTAGAATTAACTAGTCGCAGCATATAAATCTCTATGCGAGCCCTTGCTGGCACTGCATATTGGTAAATCATTAGTTGTGAATGTGAGATAAAAACTGAAAATCATCTCAATCTTATATGTATGTATAGACGTCACTTATCTAAATCCATGCAAGAGTAGCTTTACAGTTTGTGCACCATAAACGAGGTCCAATACTCATATATTTTCAGAAATAAATGCAGATTTACTCGTCAAGCAGCATCAGCAAAAGCATTAGAACAACATTAAAGGAGTAAAATCTTAGAACTAGGCTTTCTTCACTTGCAATAGCGATCAGCTTTCATTTTGCTACGTCTGTCCAAAAGAGTTTCATGCAGGGATCCTTGGGCCTTGGCTTCCTCGAGCTCTTTTATGGTGCTTTTGCTGATCAAAATCTTTTTGTCTTGAAATTTTTGGAACTTTTTCCTGTAGATAAATCAAAAAGAAAACGTTACCTTTCGCATGATTTATTCTGCGGTGGCCGAACTTACACATAATTCTTTTCAACTTCGCCCAAGTCGCCCTTCTCTTCTTTGGGCTCCTCGTCGACGACAACGTCTCGTGCTCCGTTGCTCCGTACTTTGCAAATTTCATGCTCGCCCACCTTTTTCCGCAGGGCCACGCATGCATCGTCTTCGGGATCGATAGACATGAAGTGTCCAGTTTCCGACAGCAGAGCCATTCGATTATCCTTAGGTCATTAAAGATATAGAACACAACTTTCTTTTAACACCTCTGGGGTCTTATACAACCGTGAAACATACCTCGAACACGGGCTCCCATTGTTCCATGCTACCAACGGCCTCTGATCGTCCCGTAACCATTCCATCCTTTTCAATTTTGAGATACTTTCCGTAGCCCGATTTGAAGGCCACTTTTCGGTCATTGATGGGAAATGCAGTGAAAATCTCCTCTGGTTCCGGAGTCTCACCAGAGCCGTGTGGGGCGCCCAGGGTAAACAGACTGGAATATTTATATGTGTGATTATAATGATGTGCCTACAGTGCGACTTCTTTGGATACATTACCCATTGTCCAGGGCCTTCAGGTAACAGCGATTACCAAATTCTATAGCGACTGTTCCGGTCAGGTCCACTGCGGTCTTTGCTTCCCACCAGCCGCCGTGATCGATTGCGTCTTCGTCGACTTGAACTTTCTGTTTTTTTGAAGATTCCTTTTCGTCTTTTTCCTTCCTGCGTTTCTTACTCTTTCTGTTTTGGAACGGGGAACGGAAAGAAAAACAATCATGTAAGCAACAAACAGCAGCAACAGGTTAAATATTCTTACTTGTGCTTTTCTCCCTTCAACACTAGTTTTTTGATGCGTACATTGTCATAATCGGACATTGTAGCTTTTATTTAGAAACAATTAAAAACAATTTTGTCGTGAAATTGAGCTAAACCAAATTTTTTATTTTGTTTTGGTATAGCGATGTGCAATATCTAAAAGAAAAATATCGACGGAACGATACACGATGAATTCATACAGGATTAAAAAAATCTTGGGATCATTTGCAATCCATTGAAATTAAACGGAAAAAACGACTATCAAACGATCTGGAAGTCAATCCTGATAGTATTCGTTAAACAAAGCAATGGGATGTACCTCTAAATGGCATTTCTACAAGATTTCTTTATTGGTGCATTGCAAAACAGGGTGAGTTTGTTAAACAACAGATATATTTGTCCACGTTATCGATACAAAAGTCGCATCCCAAGAATTTACAAGGTGCGTGACCTGGAGAGGGAAGAATCAATTTGAAATCAAACTGAACGAACCGGATCAGAGAAATATATTATCTAAATGTATTGAGATATACATATTCTTTGTGAATATTTAAATAATTAAATTATAAGAAGACTGATAAATAAAAACCACTTTCACTCATTAAGGAATGTAATAAAAAGAAACTGCACACTTTCAAATGAACATTTCTCCCAATGTTTTTGATCCCGCCAGAATGCTCAATCAATTCTGAATAATTTTGAATTTTTCCCTTGTCCGATTAGTCTTCAGTTTTTACAATGCCTCGAATCGAAAAGCAAGTACTGCTGTACTGAAATCGAAATTTCATACAGAAAATGAGCTAAAACGCCTTAAGGTTAGTGCAAATAGCGTGAAAAGCACTATAATTAAGTTTGGAGGGACATGCTGCATAAAAGACTTACCGAAAAGCGGCAGAAAAGACATGCGAATATTCCAAAATTGTAGCAATCGGTGTTAATATTAATTAACAAAAACCCGACAATGTCGATCCGAGCTTTGGCAAAAATTGGTTAAAAAAAAAGTCTGCGAATAGAAGTTGGAAAGCAGAGAGCTCGAAAGCTTTATGATCGGTTGTGCAGTGACGCAGTTGAATGCATTGAACACAATGCATACATCAGGATCGTCCATCAGGACGACGAAACATAAAAATTGGAGTCAACAACTTTATCCGGCCCACTATTTGATTGCTTTTGCAGGACATTTACACATGTGGTCTTATGAAAATCATATAAACAAACCTACTATGTTTTGGCCCGATCTTGTATACGCAACAAATGCACTCCTTAACGAAAATGACATTAATTTTGATACATTCATGAAATTTGGTTTAATAATTATATCTTGTAAAGAAATATAAGTAATTAGTTTCAAATATATAAATTGTAAAAAACACACAAAAACAAAAACAAAAAATATAAGCGTCTTATACCTGATTACGTAAAATGGAACTTTGGAAAATAATACAAGTACATCAGAGCAAGCAAGACTTCGACGGCCGAAGCTTTTAATACCATTGCAGAATGATAATTCCAATACAGTAGGCCGATTCGGTTACGATTCGGCTGAGCTATGAAGAGAGATTAGACTTTGGCTTGGAATGTCTCAAGAACTAGCTGACGGCAAAAATATTATATTCTATTCTAGGGTCCAAAATACTTCCTTTGCATTAAGAACCGCTGGTCAAAATCATGATACCGTCTGCAAGGGTATACAAATACATATAGCAAGCATAAATACAATATCCTGAATCGTATATAGGAATGCACGTAGGAATGCACGTCATGGAGCAACAACTGGTTACATATAGCCCTCGACCGACACATGCTGCCACTGGCCCTGTAATTAAATTTCTGATTAAAAACGATCCGAAAATGTTTAATATAATCATATTTACTGCGATGCCAAGGTTCCAGCCGACGCCTGCGGGATTCTCGCTTGTAATTCCGCACCGCCTACAGATGATGCCGTTGAGGGAGATGGCCCACACCTCGGCGCCCACGGATACCGATCGGAACCCGCAATGTTGCTCCGTGTGGGGTGGTATGTTGGCGGCATTTGGAAGAAACTGCCAGTGCGAACCCTCTGGAAAGGTTCTCGAAATCTCCTTGCGAACAGCCAGTCGCTGCTGGTTGTCCAGAGCCCAGATCCCAGCTCGCCCCACGCTTATTGCCTTAAATGTTACACCAGCCGGCGCCTCCACCTGCTGCCAGGCATCGCCGCAAGGGTTCTGCCTGCTAATGCCATAGCGGAAGAACACCATGCCATTGCGCGCCACCGTCCACACCTGACCGGATGGCCCTACGCTGATGGCAATCAGTGGCTGCTCGCTGGCAATATGCTCCCAGGCATCTCCGCGCGGATTCATGCTACTAACGCCATGACGAATGAGCACATCGCCATTGGAGGCAATGGCCCAAGCGGCAACAGGCACATTCTTAACGTCATGCGCACTGTCCAGATCCTCGTCCAGCACATGCAGTGCTGCATCGAGCACTTTCGACTGGCTCAGCTCCTGCCAAGGGCCACTGCTGCTCAGGCGGCATCTTTTCATCCACCGCCGACGACGCACGCAGTCAGTGAGCTTCTTGTGGGCATGATAGTTGGCAGGAAAGTCGATGGCATACTGCCAGCCCTCCTTATCGGCGCCACCAGGTATGTTGTAGTCAATGGCCCAGTCCGAGATCCACTCGCAGTGCGTGGACAGCAGCTTGGTATGCTCCTTACTGCGCTTCTGCCGCCCAGTGGCATCGCTCCACGTGTGCCGGTCTGTGGGCAGGCTTTTGGCAGTGAATCCGCTTATCGGATTCCACCGCTGATTCTCATACACATAGTACGTGTGCGTGTCTATCATTGCGTTTATCTTTCCGGAGCCCTCGAGGCCCTTTAGGAACATGCCGCCCCAGCCACCGTTGTAAACCCATGCGGTATTGTCGCAGGAGATACCCCATACAACATCCACTCCACTGTTGTAGACCCGCTTGATGTGGCCGCCCATCTGGCGCCAGTGCATCTGCTGCATGGACACAATTACTGACGGACAGCGATACAGCACGCTGAAGAGTTTGATGCGTCCACTCACGTACAGGCAAGTTACACTCTCCGGATCAATGCGGTATTTGTAGTCCGTATAGACCTCATTATTCACAATGATGTGGTAGTGGTTCTGCAGTGCTCTGAAACGATGGAGGGAGACGGATATATGAGCAGGTTTTTGGGCAGGTTTATTGATGCCACAGCCTTACCTGATTTTCAATGTAAATGTGGCGCCCGGAGCAAACACCACTTTGTCGTTGCGTACCTCCTCCAACCATTCAGATTCCTTCATGGAATTGAGCACGGTGGTGCGCTCATTAAAGCGTGGATTCAAATGCAAGGCAATCACTCGATGCTTCTCCACACGATGCGGCTGCACCTTGACCGTTGAGTGGCACTGCAGGTCGAAGCGTATTTGATCAGCATCGTCATACACGCACCCAGAGATCTCCAGTTCCGTGCCACAGGGCATGCCATTGTACAGAGTGTTGTAGTAGGGTGTCTCGCAGGTGGACACATCCATTGTCTCCACGTAGCCCTGGCCGCTAGATATCTGTTGCGCCTTCATGTTGGCCGCATCGAAGACAAACACATCCCCCAGGTCGCTGGTCAGCCAGATGGCATTGTTGGCCGGCTTTCCTATCAGAGTATTGATTTGACTGCACACCGACGACAAGTGCGAGAGCCAATCCTCCATTTCCGAGTCGCTGGAGAACTGCAGCTTTACGGGCGAGCAGTTGACGGGCAGGTGCGGGGCATGGATGGCCAGACGCGGCGATCCCGCCTCGCTGCAGCACTGCGCGCACGTAATATCTGATAGCGGAAACTGTATCTTTGTGGCCGCTCCATCGGGGCTGAGCACTGTAAAGGTGCCCGAGTCGCCCGACCTGGAACCATCGATGCTGCCACTGTTGTTGCCACTGACCCATTCGAGCTCTATTATACAGTCCTCAAAGTCCCCGCCAGGTCGTTGGTAACGAGCATCCGCCGACTTTATCCACGAAGACAGTTCGACAGCCTTTTCGAATTGCGTCTTGCTCTGCAGCTTGACGAGCTTCTCCTGTCGGCGTTGCAGCTTGCCCAAAATGTCCTTTCGCCAGTTGGCATTCACATCCACTTTGCTGTCACTGGCCGCCTGCTCGTTAAACCAGTTGGGCAGATTGTTTGAGTCGACGGTGACTGCCCCAGGAGCCACACAGCTCCACAGAACTCCGCATTCGGTCCAGAACTGTGAGCCCGTGTGGTCATCATCCTCGCCCAAAAACACATCCGATCCGTGGTGCATCGAGTCCGACTCGAAGACCGTCGAATCGCTCTCTGGATGCGCCTCCATACCCACCACGGAACCCACACTGCGCACTGGCGACCAAGCACGGGGATTCCTCAGTTGTGTCTCAAATTTACCACTGTTTTCGATCACATCTGCGGCGGGCGCACTGCTGGCATGTGAGGACTCGCGAAGAGCTGCCGTGCGCTGCTTGTGGCGATCGTTTAGGTTCAGACTGCCTATGGTGGGCGGCGAGTCGGCACTGAGTTTCCACCTTTCGTTTTTCAAGCGTCCACCCACTCCGTTGCTGGAGGAAGAGCCCGCGGAACTGTGGAGCACCGTTTCGATAACGGCGCACGTTTCAACGACGCCCTTCTCCTTTTCTTTGGAATAGAGATTGGAGAAGCTCTGGTGCTTGGACCCGGGCGTTGAGCTACTGCCGCCGCTCTTGCGGGAAACAATAGACAAGGAACTGGAAGTGCGGCTGATCTGCATGGGGCACTGCAGTTGGCGCCATTTCTTTCCGGTGGGATCGGCGGCAGTGACACCGGACCGATAGTACAGTAAACGGTCAGCGGCCCCCACAGCGAATACCTAGAGAACAGGACGCGTAAGTAATCAAAGCCGAATTCCTCAAAGCACATGGACGGGAGCGCTCACCTGATCGTTGGGCGCCACGGAAACCATTGAGACGTTGCCCACCATTTCCACCCAACCTTTGCCAATGGCTGAGTCCTCACTAATGCCAGCTGCATCGCCCTTGATGCCGCGTCGGAACCATGCATGGTGATCGTTGGTCACGCACCAGACCGCATCCGTGCCCACAGAAACGTGTACGATGCGCAGACTCGCGCCGGCCACTGGCGTCTTGACATCGAGCCACGCCTCGCCGGATAGGTTATCGCGGGTGACCCCTGTGCGCACGATGACCCGACCGTTGTACAAAACAGCCCAGACCAGACCGGTGGGGCCCACACTGATCTGCGACAGCTCGCTGCCCGTGGGCGTGGCTATGGCTGTCCAGCGCAGGCCCTCGGGGGCCGTCTTCGAAACGCCCGTTCGAAACATGGCCCTGCCATGAGCGGTAATGGCCCAGACACACAGCGTGCCGGCCGGAGCATTGGGCACATTTGTGCCTCCAATCGCCACATCGATGAAGGGCTCTTGTGTGGGATCTTTGTGTAGTGGCGCGACTGCACACCAGCTGTTTAGGGCGGCATAGCGGCGGTAACGTTTCCATTTGCGACGCCGCACATACGAATTCCACGACTTCTTTATCGAGTAGGATGCCGGAAAGTCTAGGGCATACATCCAGCCGTCTTCTGGAAGCTGCTGGCCATCCAACTCCAGGTCTAAGTGCCAGTCTCCATCCCATTGCCAGGCCATGGAGGGCAGGCGAATCTTGTCCACGCTACGCTCCACGCTGCCGTCAGCGGAAGAGTATTTATATCGATCGGTGGGCAACAGAGTCTTGGAGAAGCCCTCGATGGGCAGCCAGCGTTCGTTCTCGTACGACTCCTCTTTGACCCGTATGGGCACATCGAGTCCGTGAACATGTACGTACACCTGACGGTCGCCGCCAATGGCCCAAAGAAAATTAGGTACAGCGCAGATTTTCTTGAATTCCAATCCAAGATACGGCAATTCCCGCCAAGCTGCCGAGCTGGTGGACAATGTGTACACGCGACCCTCACTGCTCGCGGCAAACAAATAAGTGCTAGGCATTTTTGCCACGATTAAATGTAATACTTATTAGGTAGTATCTGTTCGATCTCGGTCTTTCATTGTGTTTACAATACGAAAAATTGATTTTTCGTGCATTCTTCACGTTGGCGCAAGGTTGCCATATCAGCAGCACATCAGCTGTTTCGTGCAAAAATATATCGACTATATCGATTTTTGAGAACAACATCGATATCTGAAGCGTATACCAAACATCGATGATAGCATCGATGTTTTTCCACCTCTACTACTTTGAACGAAACAAATAAATGGAATTGATTTGGAAAAATATGCCAATAATTCAAACAGTTCGTTTGTACGGGAATATTTATGGAGCATTTTAAATAAGTACTGTTCAACCACCAAGAATTAAGTGAGTATACGGCATCCGTGAGAGGGTAAAAGTGCGTTCGGCGTGGCGACGTAAAAGACGAGCACGCGCAGCGTCAGCTGCTGGCTGTGGAGGCGGCCACCACGAAACCCCGACCGACACCATCCTCTACTCCATTATCATATCGCCATATCAAAAGCAAGTAGTCCTTGCCAGCAGCAGCCGGTATTTCGTATTTCGTACATTGAAGTAGTAAAAAGTTCCTGTAGCACGAATACACACACACTTGCACACAGACGCTGTTTTGGGTGCAAATGGTCAGGCATGCACGTACTTTAAGGCAAGTTGTTGTTTTTGCTTGTTGCGAACAAACTAAACTACGCGGACGCGGAAGTCCCACATAAATATCCATGCAACGCAGTCCCGTGCTGCGTGTACATGTCTACACATCGTATGAACACACACACATACAGCAGTAGTATCCTGTGTGCATCCCGTGAATTTCTTGGCAGCGACAGTGGAAAAATCATTGCGTCCACCGCGACCCCAGAGTTGGGGGTAGGGTAGGCCTGCACCGACCCGACCTCTTCCTTTGTGACAATTTTCAACGTTAACGCAGACATCTGTAACAGCATTCATTAAACACAAACACAGACACACACATTTGTTCTTCATTCGGTTGATCGTATTGGGACATTAATGCCACAGTTGTATTTCATTTAACCATTGTCTCCTCCTCCTTTCACAGATTAGTATTTTAAGCCGAGTAATGTTTGTTCTCTAAAATTGCGGTAAGTGCACTGCATAATTGGCTGGAATGGACAATAAGTTAATCTATTTCCCAAATACCAACAGAACACATTCTTCCAAGCAACCTATTATTAACTGTCTGGTGACAGGCGCATAGGGCGACGTCTGCCAATCACATCACAACAAGTCATGCCACGGGGTAAGCGTCGAGCTCCAGAAATAGGCGAAAACATGGATAGTCAATCAAAAAGAGCCCGAACGAGCTACACCAACATACAGACACAGCACGGCAGGTGAGTGTGCCTGAAAAATACACGGGTGTGGGGGGGAGGGGACGGCATCCGAGTGTCCTCAAGAAAGAATAATCGCTGTTGGCACCTAGGGAACACAACTAAAGTTAAGCCCTCGCCATTATTACTTTTCACAGCCTTTTCTCGGACTGTTGTCCGTTTGTATACATTTGTGGGAACAAATCGATGCCACAGTAGCCAGTTGCTTTAATTATGTATCTGAACATTTTATATGCTTCGGAGGCAGGCCCAAGTTCATACTTACTCCACGTACTACGAATTTCATTTGGCAACTAGTCGCAGGATATTAGGTTACCAGCGGACTTTCTTATCGGCAATTAAACAGATCGATCACATTACATTGCTTAGCTTAGCTTGTAAGACGGTTCTTGAGTGTCGAAAGCCACTGCAAATGTTATTCTGTTCTCTAATACGAAGCGTTCGACTGCCCAACTAAAGGTTAGGCCTATTAAGCCTACAACTAACGTAATCCTTGGGATCTACATATGTATGTGTATCCAAACCAAACACAGTTTAGTTTTTATAGTCTCCAAGTATCACTTGGTATCCATTGGGCAGATCGTCCGCTAGATATACTGAAACAAAAAGAATGCCCGAGACATTAGTTGGCCAGTAATTGTTTGCTAAGCATACGACGGCGGGACGACATAGCTGTTTTCCTGTGGAAATATTAAACCGAACCGCATTTGATATTCGATAGAAGCATAAACATGTTGTCCCAGACAGAATTAATCAGGAATTTGTAAATGTGTGTGTGAAGGAAAGACTTGTTTTTGCGATGAATCGGAGATTTAATCAAAAGAGAGAGAGAAAGAAATGTGCAGGAGGAGATTTCAAATAACAATAGATTGCTGAAATTTGAGTAGAGATTGAGAAGCGATTCCATTCGATTCGATTCGATTTGGTCTAGAGTACAGTACATGACGCGCCATAACATTGCTCTTTTGTTTGCCTGACAAGTAAATAATACCTGATGATATATCTTGGGTTAGTAAGGATTTATGTTAACATTTAATAATTAATATTATATGTTTATGTATATGTATATGGTGCGTATTATTTTATACATTAACAATATGGAAGACATTTGCAATTCTCATATATATTATATGTGTATCTCATAAATGGTAACATCAGCTTCTGCGCTGCGCCAACTCTTAGTTTAAAAATAGGACTACGGATTACAAGAGATCCAACAAACATGGGGGATATGTGTAGACAACGATATGGTCGAGAATATTTGAACAAAAAGCGCCACCTCACATTCGGCTCGCTCACTCCATTGAACCGTACTGAACCTTCTTGATTTTAAAGTAACTGCCCGAAAAGAAAGAAAACAGAAACATTACTCGCACTCCTGCACAACAGAACAGAACAGAACAGGATCAGACTTACCGCCAGCCTCCGTATCCGGATATGGTCAATAGAACGGCTATGGCCAGTGCAGTGCCCACAGCCAGAGGCGCTGTCTCATCGCGGTAGGACCCAGTGGCACTGCAGTGGAACGACGGTCCCCACTTGCCGGTCTCCTTAAACATGAAGCTCTGCATGTGCAGATCGCGCAAGTACAGACGAGCAATGTGTCCGGATTGGTCGCCAGAATCGTGTGGGGCGTACATAATGACGGTCTGCTCCTTGTCGCAGACATACGCTTTGCCCACCGGCGTCGGGTAGTACATAGGCGTGTGCACGGGCGAGGTGAGCTTTACGTTCAGTCCGGGGCGATCGGGGTGCTCGAACAGTGGGTTGGACGAGGAGTATGTCAGCTCGAAGAGGTTGATGTACCATCCCTCGCCGCCAGAAGACTGCAATGGGGGGAAACGAAGGAACATTACGGAATAAGTATGTAGGGGCTGTCACCTTTGACCTTATTGGGATACTGAGCACCCACCCACCCCAAAAGGGACACCCACGCACTGGTGTCATGTGGTACATACCTTTTTGAATGTCATGGACAGCCTGAAACCCTTAAACTCCATTGTGAGTATCTCCATGTTGGACTCGACGCATTCACCACTCAGCTGGGGGCTGTCCGGCATGTACAGGTCGGCCTCCACATCCTCGTTCAGCTTGTTGCGATACTTGATGCCAATGAGACCGTCGACCTGCATTAGGATGCAGGTGATTCCATTGGTGGCATTGAAGCGGTACAGCGAAGTAGTGGCATCATGGTTCATCGAAGATGCCTGCAATGGGGGGATCCAGGGGGGTCAACTATTGGATTTTTGGGAACTGACCCACTGACGGCAGACTTACCGATGGCGATTTGGTTGTGTATTTGCTGACCCTTGGAGTTTTTGTCGTGAATGCGCTCAGCTGCAGGCCCTGAACGGCGGTGACTGCAATGGACAGGACAACAGACAAGTTGCTTTTTCAGTGTGTCAGACCCGTCCTCGATAGTATTGATTTTCGGTGTTCTCTAACCACGCATAACGCCACTCGTGGCCCGTGGCCCCACTCTAAGCATTCTTCTGTTACTTACCCAAAAAAACAAGGAGCGCCGAACAGGCTAATGCTCCATTCAGGCTATTGGAAATGCAGTAGTTCCTTGGCTTCAGCTTCAGCATCTTTTGGCGAATCGTTTGCACAATATAATTAATTGATTCCTTGAAGAATTTTACGCTACCGTCTCCACTAGAGAGCTCGATGGGGAACTACGACGTGTTTCTTGCTTCGGGTCCTGCGCACATCTGAGGCCTAAACTGAAATCATTCTAGCTGGCTTCTCCACAAGACACATTCTCACTCCCACTCCCCACCATTTGACTTCACTCTCGCTTTTGTCCTGCGCAGTCGCTGTACCCGAATGTGGATACATACATATGTATATGGGATGCACTGAAAAACAAGCGGCAACGTTGTGAGCCGCGAAAAGGACCGCGGCTCTACACTTATACCCGTTACGATACA
Organism: Drosophila azteca; assembly: GCA_005876895.1. Taxonomy (NCBI): domain Eukaryota; kingdom Metazoa; phylum Arthropoda; class Insecta; order Diptera; family Drosophilidae; genus Drosophila; species Drosophila azteca. Next base: position 4,428,611 of record VCKU01000016.1, read on the forward strand.
GTTGTGTTCATTGAAATAGCACTGCCGCCCTTTAGCACATTCAACACTCTGTTTGAGACATTTCTAGTATTCCAAATTGAACAAATTGAGTAAAAACCTGAAGAAATCTCATTACATTTGCATTCCATCGTCTTATTTTTCATGGCTTCTGCTGTAGGGCAGATTAAATTAATTGTTTTAAATTAAAAAACCAAATCTATTGTTTTAAAACTTATTGTTTCAGAAAAGCTTAAATTATTTATTGAATAATTTAATAACAGAAATTCAGTACTTTTGTTATTGGAGCGCAGAAGAAGCAAAATAGATAACCTAAGAATTTTTCTAAAGACAGGAGGTATAAAAAAATTGAAAACTAAGTGATTTGTATTCTTACCAGAGAACGGCTTGGCGTGATTGGAAAAAAAATCATACACAAAAATAGCCGAATAATCGTGTCGTTCGGCTCAACCGATCAAACATTCGTATGTACACGAACTCGGGGTTGATTTAAATTCACTCTCTTGCGCTCATATTTTTTCTCTCTCTGAGTTTATTCATGCTCATCAGCAAACCGATCATTTGGGCGTATGTTCATTCGGCTCAGCAATGATTTTTTTTCTTGATTTACTCATACGCCCAAATTCTTACTCAGCTCCGCTCACTGAGCGGTGAATAAAAATCAGCTCATTCGGCTCAGCAATGATTGAGTTGAGTAAAGAAAAATTCAAAAGGCAGTAAATCAAGGCGTATGAGTTTGTTCATGGGCGAAGTCAAAGAAATCAAAATTTATTTCACAACAGATTATATAATTTCATTTTGATTTTGATATATATATCCATAAGTATACATAAATATGTTTAACATAAAAAAGGAACACATTTTGACTTTATAAGTGAATGCTAATTAATACTTAATATATACTTATTTCTGTTGTACATTGTTATTATTATTATATGTTTTAAAGTAAGATTTTAAAAAAATTAAGCTGTCCACAGATTTTGGACCAAGACGATTTCTTTTGTCAGTTATAATGTTTCCTGCCAAAGAAAATGCGCGTTCTGCAGCTGCACTACTAGCCGGAATCGAATGAACTTTCAAAGCAAAACTGGATAGTGCTGGATATTTTTTTTCATTACTTTTCCACCATTCTAGCACATTAAAGTCATTATTTATTTCCACAATTTCATTACAGTAGCTTTCCAATTCATCTGTAGCTGTTTTAAACGTATTTAATGCGGACGCTTTAAAAAGTTGGGGGAAAAAAAATTGAACGTCTTTTTCCTTACTTAGTGGGGTGTTTGTTGAATTAGGCGAGTCCACTGATCCACAGTCTTCAAATGAAAATTGGGACACGATATCTGAATTTGGCGTGCTTGGACTTGCTAGAACAGAAGATGACCCTGATGGATTTATATCGAAGGAGTTCATTTTTGACATGCAAAATTGCTTGATCTCGTCATGATCAATTGATTGCATGTTCAAAGCAGGCGGAAATAAAAAAAATGCTGCTTTATGCCATATATTGATATTTTGGGCCCAAATTTCCTCAACATTATTAATTATTTTTTCCTTTAAGGCCAATATAGGAAATACGTCTGTCGCTTGTGGCTCACAAAGAAGTCGCATTTTGTTAATTGATGGCACGACGTAGCATAGTGATGGAGAACTGCAAAGTTGTAGCTTTTTAAATATGACTTCAAAAGCACTGCTTAAATCAACTAACTGTTGAAGCGTTGATATATTTATAAGCAACAGTCTTTGGGTTTCTTGCTTCTCTTTTAGAATTTCGTTAATAGTAAACCAATTGTCTACAATGGACTTAAACATTGCGAAGTTTGAGTTCCATCGTGTTGGGCAATAGTTTTTCAAGGAAGTTTGCAGTTGATGTTGCAAGTTTGCTTTTTTAAAATAGCGAACAATTTTTTTGCATGCTTCTACAAGTTCGGCTACCTCCAACGAATCATTAAAAGCATGTTCCAATACGTTTGCTAGCAAATGACTGCTGCAGTTTAGTCGGTCGTTTCCTTCCAAGGCTTTTATAATGTTGGTACCTCTGTCAGTTACAAACTTTATCTTCTCCAAATTATGGATGCCGAACTCGCCAAACAGTGTATGTAATTTGCTCAAAATGTTTGCAGACGTTGAGCGTTGGAAATCCATGGATTTGAGGCCCAAAATTATATCGTGAAGTTGTTTTTCTTTTTGGAAGTGTAAAGTCACTCCTAAAAAGTTTCTATGGACGTAGTTGTCAGACCATAAATCAATAGTTGCAGTTGCACCACCATTCTGCACAATGTCGGCTAATTCATCTTGTATTTCATGTTTTTTGTCGTCCGCGATCTTGTGCGTTGTTCGCGACAACGTTGTTGCATCAGGCAGCATGTCATCAATATCTACATCTTCTCCATAAATTGATCCAATATGAATTAAAAATCTTGCAAGTTTTTTTAAGCCAAGTCCATTGATTGCTGAAAAGGGTTGGCAATCTTCAGTAACCCAGGCTACACAAACATCTATAGCTGCTTTTTTTTCCTCCGGCGTTACAGTTTTTAAGAGTTTTCTTTCCTTTAACGACTTGCAGCATTTATGTCGAATTAAATTGGACGACTGTCTTGCCAAATATTTCAATATATTACTGCACGATCGACAGTACACAAATCCATCTAAAACAGTGCCATCCTCCTTCAAAATCTCTGCTAAAATGTTCCACACAAAGCTTCTTCCCTTATGTCGGGGCGCCAATGTATAGGTATTTAAGCGTATTTTTTCTAAGATAACCTGCTCCATAGCAACGAGATGACAAAATTACACTAATTGTGCTCATTTCAACCAACAACCCCAAGCATTCTCAAAAACAAAAAGAAACAGTAAAAACAAAAACAAAATCATAACGGTAATGCATCTAAACGAGTTGAGTCAATGAGTGGCATGAGCTGATTTTTATTCACCGCTCAGTGAGCGGAGCTGAGTAAGAATTTGGGCGTATGAGTAAATCAAGAAAAAAAATCATTGCTGAGCCGAATGAACATACGCCCAAATGATCGGTTTGCTGATGAGCATGAATAAACTCAGAGAGAGAAAAAATATGAGCGCAAGAGAGTGAATTTAAATCAACCCTCAGTTCGTGTACATACACAAAATTCATATGCTCATCAGCATGAGCTGATTTTCATTCAACGCCGACTTTCGTTCAGTGAGTGGAGTTGAGTAAGAATTTGGGCGTATGAGTAAATCACGAAAAAAGTGAATTTTGCAGATCTCTGATTCTTACTATTATATTTAAACCAAATCACTATAAAAGTAGACTGAAAAGAGAGTTGGTAGGCGAAAAACATCTCTTTTAGAGGATGGTCGAAGTGAGCGATGTAGCACGAGACTTATCGAACAAAAGCTGTATGTGAGCTTATATTTTATAAAATGTATACAATATATTTTATACATATGTATGTATGCCGTTTGGAAACGCTGTTCGCAAAGGTAACAAGTTGATTTTTTGGCAAAGAAAAATTTCAAAAAAATCGGTCGAACCGCTGGAGATTTTATATATGTATTTGATTTTATCTGTATCCATTTTTCATAATTTTTTTTACATATGTTTTTTTTTTTATTCTTACACCAGTAACAGCCGTTTTCTCTCACTCCCGTCTGCCACTCTGCACGAGGAAGAAGAGTGTTTGAAAGATAGAGAGAGATAGAATGAGTCGGCGCTTGGAAGGAGTTATGCAGCCATTGCAATTTTATTTCTTTCTTCTGGCTATAATAATAATCCCCTCTGATCCAGATTCGGCAATCTTTTATATATGGTCATTCTCTAGGATTCTGCGTTTTTCCTTTCGACCGTCCGTCCCGCTGAGCGCCTAGATCTCAGTGACAATTTTTAAGATACGAGAAAACCCAATACCCAGAGCCTGCCTTAGATTATTATTATAGCAATATTTAACAAATGCGCCTCGTCATACTCTCTCCCTATCTTTCTTTCTCACTCCTAATCGTGCAGTATGCGCCCCGCAGTCGGATGGTAGCTAGATATACCGGTTGGCGTTGTTGTGAGAAGAGTGAGAGATAGAAAGATGTAGCTGAACAAAGGGCAGTAGCGGAAGAATATGCACAGATTAATTATTCTAAAATTCTAATAAAATAGGTCACTAGATGCAAAGGAGGTAAAAGAAGTGCAGGCAATAACAGTAGAACATATTCCACGAACATAGCACACGAAAAAATCGTCCGCGAAGATGCGTTGCTCACAACGGTTCACAACAGACTGAAATTTAAGAAGGAGGCAAAGAGGGCGAGAGAGCTAGTGCGGCTACCTTGTTAAGTATACCTTGTTTCTCTCTATGTGTCCATCTCTCATGACAAGTGCGAGCAAAATGGAGAGAGTGATCGAGGCGAGACGACCCTCTCCGCATTCTTTGGCGAACAGCAATACGAAACAACAAAGATAGACAGAGTCATCGGCTGCGAAACCAATTACTTTTAAATATTTAGAATAAGTTACCCAAATCATAAAGTCACGGAGTATCGGGTATAAATGTAGAGCCGCGGTCCTTGCCGTGGCTCACAACGTTTTGTGTTTGTTTCTCTTTTGCACTCTTCGCTTGTGCGTCTCGAGTCGATCGCGAATCTGGAATAGATGCTCGGGAAATATAATTTGAAATGTTCTCTTGTGCGTCCGGAGTCTAGTATAAATCTGTCTCATCATGCACACGGCATGTATTTTTTTTATTCTTGAACATTCTTTGCATTTTAGCCATTATCATGGACCTACCATCAATAGTCGATGGGATCTAGCCTAGAAAAAACCCCAAGTATATAGATAGATCTCTGATCCGATAAGAGCTGGCGTATCTTAAACTGTTGAGTATTTCTATACGTACACAGATGAGCCAGTATATACATATGTACATATTTACATATGTATGTATGCTGTATATAGTATGGCTATGCCTAATCCATCGCAAAGTTGTTTCTGAAATTATTGTCATTGAAGTAAGAAATATCATTTTGGGAAAATGCTTTTTCTCTTTGCTTTTAATGTCAAAAGAATCTGTAATGACACAAGTATTTATATGAAAATTCGCCAGGCTTTCCTTTCTGGTCTTTCAGCTGTTTGTCTGCTCTTGGCATTGGCCTCGTCTCTGCGCTACGTTTACTATCGCTATTTTTAGGGACCGGACGCAACACTTAAAACAAAACCTGAGCGAAGAAGAAAATCGAATAAAATAAACAAAAAAGAGTTCACAAAGAGCACCAGCGACAGATTCGATAGAAATTTTAGTGTATAAGTAGTGCATGGTGCAGGAAGAAAAATAAATCAATTAATTCTCATTTTTATATATTTCATGAATCGAGAGTGTCGATGGCAGAGTATGTGAATGGAAATCAGTCTAAACAATCTGCAAATATATATATTATATATTATTATTGTTATTATTCCCACAGACGCCATATCAGAGCTGAAGACGGCTTCAGTCATAAACGATGTCTGACATGGTTCCAGGAATACACAACTCCCGACGAGCCAGAGACACTGGGTAAGTGGCGGTTCTAGCATGCAAATTGTGGGATCATAAAGATACACATATGTATGTATGTACAAGCAATACATTGGTTGGTTCCCCCTCCCTCATAGGTCCCGACGGAATGGAAAAGTTTTGCGAGGATATCGGAGTGGAGCCGGAAAACATTGTGATGCTGGTCCTCGCCTACAAAATGGGCGCCACCCAGATGGGCTTCTTCAGTCAGAAGGAATGGTTGAAGGGCCTTACAGAGCTCGAGTGTGACTCAACAATGAAAATGGTTGTGAAACTGGACTATCTGCGTAGCATACTCAACGATGCCAACTCCTTCAAGAGCATTTACAGATATGCCTATGATTTCGCTAAGGTAAACTCTACTAATTCATTCTAATGCCACGAAAGATCCGACTAAATGTATGTTTTACCCGCTATCTAGGACTCGGATCAAAGGAGTATGGACATCAATACGGCCAAGGCCATGTTGGCGTTGCTTCTGGGTAAGCATTGGCCACTCTATCCGCAGTTTGCACAGTTTCTGGAGCAGTCAAAGTACAAGGTGATCAACAAGGATCAGTGGTGTAACATATTGGAGTTCTCACGCACAATCTGCATGGACTTGTCAAACTACGATATCGACGGCGCCTGTAAGTAACCAACTGACCGCCACATTTAATTGGCATTTTTTTTTTTGCGTTAACTAATTGATGCTTCTTGTTTGTGGTTTGCAGGGCCGGTCATGTTGGATGAGTTCGTAGAGTGGATGCGCATGCAGCGGAACCAGGTCTCCAGCTCAGTATCCAGCTGAGAGATGGAGATGCTGTATCAATTCGCCTATTTCTAGTTCAACTGCTGGATATCAGTGAGAAAGAGGAGGGAGGAGTTCAACAGTTTAAGACCAGCGGAACTAAGACCCCGTACCCTGCATCCCATATCCTGTTTATCCCCGTATACGCCCCATACACGCACTCAAAACGACACTCACTCGCAGAGATACACAAACACACAAGGCATTTGGAGAGACTGCGTGCGCCGGCAAAGCAAACCAACTATGAAACTACACTATTGATATAAAATTTAATGTAATAATTTATGTATTAACGACTACTAAAAACTAAAACCGAAAATTTTCTACTTGTAAGGAGTCATTGAATACAAGAAAGAAAGAAAAGCAGAAAAAGCCAAATTGGGGGCCGCTTGCAGAAAAAAACCCACTAGAAAGAAACGATGGCAATAACCGAAGAAAACCAAACCCCCCTCCCAAAACCCCCAAAAACGAAACTTTTCAAGATATCTGCACTATAGTTAAAATTAACGAAAGTCAACACCAATTCTGGGGAAGTCGTAATCGTTAATAAATCAATGTAGGAAGAACACAACTTTTGGGGAATATTTAATAAATATACGTATTAAGTGATGATGTGGCCTTGTCACTTTATTGATTTTTGCTAAATATCATCCTCTAATCAGAAAATCAAATATTGAAACTCAACTTCCAAGATCTGCGAGCGCGACCGTCAAGTGCTTACGGTCTAAGCGTGCCTGATCCCGGACTGATTTAGCATCTCTGAATATTGTAGCTAATCTTTTCGCAATATCAATGCATATTAATACATTCGAAATCGTGTATATAGCATATACATACATATATATCTGTATATTATTTTCTGTAATGCTATCTATAAGCACTGACGCCATCTGTTAGCGAGTAGATGAGTTACGACAGACGGCACGAACAGAACTCCATGGCCTTTTCTCTGAATGGGATCTTCTTTCCATAGGCCAGAGGTGACAATGAACAAGCAGAATCATTAGAAGAGTTTTCTTGTTGTGCAGTGCACAGATATATAATCAAGCAATTCAGTTTACTATTTAAAATAAAAACGTCGAATCCGAATGTCTTATCGCACAAATATATCGATATTGCTTGAATGCATCAATGAAACACGAATGCAGTAGCTTCAGAAAACGCGGCTGAACATGATAGGCGTAACAACGCCAAGGGTCTATAAAAAAAACAGAAAAATAGAAAACGATTTTATAAAAGAAGTTGCGTTGACATACCTGTCTCAGAAATTCATATAATAGAAAAATATATTATGTGCCAACATATTCATCGATATATTCGCAAGCGCACATCACTAATTTTCATTGGCATTTAAATCGAACGGTTTCGGCGCGTTCTCTGCTTTGTGGCTATTTTTCGTGAACTGTGAACTGCGAGTGGTGTCGGTGGGCATAGGCATAGTCTACAAGTGATCATTTGTGTTTCGGCATTTGCATTGATCTCTTAAATTGTTTCGTTGGGAACTCACTTAACTGGACGTCGTGTGTATAGAGCGGATATTGCACCAACGCGAAGGCGAGGAAGTTTTTGTGTTTCGAGTGAACGCCAAGGCAAAGAAGGGGACATCAGAGCAAGATGGCCGCGAAACCGGAGGATAAAAGCACAGATATACCTGATCGTCTCTTCGACGCAAATCAACGCAGGACGTACAAGCGTATGCGTTTCTTTGGAAAGGTAAGGCTTGTCCCAGAAGCTGATTATATTGTTCCAGGGGATCCTCGTGCACATTTTAACAGCGCTGCGCAGCCTCAGCGCTGTGCATACATATGTGTGTAAGGGCATGCAAACCCACCAATACCAGCATGAAATTTACATCTATTTTCGCCTCAGTTTCCTTTGGCACGGCACCCTTCCACTGTTTTACGTATGTGTGTGTGCGTGTGTGTGGGCATGGTAGAGTTGTCAAAGAAGTGACGGCAGTCACATACATACATGCATATGTACATTCTTTTTTTTTTTTTGGCGCGTCGCATTCAATTTACAATTAGTTAGTAGAATATATTGGCTATAATGAGACGTTTTGCAATTGCTTGTGCAGGGCGGTTTTGCCAAGTGCTACGAAATCATCGATGTGGAGACCGACGATGTTTTTGCCGGCAAAATCGTATCGAAGAAGCTGATGATCAAGCACAACCAGAAGGAGAAGACCGCGCAGGAGATTACCATTCATCGTAGTCTCAATCATCCCAACATAGTGAAGTTCCATAGCTATTTCGAGGATGTCCAGAACATTTACATTGTCCTGGAGCTATGCAAGAAGCGGGTAAGTTTACGCCGAAAAGCAGTATGCGGACTTCCGAACTAATGAATGCCTCATTTTTGTCAATCAGTCGATGATGGAGCTGCACAAGCGCCGGAAGAGCATTACGGAGTTCGAGTGCCGGTACTACATTTATCAGATCATCCAGGGCGTCAAGTATCTGCACGACAACCGCATTATCCACCGCGACTTAAAATTGGGAAACCTGTTCTTGAACGATATGCTGCACGTGAAGATTGGTGACTTTGGCCTAGCCACACGCATCGAATATGAGGGCGAACGCAAGAAGACTCTGTGTGGCACCCCCAACTACATTGCCCCAGAGATCCTCACCAAAAAGGGGCATTCGTTCGAGGTGGACATATGGTCCATTGGCTGCGTCATGTACACGCTGTTGGTGGGCCAACCCCCGTTTGAGACCAAAACGCTGAAGGACACTTATTCAAAGATCAAAAAGTGCGAGTACCGCGTGCCAAGCTACTTGAGAAAACCCGCTGCTGATATGGTGATTTCCATGCTGCAGCCGAACCCTGAGAGCCGCCCAGCAATTGGTGAGCTGCTAAATTACGACTTCCTGAAGGGCTCAAAGGTGCCATCGTTCTTGCCCAGCTCTTGCCTAACGATGGCGCCGCGCATTGGCATCAACGACACCATTGAAGACTCCATTCATCGCAAGCCGCTGATGGAAATGAACGGCATTAGAGATGATACTCGTCTGGAGTCGACGTTCCTCAAGGCCAACTTGCACGACGCCATCACTGCCTCGGCCCAGGTGTGCCGCCACAACGAAGACTACCGCAGCGACATTGAGAGCTTGCACCAGCAGCTCACAAATCTAATTAACAACAAGGTATGTAACGATTTGACCGAGGGTTTCTGTAAAATAATTATTAATCATCTCGTGCTTACAGCCGCGCATACTGCAAGGCAATCTCGGGGATGAGAATACCGATCCTGCAGCACAGCCGCTCTTCTGGATATCCAAGTGGGTCGACTACAGTGACAAGTACGGCTTTGGTTATCAGCTCTGTGATGAGGGCATTGGCGTTATGTTCAACGACACAACCAAATTGATTCTGCTTCCGAACCAGATCAACGTCCATTTCATAGACAAGGACGGGAAGGAGAGCTACATGACTACGACTGATTATTGCAAGACGCTTGATAAAAAGATGAAGCTGCTTTCCTACTTCAAGCGTTACATGATCGAGCATCTCGTGAAGGCTGGAGCCAATAATGTAAACATTGAGAGTGATCAGATATCGCGTATGCCCCATTTGCACTCGTGGTTCCGCACTACGTGTGCTGTGGTTATGCATCTTACCAACGGTTCTGTGCAGGTAACTAAACAAACACAAAAAATTCTTCTCCGACTGTTTGAAAAATAACCAACACTATGCTTGATTTCAGCTTAACTTCTCGGATCACATGAAGCTTATCCTCTGTCCGCGTATGAGTGCCATTACATACATGGATCACGAGAAGAATTTCCGCACATATCGCTTCTCGACCATCGTAGAGAACGGTGTGTCCAAAGATTTATATCAAAAGATACGCTATGCCCAAGAAAAACTTAGGAAAATGCTGGAGAAGATGTTTGTTTAATTGTTGGATGATGTTCACCATGTCCACAACCCACCAGCGGACTATCATTCTAAGGCAAAATGTTAGTTTAAGCTAAATCACGAACGCCTTAGCCAACCCAACCCTCCGGGACGACTTAAAATATCACCCACACACATTCGTCTGTGCCCACTCAATTAATTTTTAAAAATTCGTAGTTTCTGTTTAAATTTATAATTACTGTTTAACGTTTTATTTATTTTTGCATTTCACACTTGTTCCCTATTTATCGTTTATTCATTGCAAATGCTGGGTCCCACTGAAATATAAATATATCTGTTCAATGTTTTTCGTACAATGATATCGAATGAAATTATTAATAAATGAAAAGCACATACTTTTAGAAACTACACGTAATCTTCAAACACCCACACATCATTTCAACTATTCGAACATTTGTGTAGAAAAAAAGACAAACAATGGATGTTAACTATTGGAACCCGACGGTTCGGGAGTAAACATTTTTTTTTTTTGTATTTTCACCTAATCTAATAAAATTTGAACCACTATTATAGTATATGTTTCACGAATTATTCAAATTAGGAGATTTCAAAATGAATGTTTTGTGGCTACGTCTTAAATTGATTCTAAGGATGTTTAATTGAAGATATTTAATTTGTATGAATTTGGCTCTGAGCACCGATCACCCAAACTTGAATTGTTTCGCGTTCCGTTAAAAAAATATTTGAATTAATTCTGATACATTCCAACTACATAAAGATGAGTTGCACTTGGCACGAACTATTGTTTGGTGACCAGTAAGACCAGATGTGCACTGTTCAATGAGCTGCGTTTTGTTTACAGAACTTGAAAGTTTGAGAATAAAGTTGACAAAAAAAAGTACAAAAACACAAAATTGTTACTATTAGGATTGTCGGCTATTGTAGCAGCGGAGGAAGATAACAATCAGCGAAGGGAACAGATCCATTTGGAAAATGTGACGGTATACTTTTAAGGAACAGACAATATTTTTAATAAAAAAAAGGTTTAAAATTTAATTAGCTTGGAAGACAGAATTTAACATTGATGCAAGTAATTAGGGTATAAAAATGTAAATACTCAGTAGATATGTAGTTGAGATGTAGCACCGTGCATATTTCAGTATTTCATGGCATGGGTGTGATTATGTTCATTCGATGTTTTTAGACTAGACCTTTGCCAAGAAGGAAACTTACCATTATCGTAGAAAATTGATTCAGTTGTCAGTATTTGTCAAATATGGCCAGAGTAGGATCTTGGCTAGCTACTAATATTTGACGGAATATCAAAATCGATGAATATTTTATATTTGCGTTATATTTGTGGCATGTTTTGAGGTCAGACCATATATTTTATTGGAACTTTTTGAAGGATTTTGTGGAAGCAACATCACATTTTTAGCAGTTTCATTATCATTATCGTTTCGACAATTTAATTGGTTGCAAACGAAAATTACGCATATATTTCATACTTCCGTTACAAATCGATTTCAGCTAGAAGTAAAATTTTGCTAGTTATATTGAACAGAATATTAAAATCTAGGAATATGATTTTCGATCATGGACCAATGAATAATGCATTCTATGAAAATTATGAATCTAAAAGAATTATACAGCAGTTATGGTAAAGATATGGTGCAAAGAGGAATATGGTGCATTAAGGCGCATCATTAGATTTTTCCGTTATATGGAACATGCGACAATGATGCCCTTAAGAGCCCTGTAGATAGAAGAAGAAAATGATGCACCCGCATGATACAAGATTCAGCGTCAAACCCTTCCTGAACATTTAAATTAAAATAAGTTTGATTGCAAGCAACAAAATGGTAACACAAAAACTTACAAGGTCTTTTGGGACGCGCTGATTCCAACTTTATAAGTGCCACTTGAAAATTAAAGTCAGCAGAACTTTATTTTTGTTCGGTGGAGCCGACAATAGCTGACAAAATGATGCGGAAACGCCTCGCATCATTTTTCCGCACCTTCGACAATGATGCGGTAGTGTAAAAAGGCTACTACTGAAATTTGATGGCATATGTCGGTATATTTCTGAGGTTCAGACCGCACATCTTATTTTGAAATACGCAGTCACACTCCTGAAATTTACAGTTATGCCGCCTTTTCTGTGAAAAAATCCGCGTCCACGTTTGTATCGATTTGAAATTGTTCTTAAATATCTAACTTAGCCAGGTATAAAATGAACCGATACAATCGCGCTTGGAGAGGTAATTGCAAATTCTATTTAATTAAACAACCGTCCTAAAGCCATTGATATTTTTCTTGCAGATCCTGGATCCCCGATCCCGTTAACGCCATCGACGCCGCTCTCCACACAAGAATTCAAGTTTGACACTACGGAAGAGAGTCGGACGCCCACGAAGATTGAAACCACGTACCGCGGCACCTTTCGCGGCCTGAAGCAGAGTTGCCTAATGGCGCCCACATCTTTTTCCCATTCATTTGTGAGCAAACGCTCTATGTTCTCGCCCAATTCCCAGAAAACAATAAACGGCAACTTTTCGACGAGTGGCGAAACAAATCGTAGTTCCACTATTAGTCGTAAATGCAATTCCTTGACATTGAGTAACTCATCTGTCAAGGTGAAGCAAGAGCTTGGCTGGAGCATCAAAAGACACTCACGGTTCAAGCACGGCTCCCCGGTGGAGCATCCCACATTGAGTCCACGGGTGCGTGGCAACCAGCACCTAACGGAATTGTTCACGCGTAAAGAAATCGACTCGGATCTAAATGACACTGGCTGATCTTGAGGCTCTCGGCGTCCGTGGCGCTAAATTCGCCAAAATGGATATTATTATAATTTTTTATGCGGCGTAAATAAAGTTCATTTTAATATTGTGTTTCATGTCAATTGTACTTTCATTATAAATTTTGTATATTAATAAATGTTCAATATAAGAAATGATTTTTTTTATACATGCCAGGCACCAATTTATGCAGAAACTAGTGTCTTTCTCAGACAATTTTGCTATTTTGTATCTTCTTACACAGACTGACAATGGGTATCGTATCGGATTAAACGCATTAATAGGTTTAAAACAATTCAATCTAAGCAAAATGCATTATTAATAACGTTTGAAAGCAGCTAGGAAAAAAAAATTTTAACATTAGTCAAATAAAAAGGGTATATATACGTCCATAGCACCAGTTAAGTTTCCAAATGACGTGACATTTCATGCTCACTTACGTTTTCTTACGTCGTATTTCATGCTCACTTAAGCTTTATGCCTTGGCATAAACGTCATTTTAGAGACAATCTAAAAAAAAAGAGCTACTAAACTTAACAATCTTGTAGACAATTGATTCATTAATCGTATAAAATTATGTGCTCAAGCCTGAGGGTCCTAGGTAGCTAGGAATATTAAACGGAATATCAAATTGGAAACAATTTTAAATTTAGGGGTGTCTGGCAAAAAAAATCGATGTTTTGAAAAAACTATCGATGTCTGCAGTTAGGACCCTAACATCGATTATATCGATTATATATTTCTCCAGCTCTATCGTATTGATTTTATTAAAAGTCGTGATAAAATAAAGAAAAGTTTCCCAATACGTCACTGAACACTAGGGTCCGGTCGAGCCCTATTTAATTTTTGCATTTAAATGCAATTGCATGCAAAGCGAACATAATTCCTCATAATGAGTGACAACGAGCAGAAGGCCCTGCAGCTGATGGCTGACGCCGAGAAGAAGTTGACACAACAAAAAGGATTTCTGGGGTCTCTTTTCGGGTACGTAAATTGTGAAATATGACTATACGCATATACCTGTATGTGCTGCTGTGTCTCCTACATTCATTCCAATGGTTAATTAATAGAAACCTATGTACATCTTAAACTTGCATACATATGTATGCATGTACATATGTACATACATATGTAACTACATATATACCATTAATTTAATATGAAAATCCACGAAGCTGGTTTTGTTCTGCCTCCACTCTCACCAGATTCTAACACCATATAATAATAGAAACTTTCATTGTTCTTTGCTAAGCTGCATATGTATATTATAATGCAGATGTGTATGCATGTACCACCTTAGGAATTAATATGTTATCACAAATATGTATATGAAAAGATGATTCATGGTTTGTTGAAAATAAGATCTTACGATCGATTGTAAAATCGATCTTGCACAATTGTTACTTTGTTCCTTTGCTATTTAGATAACTATGAGTTCGATAGGGTATTTATGCAAGTATGTATTTATCTTAAACTTGTGTGTCTTTTTTGCAGAGGCTCAAACAAGGTTGAAGATGCCATCGAGTGCTATCAGCGTGCTGGCAACATGTTCAAAATGTCAAAGAACTGGACAAAGGCTGGCGAATGTTTCTGCGAGTCAGCGACTTTGCACGCCCGCGCCGGTAGTCGCCATGATGCAGGCACCTGCTATGTGGATGCCTCCAACTGCTACAAAAAGGTTGATGTTGAGAACGCAGTCGCCTGTCTGATGAAGTCCATAGACATTTACACGGACATGGGTCGATTCACGATGGCCGCCAAGCACCACCAAAGCATCGCTGAAATGTACGAGGCTGATACCAATACTCTGGTAGGTAACCTGCAGTGGCGATTGAGCATTGCTCGTTGATCGTTGATCATTAACCGGACACTTTTATTCCCGCACAGGCTAAATCGATTCAACACTACGAGCAGGCTGCGGATTACTTCAAGGGCGAGGAGTCTGTGAGCTCGGCCAACAAGTGCATGCTGAAGGTGGCCCAATACGCAGCCCAGTTGGAGGACTACGAAAAAGCAATATCAATATACGAGCAGGTGGCAGCCTCGTCGCTGGAAAGTTCGCTGCTCAAGTACAGCGCCAAGGAGTACTTCTTTCGTGCGGCTCTGTGTCATTTGAGTGTCGATCTGCTGAATGCCCAGCATGCAATTCAGAAATATGCGGAACAGTATCCAGCATTCCAGGACTCGCGAGAGTTCAAGCTCATTAAGGTTAGAGATAGTTAGAAATGTGGAGAACCTGTGCGTTTCTAATATGTGATTACTTATTTTAATCCATAGATTTTGTGCGAGCATCTCGAGGAACAGAACATTGAGGGCTTCACAGAGGCAGTTAAGGACTACGACAGCATCTCTCGATTGGATCAGTGGTACACCACCATTTTACTCCGAATTAAAAAGGCCGCGGACGAGGATCCCGATTTGCGATAAATTAATCAAACCGACACTATCTGATCTGATAAATTCACATACACATTTACTAAATGCTTTATTCGTTTCGGAAATTAATATACCTATACAATATAGCTACAAATTAATTAAACAAGTGGCAATGCTCGTCACAGAAATGACACACATAATCCAAAAAAAGAGCTAACTTACAGTTGAATAATAAATTAAGCATACGCCCCATTAAATGCCAGCTTTTTCAGATGGGTAAATCTATCAGTTCACAATATTCCCAGACGAATATTAGCTCTTGCAACGAATAAAAAATCAAGCCAAATGCCAATGTTATTATTATATTTGGAAAATTGTGCAAATTTCGTTACCTATGATCAGTTTTGTTGCACATTTGTACGAATGTGGCCGGCCATATTGTGGTATGTAACACGGTTATTTTTCCGGTTTTGTGTTACATTTGATTTGTTATTTCTTTAATTAGAAAAATGTTAAATTAGCTGATGTTTTATTTGAAGAGTTGTAGCTTCTTAAATCTGAACGTTTTATTGTGTGAACATTGAACAAGAATTACATAAAATTAATATTTTAACCGATTTTTGGATGTTCGTTGAATCAAATTAGAACTTCTCCCCATTGATAATGATAATGCACAGAGAAAAGTAAAAGAGAGTTTTAGAATACGCAACCTACCAACTATATATGTCCATAATTATATACATATGTAACGAAAACTATCCCCCTATAAATAATATTCAAACGAGAGTTATGAAATCTTATAAATACTTGAGGGTCACATTTATTGAAAATTCCATCTCGCAAAAGTTTTGAAATGTTTAGTAGATAATATGGTAACTCCTATAAACGTGTATGAGAAATATTCAAATCCAATAAACAGAACTAAAATATAATAAACGGGGCAGAGAATTGTACACCCTTACGGTCGAAAAGCCAATTATTAAATGGATATTCCACCAAATACATAAGCCGTTATCTAATTAAAACCACTGCAAGGGTATAAGAAATGCAATTATGCATTCATTATCATAGATACATATTTCAAATTTAACTATTTTAATAAAGTTACTTGCTTGGATTAATCCCGCTATACCAGTCCTCGAATCCAATTCGATCAGCGTTCTTTCCCTATCATGACCGCAGAAGACACACACGCATATTTCATTTCAGTTTTTATAAAAAGCATTGGTAAGCATATGGACCACCACAAATATAATTCGGAATATATTATCCACTAGACTCGACACTAAACGTCAGCAAGTTTCCACTTCAGATCGATTGGGTTTCTCCAATCGATTGACTATAGCGCGAATTAGAAAACTTGATTTAGTCAGATAGAGGAATGCGAGCGTCAAAGTCACAGAAAAGAAAGTCAAGCTCTGGCTTAGCCGCTCTGGGTACCCTTGTTCATATACATATGTACGTAAACATATGTAGTTCCTATATCAGCAATATTATAAATTGTTCCTCTGGGGCAACAATCAAAACTCATATGATATAATCTACAGGTGATAGAATGAACTTGATTTCCGTGGGAACTTCCCAGACTACTCTCTGTCACTCTCTGTCAGTTTCCAAGATCAAGACCGACTTTGTCTCTGTCGATGATCCTGAACCAGAACCTATAAAGCTCTCCATGCTCTCCAGCTCACGAACACCAAGTGAACTTGTACTCTGCCGCTACTCGCAGGCCAGGCGTAAACTGTAGCCAGTCGCGTCATATCCGAGCAGCTCTCGATTGTCGCTCCGAGCTCTCGGCTCTCACAGAGCTGAGCTCAGTGACGATGACCGTCATATCAGTGGCGTGGAATGATGCCTCAGTTATTCTCCCGTGGTCCGTGTGTTAGGTACAGTTTAATTGTTTAATCCGCTCAGCGGTTTGGCGGAGATTCATTGATATCTTGAGAGCTAGTGCCTGGTTGAGCCATTGGTTTCTCCCGTGGTCCAGAAATTAAAATAATTGAATAGCATTGACTCGCATTATATAAACCCCGTTTCGAATCGATTCGTGAAGATCAGCTACGGCTGTACATGGCTTTGTGTGTACGTGTGTGCGTGTAAGACTCATTGCATTCCGGTTTTGGATTAATATCCAAACAACAAAAGTGCCATATACATATATCGCACTCGTACTTGTATAAACGTCGCTACGTCAGTGCCAATCCCACAGAAAAAAAAAACAAAAAAACAAAAACCCCGAAATACATCAGTAAATAAAAAATAAATAATTGAAACATACTACGCACATGTGTATGTACGAATGAACAATCATTATTTTATTATAACATCAGTTCCACTGTTTTGATCGCCGAAGCTCAAAACTAATTTGCGAAATGCTTGCATTAACAGGTAACAATCAATCGACAATGGGGGATATTCCCATTTTGTGGACATCAAATCTTTGCATCAGCTTAAGCACACACATATTTATATACATACGTATGTACATAAATATGTACATATTTACTTACATATCATCCCCAACTTACTCGTATACATCCATATGTTTGTGGAAGGAAGGTCGCCCTCAGATCATCTTTATCAGCAGAAAAAACACACACACTGTATACACATATGAAATGAAATTCACAATTAAAAAAAAATGTTCCAATATCCGGAAGTACATATTTACTCACATATACTACCATAAGAACATTAAAAGGCTTGACTCAATTGTGGAATCTGGGCCTTTGTGATTGATATGATATCTTCTAAGATACCCAGCCCGGCAGTTCTTTGAACTCAGACAATACTGTCGACAGGCAGTTCAGGAAATGCATTTTCGAGAGCGATGAATCATTGTAGATATCCGGACTGAAAGGTTCACGGAATGTGATTTGGCTAGCGCAGTCCTTCGTACATATGTATCCTAGATATTAGGGGCTTATGTAGATTCAAAATTCACCCCACAAATTGCTTTTTCAGTTATTGCCAAAGCTTCAGACTGATTCCAAACATATTTCACATTGCAGGTCGTGTATTAGGATGCTTCCAGTTACTTTTGGTATTCGCGGGTATGTGCCTGGCATGTGCCCAGCAGCAATATCCGCCACTATCTGTTGGGACTCCCCTGGAGGCGTTGACCGCACCGACAGCCTTTGAGCGCCAAACCACCCATATCCAGTCGCTGCAGAACAACTTTGATGCAGACGTGCTTCGCAATATTTCCCAGGGAGCCCAGGAGTTTGGTCTCGATCTTCTGCAGCGCATATCAATGGAGGTGCAGAAATCCAACAGGGACTTTATGATATCACCATTTTCCGTGTGGTCGTTGCTCGTCCTGCTGTACGAGGGCGCCAGTGGGGCCACCTACGACCAGCTGCGTCAGGCCCTGCGCATCAATGTAGAAGATGAGAAGCTGCGCGCCGTCTATCAAGTGTGGAGCACGTACCTGAAGTAAATAACAGCCACAGATTGCATGCCATTTACCCTTGGCTTACTATATTTTCTGGCTTTTCTATGGCAGCATCAACACGTCCACCATAGAAGTGGCCTCGCTCCAGGCCGTTTACACCGACCACAAATTGCCCGTGAAGAGCGCCTACCGGGAGGTGGTGAAGAACTACAAGGTTCAGCCGATGGAGGTGGACTTTTACAATCCCAATACGGTGCACCAGATCAACGAGGCCTCGAACCGTACAACGCGCGGTCTCATTCCGTATACTGTTCTGCCCCAGGACATCTACGGAGCCAAGATGTTCCTGCTCTCATCACTGTTCTTCAAGGGTCAGTGGAAGGTGGGTTCTCTGTGCAGCGCAGCTTCCCATATTTTTATGTATAATGCATATTGCTTCCTCCAATTTCAGTTCCCCTTCAATCAGTCAGCTACGCGTATGGAGCCGTTCTACAACGAGAACGACGAGGTAATCACCAACATACCAATGATGGTGCAGGAGGCGAACTTCGCATATGCCACAAATATCGAGGGCCTAGACGGATACGTACTGGAGCTACCTTATGGCTCTCAGGACAGGCTCTCCATGATAGTTATATTGCCGAAGCGCGGCTTCAAGCTAAACGACGTGGCCAACAACCTAAAGGCGTTGGGTCTGTCCCCCATCTTGCGGCGTCTGGCAGACTTTAGGAAGACATCCTCGGAGGACAACCAGGTGGAGGTGCTAATGCCTAAGTTCACAACCACGACGGACTTTACCATGAAGGGCGTCCTAGGACAGGTAGGACATTCTTAGACAATCCGTTTCCCAGTCAAATGACAGTCAATTGTGGAACGTATCTTTCACAGATGGGCATTCGGGATCTTTTCGATGAGAATAGCGCGAACCTCAGCCGCATGTCGTCTGGACTCTTTGCTAAAATCTGCATTCACTCCACCAAAATCATCGTGGACGAGCAGGGCACAACCGCCGGCGCCGTGACTGCCGCTGTGCTCGCCAACAAGGCGACGCCGCCAAAGTTCCAGTTGAACAAGCCATTCCAATACATGATCGTGGAGAAGACCACCAATCTGATGCTCTTTGCCGGCCAAGTGCGCAACCCGAAGGCAATTTAAACTTAAGCGAGACTTTATTGACATCGTACAGAAACAGAAATCCTACGTTAAGGCAATCGCAACAGGCTATTTTTTGGTCCGGCCGGTGGCCTTTTTTCCACCAACGGGTTGCTGTTTGTCTTTGCTGGCTTTGCTCGAGATGAGAGGATGAGTTTCTGAAAGGGATCGGATCGGATTGGATAGTGGATTGGATTGATGTCGCTCGGTTAGGGGGCGCTTACCATCGGTGGGGGCATCGGGCAGGCTGACATCATAGTGCTGCATGCGGCGACGCTTGGAGGCCATTATGTCGTCATCGTAGTCGTTTGGGTCATTGCTGAGTAGCACGGTACTTGCCTCGAGACCGTCCTGTGCTGCCCAGCCATCCTCGGGATCCTCCACCTCTGGGGCCATGGGCAGAAACTGCAGGGCATTTTCGTCCTCTCCCTCCTCATCGGAGGAACAGAATGCTGCCACTGGTTCCACCTTTTGTACATCTACTTCAATCTCTTCATCCTGCTGCGCGTCCGCATTAAGGTCTACCGATTTGTCCTCATCGGCAATGTCGAACTCGGATTCTCTCTCCTCGTACTCCACATTTTCATCCAATTCCTTGAAGTCGGGCGCAAACGCCGACCAGTTTTCGACCTGGTTTTGTGCCCAGATAGACACGAGTCCCGAGCTGATGCTGGCAATGATGGGTCGCACCGGATGCCACACCACGTCGAGCAGCAGTTCGCCCTTGGTTCCATGGAGAATCTTCACGAGATTTCCAATCGACTTCTCCCATATGTACAGCGCATGCTGGCGCGCACTGCCCGCGCATATATATTCCCCGTCGCCAGAGAAGCAACATTTCTTCCAGGTTGTTCTGCATAAATAACGCTGTGGATTGTAGACTGAAACATTGAAAGTCGAAGCGAGAACTCACTTGTTGACCAAATCCTGCAGCTTTTGAATTGGCTCTGGTTCGCCGTCCCTCCCCAGTGAAATGATTTCTTTAGAGTCGTACACGCGTATCACCCGATCCGATGTGTTGATGAGGAAAGCACTGAAATAGATTTAATCGGTACAAATCTACGTAATAGATTGTTCGTTTTTAGTCACCTACTCTCCTCGGCGGGCAAACTCAATGCTCTTGACGGCTGTGGCGCTCGAGGTGCCCACAATAATGCGAAAACTGGCCACCACTTCAAACGTCTCCACGTCCAAGACGAGTATTTTTCCCTTGGCATTTCCCGTGTATATGTGCTGTCCACGACGGTCAAAGGAGGCCACAATGTTCAGATCACCCTGCCGAAGAGAAGTTAGTTATCCTCATTTTCTGTCCCATTTTTTTGAGAATTTGCAACCAACATCACTGTCCAGGGGCAGGCAGCGGTGCGATCCACCGATTTTGACGAGAACGGCGGCATATCGCATGGGACACACCAACAGTCGATTGTCGTTGCGGGGATCGAACTGCACCTTCAAGACGGGGGAGGGGAATCGGTACTTGTGCTCCAGTTCGCCTGTCAGAACGTCCCAGATGCAGACATTATTATCAGTGGAGGCCGACAGCAACTGAAATTGGATTGATGGAAGAAATAGTGAGGAACGGAGGGATCAAAAGGAGTGCCGGTAGTTGCACTCACCTTGTGCCCATTTCTGGTCCAGCTCAGGCTGCACACGGGATGAACGTGGGCGGAAATGATTTTGGCGATGCCGCGCGTCAGAAAGTCCCATACAACTATTCGGCCATCGTTGCATCCTACGGCGAGGAGCGTTCCGTATTTGTTGAAAGCGCATGTGACTGCTAGGGATATGCAGTCCAGGGAACCATCAAACTCCTCCGGATAGTTTTGTCCAAATGATTCTAATGGATAAAATATGGTCGGCTTATTAAGGTACCTATATTAAATACAGTGGTTTTCACGATTCCCGTACCCAACAATTCCAAATTCATTTTGTTTATAGTCTTCTTCTTGCACAAATGGCTACTGTCATTCACATTTAGACGTGCTCGTTGATCGATATATCGTTTATCATTTATTCGTAAAAAAATAACGTTCAGTTCAGGATTGTTTACTCATATAATATATCGTATTTTTAAAACGCGTTATTGTACTTGCCGCTTGTCCTAAAATTTCTTTCAAATAAAATTTATATTTACTTCGCGCTAGATTTAATATATTTGCAAAATCGCGGCGAATCATATTAATTTATTTCCGGTTTGAGCGCGTTAGGGTGTTCCGCGCCATCGTTTTTTTACGTTTCCTTTGGTCACACTGATCCAGAATCGAGTGGTTTTTTTTGTGTGCACGTTGTATGTGGAAAATTATGAAATTAATCATATTTCTAAGTGGATAATGTGGATAGTGCGCAGAGACTATAGTTGTAAAAATCCATAAAAGATTTCCTCAAGTTTACAGTCATCGGAAAAGCAATTCGAGGACAAAAATCATTTGCACGCGATTGTGTCAACGTCACCTTTGGAGCTCAGCAGCCTCAGCCTCTCTCTGCCACTCTCTCTGGCGCTCTCTTTCTCTCCCCTTCGCAATGCTAAATTTTGCGTATGGGCGCTAATTCTCCTGAAAGCTTAAGTGGAGTGAAAAAATATACTCGAATTGTGTTCAACTCGAGACTGAATTCAGTCTTTTGTTCATAGGAACAGTTGTCATCATAAATTTGTGCATTTCTGTGTTTTTTTTTTTTTTTGAATCTGTATTTACTTCGGCTGCATTTCCACAAATTTGAACAGCAAATTAATAGTATTCGTAATTATTTCGCTCGTGTCGTGACTGACTCTGTGACAACTAATGCGCTCAATTTCATGTGCTTTTTCTCTCCCCTTGCTTTCTTACATTATTTACAAGTGTATGTGTGGGTGTATGTTTGCGTGTGTCGTGTGTATATTTAAATATGTGTGTAATTTGTGTGCATATATAACCATTTACAGGGTATTCATCGCGGCAGCCACGTTGAAAGGAAGAACGTGAATGTCAATACAACGAACACAGAGGGAACGGTGAAGATAAAAACTAGCGGCGCAGAAGAATCGAGGAAGGAACAGGCTGCCTAACCCTCCCCCCACAGCCACTAGCCACGAGCTACCGTCACCGTCACACAGCAACCAGAAAAAATCACTCGTAATTCTATTGGCAACGACTTCGAAGGGGAACAGGAGATAAAAATTCACAAGCAATATGTCTGGCGAAGAAACGTCTGCTGATCGCAATGTCGAAATTTGGAAAATAAAGAAACTCATCAAGAGTCTGGAAATGGCACGCGGGTGAGTACTCTCCTCCATCCATGATACCATGGCTCCACCATTGTGTGCATATTTTTCTCAGTTTAGTTTTCCTTTTGTGGGGTACACACCATCAACATGCTGCAACGGGGCGGGCGTATGTGTGGGGGGCGGGAGCGGAGATACTGCGCGCTGTCGCCAGACCTTGCGACCGTTTTGGGGGAGCCCCAAGTGGTGCGAGTGGTGGTGGATGGGTGGATGTACAACCACCACCTTCACTTTTTTGAGTAGAGTGACTCTCTGAGAGCATATTGGGAGCCTTTGAGCCCCATTCCTCTCAAGCAACCACACAACACGTATGGAGGCGTTTGGCCTTTTCCCGTTCGCGCTCTCTACCGAGCAACACGTTTTTTTTTGTCAGGTTTTTATCGGTTGAAACTAGACCTTACCGCTGTGCCCCGCTGAGGTGGAGCCGTGAGTAATCCGCCTCGTGGCTCTGCCTATCAGAGTGAGTGTGCTCTCTATATTTGAGTCTCCCCCTCTCTCTCTCTCTCTCTCTCTCTCTTTCTCTGTCACTCTCTGGGGTCCTTCATTCGATTGGGGTCCCCGATTCTCTCCGACTCTCCGACAGTGGGTAACAAGGTCAACTATTCAAAGAACTCGGTTTTACTACGGTGTGTACATATGTCTGTATGTATGTATGTATGTACATAGGGTGCATATACATATGTAAATCTCACTCAGAGTGGCGCCTCCCAACGAGTCCAATTCCGAATCGTACTCACTTTCTCTGCTTTGATTTCAGAAATGGCACCAGCATGATTTCCCTGATTATTCCGCCAAAGGATCAAATCTCGCGCGTTAGCAAAATGTTGGCTGACGAATTTGGAACGGCTTCGAACATCAAGTCGCGCGTGAACCGCTTGTCCGTCCTCGGTGCCATTACGTCGGTCCAGCACAGACTTAAGTTATACACCAAAGGTGAGTTTTTCTGTTGAGCAATAATCAGAGATAAATACATTTGTTTTATTGTCGATTTCAGTGCCTCCAAATGGTTTGGTCATCTACTGCGGCACCATTGTCACAGAGGAGGGCAAGGAGAAGAAAGTGAACATAGACTTCGAGCCATTCAAGCCCATCAACACCTCGCTGTATCTGTGCGACAACAAGTTCCACACGGAGGCCCTCACTGCCCTGCTGGCCGATGATAACAAATTCGGCTTTATTGTGATGGATGGTAATGGTGCGCTGTTCGGTACCCTGCAGGGCAACACCCGCGAGGTACTGCACAAATTCACCGTTGATCTGCCGAAGAAGCACGGTCGCGGTGGTCAGTCCGCCCTCCGTTTCGCCCGTCTGCGCATGGAGAAGCGCCACAACTATGTACGAAAGGTGGCAGAAGTGGCCACCCAACTGTTCATTACCAATGACAAGCCCAACATTGCCGGCCTCATTTTGGCTGGTAGCGCGGACTTCAAGACCGAGCTGAGCCAGTCCGATATGTTTGATCCCGTAAGTGGTGCCCCAGAGCCTTTGTCCTCTGCCCCTGCCTCAGCCCCGTTTAACACTGGTTTCTGTTACGCAATTTCAGCGTTTACAATCAAAAGTTATCAAGCTGGTGGATGTTTCTTATGGCGGAGAGAACGGCTTCAATCAGGCCATTGAATTGGCCGCCGAGTCATTGCAGAATGTGAAATTCATACAGGAAAAGAAACTCATTGGACGATACTTTGATGAAATTTCTCAGGTATGTGGATTTTGCATTCCCCTTTGCAAGAAGATTCGGTGTAACGGGCACGTTTCGTTTTGTGATCTAGGACACTGGAAAGTACTGCTTCGGAGTGGAGGACACCTTGCGTGCACTGGAACTGGGATCGGTGGAGACTTTGATCTGCTGGGAAAACCTCGACATTCAACGATACGTTCTTAAGAATCATGCCAACTCGACGTCAACGACAGTATTACATTTGACGCCTGAGCAGGAAAAGGACAAGTCTCACTTCACTGACAAAGAGGTATGTTGCAGCGTTAGCTTTGATAGATCAAGCGATCAATCCTCACATTCCACACATGTTTCTACCAACAGAGCGGCGTGGAGATGGAGCTTATCGAGTCTCAACCATTGCTGGAATGGCTGGCAAACAACTACAAAATGTTTGGCGCCACGCTGGAGATCATAACCGATAAATCGCAGGAGGGAAGTCAGTTTGTGCGAGGTTTCGGCGGCATTGGCGGTAAGTCCCGGACAGACACAGCTCCAGACTAGACTATCGTTAGCCGTCACACTGGACTGGAGCTAGCTTTAGTTGTAGTTCGATTGTAAGCTAATCAATGCCAAAAGTTGAAAATGTTTTTCCATTCCTCTTCCCCTCATGCTGCTTTAACACGAATGCGACACACGAATGGTCGTCATGGCTTTGTAAATTTAAATGTAAATGTGTCGAATAGGTATTTTACGCTACAAAGTAGATTTTCAATCCCTGCAGGCTGACGAGCCGCTGGAGGATGTCGATCTCGATGATTACTAGACACCAGTGTGCTGTGAACAGATTCACAATTTGCGAGTTTCGAGTTGCGAATTGCGAGTCTCGAGTTCTCGATTATGCGTTACATACAACAAATAACCATATACTTTTTTGGGGAAATCTCGTAAAGCAAAACGTTCAAATTGATTAGGAACCAATTTACTTGCCACATAGTTTTAATCTATGTTCAGCGTAGCCGTTCTATACAATATTTATCACCAGAGTAGGGAAGGTCCTGCATCACTGGGAGGTGGATTGCATTTCACTGTCGGATCAGGTCAGGGTGCATATAGATGCGCACCCACATATATCTACGATTTACCAACTTTTCTAATTAGTTCGTGATAACTTTTAAGAACACAAAATATATAATTCGTAAATTAACTAAAACGATGGAACGGCATCGTTTTCACACATACCGATCGATTATTCCCTGCTTTCTGATTGGACTTGATTCCATTCCATTAAAAACAAACACAAAAATATGCTAAATTATAGCATAAGATAAACGGCGAACCTGCCACAATTTAGCTGGCAGAGAGTTCCCGCACGTATCTGCATTTTTCCCTCTATTGAATTACTTTAAACCGAGAGAGAGTTATAAGAAAGTACACAACCCAACTAAAAAACCATGAGAATTGTATTAAAAATAAAACACCACACATAAAAACGATTAAATAAATATACCTATCAGAACATGATGGCAGTGCTACTCCAGTACTACTGTACTCCTTTTGTAGCCTCCTTAATTTATAACTAGTTACTGACTAATTATATATGTCTAAAGAGGTGAGATCCTGATGTTTAGTTCTACGAGTATCTTAGTTGTTGGATTATCTGTTATATTTTTGTTTTTTGTCCTCGTGAACACGGTATCTAAATAATTTTTTTTTTAAATGCAAATAATTATACTTTTCCTGTATTTATCAGTTTTATCTATTCATGTTTTCTACCGATCTGTAAGAGTGTCCCAATCTTTAACGTATACCAAGGCTAGTGTTTTTATACCCGGTACTAGAAGCGTTTTCGATCCCATCAGGGATATGTATATATTCTTGATCTGCATCACTTGCCGAGTCGATATAGCTAAGTCTGTCAGTCTGTCCGTGAAATTGCAATGACTGCAAAATGCCTTCCACGCACTTACTCATTCTCTCTCGCTCTCTCTCTATCTCACTCTATTTCACTAGTGTGAGCAGTCTAGCGGGATAGAACGAGATAAAATGACTAGTAACAGTGTAAAAAAGTTACAGAAGTAAAAAAATGTTTAATAAGTATGGAAACAGATAAATCCTAACAAATAAAAAAATCTCCGAATAGGGTTGATCGATTTTTTGTTGGCAAAAAGTCAATTTGTCCCTTTTGCAAACAGCGATTCCAAACGACATATAAAATATATTGCATAAATTACATGAATCATAGGCTCCCATATATTCAGACTGAGTATCGGGTGTAAGGTATAGCCGCGGCCCTTGCCGCAGCTCACAAAGTTTAACTCATTTTAATTTCTAATTTTGTGATGTAAAAAATAATACCATTCGTATATTTGTCAGTTTTATCTGTTTTTGATTTATTTAGTGATCCGTTTATGTCGATTTGAAAGATACTCTTAATCCTTAACACCCGTGAAGCTAGTCTTTTTGTTCTTAAATTTGATTTCTTCATTTAATACTTCAATATTCAGTTTTTGGTTCTCTTGATTATTTTCTGTTTTTTGATAATAATAAGTTAATTATTTGACTTTCACAGGTATCTTGCGGTACAAGGTGGATTTCCAGAGTATGCAGCTTGATGAATTGGACAATGATGGCTTTGACTTAGATGATTACTAAAAAATGTTTCTGTTGATACACAAAGCTACACCTACCATCGAACGTAAACTGAAACTGCGCAGCCACATAGACCAGGAAATTAAATAGAATATTTTTTAATAATACGCAAACACAAACACAAAAGCCTCTTCCATTTTTACGTTGTTGGCGAAAAAGTAAAATCTAAATTAATGCATACACCTACAAGATAATATTATGTTAAATCGAAGAAAACAAATATTAAAATGATACCGTTTTACGTGAAAAAAAACTGATTGAATATCCTTTGTGATTTAATGGAACCCAATTGACAATCAGTCTTTTAAGCCAACTTAACTTTTGTCAACAATTTCTCATGCCGGAGAATAAGATCTCGACACAGTCTTCTGAACTTTAAGAATTAGAAACTAGTAGAGATAAACTCTTCTGACTATGTGAAATTGACCAGGAAACATCGGAAAACATCGTCAGGGCATCTTCCTCATAATTTACTTCAGCACCTATTCCAGAAGCAGCATGGACAGATCACTGTTTAACCCTATCACAGTTCTAATAAAGTAATATTCAAGTTGCAGGAATACTCTCACGTTTCCACTTCCAAGAACCGGCTACTATTTGCATACAGATACATACATAAATATTTACATACATATGTCCGTTAACAGTTATCTGAAAGTGTTTGTATATGCATTCTAATGCTCTTCTCGCAAGTGCTTAAGTACTCTACGTGCGATTTAATGTGTCAACTTATCAGCTATAGCAACAAAGAGAAGGCGTAAGGTTGAAATGGAAACTAATCAATTTGATAGTTGTCTTCCGATAAACAAAGAGGCAAAATTGCCATTTTGACTATTCAGACCTCTTAATGGGAGAGAATATACCCTGGTGCGAGTGCCGCGTATTCAAAGACTGGAAGTGAAAGTCTGTAAGATTTCTATTGTTCAAGAATGCAAGTGCTAGAATGTTGACCCAATTACTATGCTAATAAATGTTTCCATTTAAGACTGGTTGTGACCAAATGATAATGGTACATCTTTTCATATTCTTCTAGCATTTCTTATAAAATCCACAAAAGTCTAAGAAGTTTCCATCTATTGTTTTGATAAATCAAATTCGGTTCCACCCCAAAGAGCATTTTTGCTGGCACTGCGGTATACAAACGATGTATATGTGTTTACAGCCGACTCTATCCACATACACAGATCGTTTGTTCGTGACCGTATATATGTGCATATGAACATATATGTATATAAACATGTACGTACATGTATGTACCATTTGTTTGCGGTTGAGGCTCAATTTACAACTTTAATGAAAATTTGATCAAGAGAACACACATATGTATATATGTACATTCAAACTCGTAAAGTCACAATCAGCGCTGCAGTGCGACTGGCAATCACATCAGTGGAGCACTTCGAATTGAATCGTCGGCGGCAACAGAGGTTCAAGAAATTCGTTATTAATCAGTTTTTTTTTATTATTTTTTACTGGTAAAGTCGTGACTAGGCGTAATAGTTTGTGATATGGATCAGGCGTCTGCTGTGAATCAAATTCGCGAAGGTCTTATGGACGATTGGGATGTCCTGGAAAATGTCTTCCAGCTACTGCAGAAGGACGACACATTTTGTGTGGATCCCCAAAAATGGAATAAGCATAAAATCGTTTCATTTTTGCAGCCAGACGTTTTGAAGGTAAGTCTGTCTCGAGATAACTGCGGGGTGACTGTCCGATTAAAAAAAAAAAAGAGTTCAATTCTTGACCCCGAAAATAATTTGAATGAAATTAATTGTCATTTGGCCAATTATATAAGCAATTGAATGAATGGTCTTCATGAGTTCCGATTAGGTACTCGTATACCGTTATCAAGTGATCTATCTACAGACTCGCAGACTAAATGCAGGTAGTCGCTCTAAGCATAATCACATGAATTTACATAGAATAGACACGTGCAGACAAATCTGGATTTCATTTAAATTGACACGTTTGTATGTTATCATTCCAAGGAATTGATTAATCTGAAAATACGGGAGACGGAGACGACCACTCTCGCGGAAATCGAGCAGCTTTGCCAGTCGGTAATCCAGTATTCAGTGAAAACCTCGCATGGACGCTTCCACAATCAACTGTTCGGACAGGTTGACCCCTTTGGATTGGCGGGAGCATTGATCACAGAGGCCATGAATGGAAGCTCGTAAGATTGCAGCAGCATTAACGATGCATTAACTATATTATCTGTGCCAACAATTATGATTGCCGTTTTTATTTAAATTAATTAAGAGCTCGCAGATTACAAGGCATTACGAGATAATGTTTTAAATTGGTTGTTGTCCCTCAAAATGGGTTCTACGAACCGCTGCTGCCTTCTATATATTATACTCCCCAGTAACATACATACATATGTTAAGAAACATTTTCAATAACTATCTTTATATTACCTTTATTTATTGTCTTCAGATACACCTACGAAGTGGCGCCTGTGTTTAGTCTGATTGAAACAGAGCTGATTGCCACGGTGTGTAGGTTGGCCGGCTATGATCATGGTGATGGTATTTTAGGGCCTGGAGGATCTATGTCCAACATGTATGGCATCGTGATGGCTCGCTACAAGTATGCTCCAGAGGTGAAGACCTCTGGTATGTTCGGAATGCGGCCTTTGGTGCTGTTTACCTCCGACCAGTCCCACTACAGTTTGGTGAAGGCCTCCCACTGGCTGGGTATCGGCAGTGACAATTGTGTGACTGTCAGAACCAACGAACGCGGTCAAATGCTTTTGGACGACCTGGAGGCAAAGATAATCGAGGCAAAGGCTCGTGGGGCACAGCCTTTCTTTGTCAACTGTACAGCCGGAACCACTGTGCTGGGTGCATTCGATGATATCAACGGTGCTGCCGATCTGGCAGAGCGTCACGGACTGTGGCTTCACGTAGATGCGTGCCTTGGCGGCGCAGCGCTCTTATCCCATAAGCATCGTTCATTGATCGCCGGCCTCGAGCGTGCGAACTCCTTTGCCTGGAATCCCCACAAGACGGTTGGAGTTCCAATGCAGTGCTCGTTGTTCCTCACGCGAGAGTCTGGAAGTTTACTGGAACGTTGCAACAGTACGGAGGCGCACTATCTGTTCCATCAGGACAAGTTCTACGATGTCTCCTACGATACGGGCAACAAGAGTGTGCAGTGCGGCCGCAAGATAGATGCATTTAAATTTTGGCTGATGCTAAAGGCTCGTGGCTACGGGCAGTATGGACACTTGGTTGACCACGCCATCGACATGGGCAGATTATTGGAAGATAAACTTCGTGAGCGTTCCGATCGGTTCAGACTCGTACTCCAGAAGCATGAGTACTCCAATGTCTGCTTCTGGTACATACCCAAGGCCATGCGAGTGCCAGCCAACGAGGAGACGACTGATTGGTGGACTCGTTTATACACAGTAAGAAAAAGAAACAGTGTTTTTTTTTGTATTCAACCCAATCCGTCTCTCGTTTCTCAACACCTGCTAGGTAGCCCCCAAAATTAAGGAGCAGATGGCAATCAGCGGCACGTTGATGGTAGGATATTCCCCGCTGAAAGTTCACAATTTGGGTAACTTCTTCCGGATGGTCTTCACGTGCTTTCCCATTCTCCAAAGTAATGAGCTGGATTTCATCTTGGACGAGATTGAACGACTGGGCGAGAAAATCGTAGCTTAAGGTATTGGGTATACAAATGCCATACTCCATTAATCTGAAGTTCATATGTAGCAATGTAGTTACCGTGCAGTTACCATTAAAAAAATTGACAATTTTGTTGACCTTTTTTACTTAAAACCTGTTTTATAAGCAATTCAATAAAAGAGAGTCCTTAAAATTAGCCAATATTGTTATATATGGATTCGTTTATCGGCTAAAGGTATGTGTTTTGTGGGGAGGGTCTGGCTAGTAATATTAAAACAAATATCAAAATCGAAGAATTTGATTTCCGATTTTGGACAGATTTTCACGTCGAAATTTAGATAAAGATGTATTAGGTTAGATTTTCAAAAATGAGACGGTATATTTCTGATTTTTTGATTAACTAACCATTTTTTGCATCAATGTACGGTTTCTGGTCGCAAAATCATCACAACAATTAACAATACAATATTTACGCGCCAAAACTTAACATTTGTTGTTAGAGGTGTGATAGTTTACACGATAGGCGAAAAGTGGTTATTTTCAAAATGACATATCCTGTTCAGCTGCTAGTAGTAAACAGAATATCAAAATCGAGGAATATAATTTTCGTCGGTATTTCTACGGTATATTTTTTAATGAGACCGTAATTTTTTTATATTTCTGAAGGTCGGACGGTATATATAATCGATAATTCCGCGGTCACACTGCTAGTAGTGCTGGGAAAAGATCGATGTTTACCTACCTCGATCTTTCGATATTTTGTATGGGTCCTACATCGATGTATCGATTTCTTATCAAAAAATTTAAACTCACAAAAATTTTAAATACAACGTTCGTATCAAAAACAAAAGATACATTTCTTATTTAAATCATAGTTAAAAAAAGTTTCGTATCCTTAAACTACTTAAAAACGATGACTTTATTTCATGAGATCATTCTTTTCCAATAATTTTTAACCAATCATTTTTATTAATGAAAAGCAGCATGTATACTTGCTGCGATTTAAGGCAACTCCTTTTCTCGTTAACGATGAGTCCAGCTTTGCTAAACATTCGTTCACTCTCTGTGGACGTTGCTGGGACGCACAAGAACTTTTGCACGCATCTTGTAAATACAATGTCAGTTGAGATCTTTAAAGAAATTGTTTTAATTAAAAATGCTTTACTCTTATGTTATGTATCTTTACCTTCCAGTAGTCCAATGGAGATGTATTCGGATCGACATTTTCCATGTTGAAATATTGCTTCAGTCCTAGTATTGAGTCAACTCGACTGCTTCGAATTTTTTCAGATTTTTTCTTTTGAAGATAGTCGAAAAGTGGGTGGTGTTGGTCTGTTGGTTTTGTTGCTGGCAGGTTGGAGGAAGACGGACGTGGCCCGGACAATGCGTTGCGTTCGTTCTCTATATTGTTAAAATGAATTTACAACTTACCTTACAGCTTTATCCCGCCTTTTTTCAAGTGATGGAAAAATAATGGTCTAGTGATGGCGATATATCGAGTATCGAAGTTAGCAACATCGATATTTTCGATGGCTATGAAAAAATCGATGTATCGTTGTTAGATCGATGTTTTTCCCAGCACTAACTGCTACCTACAGCTGTATTTTGTTCATAAATTGTGTATTTTTTTTTATAAAAACAAAAGTTTAACGATGGGGCGCGCTGAGGCTGGTACGCCCAAGTACCTCGCCAATAAAATGAAGGCGAAGGGCTTGCAGAAGTTGCGCTGGTATTGCCAAATGTGCGAAAAGCAATGCCGCGACGAGAATGGCTTCAAATGCCACACCATGAGTGAGTCGCATCAGCGGCAGCTCTTGCTGTTTGCAGACTCGCCTGGAAAGTTTCTGCATAATTTCTCGAAAGAGTTCTCCGATGGCTACCTGGAGCTGCTGCGCAGGCGGTTCGGCACCAAGCGTACTAATGCCAACAAGATATACCAGGAGTACATCGCGCACAAGGAGCACATCCACATGAATGCCACCCGCTGGCTAACACTCTCCGATTATGTGAAATGGCTGGGAAGGACTGGTCAGGTTGTAGCGGATGAAACGGAAAAAGGATGGTTTGTCTCATACATTGATCGCAGCCCTGAGGCCATGGAGCGCCAGGCAAAGGCCGAACGCAAGGAAAAGATGGAAAAAGACGACGAGGAGCGAATGACAGATTTTATTGAAAAACAAATCAAAAAGGCAAAGTCCAAGGACGACGGCGACGAAAGTGGGCAGGAAAAGTATACCGAGCTTGTACGGGAAGAAGCTGAGCCGCTTAAGTTGGACATCCGATTGGAGAAAAAGTTCCAGCCCGAATCGATCTTGGGCAAATCGGCGCTATTGACAAAGCGACCGAACCCCGAGATTGATGAAAAAGTCTTCAAAAAGCCCAAGTCGATTTCGGTTGACAAAGGCGGTTCCCATTCCAAATCAGCGCTGGATGAGATCATCCAACAGGAGGAAGCGAAGAAAGAACGTGCCAATCGCAAGGATTTTTGGCTGCACAAGAACATTGTGGTGAAATTCATCTCA
Source organism: Drosophila azteca (assembly GCA_005876895.1). NCBI lineage: Eukaryota > Metazoa > Arthropoda > Insecta > Diptera > Drosophilidae > Drosophila > Drosophila azteca. The sequence goes on from VCKU01000016.1 coordinate 4,462,226, forward strand.
AAGTCCATGGGCGACAAGTTCTTCAAGCAGAAAGCGGTTGTGCAGGAACTAGTCGACAAGTATCAGGCGAAAATAAAATTCCTTGATACGGGAGAAAAGCTCAAAGTGGATCAGGTACGTCATGTTATACAGACACCACCAGTTTTAGCTAACTCTGTTTCTTTTTCTTCTTACAGGCCCACTTGGAGACTGTGATACCGGCCATTGGCAAGACAGTGTTGGTTGTTAACGGCGCCTATCGTGGTTCCGAGGCTCTACTGAAAAAGCTAGATGAGCGCAAGTTCTCCGTCAGCATTGAGATACTCCACGGTCCGCTCAAAGGACGAATAGTTGATAATGTACAGTACGAAGATATATCTAAATTATATGACATATAGCAGAAACAAGTCGGATTATGTGTAAATATTTGTTTAAGATTTTAAGATTAGAAGTTAAGATTAAATTTATGAAAATATTCAGCCTCTACCGCAGAGAGCAGAGAATGAAATGATCCACATTTTTTAGATACATTTCCTACCCAAAAACCAAAATTGAGGTTAATTAAACACGAATAAGCAATTGGTGCCATTGCCATTTCCTAGATATAATAGTCTATGCAAACATCAAGTTAAGGCAAAAAGAGTAAGATTAGGAACAATGAGAAGACAGAACAATGCCCGCAAAAGTTTTTTCGATACACTTGCAGCCTTCCAAGCAGAAACAGCTTCGCTTCGCTCCGGGTAGACAGTTGCACATATTCGTGAAATGCTGATTCAGTGTTTTCTCCTCTTGCAAATTTCCGTGCATTGCCATGCCGTACACGCCGAGCTGACAGCAACTGAAGGCAGATCTACACCAAATTGGTGGGAAGCAGTGCCCAGGGTTCTGACCGACATTGTGACTGTGAAAGCGAATATCCTCACGGCCGCTCCTCTCGAGCTGGCAGCCAATGTGATAGATACCCTGTGTAAGAAGATAATATTTCCCCATTCTCATGTTAACCGTTGCGATTGCACACAGGCTCCTCCACACTGTTTATGGGCAGAGTACCTCCGAAGATCACTCCGGATATAAATAAAATGCACTTTCAGTACATGACGCCCTGTCACAACTACAGTGTTCCACTGCTGGACGCAGCAAAGCTCTGGAATCACTCCAAGTTTGGCAAGGGTCGCAAGGTTGTCATCTTGGCCACCGGTTGGACAAACACTGTCAACGAATCCTCCGCCATCGCCATGATTTCGAGGGCCTTCATGTGTCGCCGCGATGTGAATTTTGTTGTGTGTAAAGAGTCCAGCACTGCACAGTAAAGTCCACTTAAATAGCAAGAACAATTTCAGATTGTGGACGCCGCCGATTACGTGGACACACTATACTCTTGGTCGGCCCTAAACACGGACCTTATTGGCGAGCACATTGCCGTGGGTCTAACGCACTTGATAGAGCTCACTCCCCTGCGAAATATACACTTGATCGGTAAGCGATAGTCTAAGGAATCTAAGGATCTATGTATGATACGCGAGATTCCGTAGGGCATTCGCTGGGGGCCCACATTATGGGTACTGCTGGCCGCTCATTTAAGAGACTTACTGGCCGACTGGTACCCCGTATAACAGGTCTGGACCCCGCGAAACCCTGTTTTCGGCAGGAAAACATTCTGCCGGGACTGACTCGGGGAGATGCGCAGCTGGTGGACATCATCCATACCAACATTGGTATTCTGGCGAAGCGTGGTCCCCTGGGCGATGTGGATTTCTATCCGGGTGGGGCACACCCCATACAGCCCGGTTGCCTGACCATTGGCTGCTCTCACACACGCGCCGTAGAGTACTTTGCAGAGAGTGCATATCCCCAACAGGAGAAGAACTTTATGGCCACCAAATGCACTTCTTGGGATGAGCTTCGACGACGCGACTGCACGTCGGGCACGGTTACGGGCTCCCCTTCCTCGATGGGATACATAATTGACAGAAAAGCGAGAGGCATCTATTACCTAGATGTGAATGGATGGCCCCCATATGGTCGAAGTAGTAGTAAAGCGGGAAATCCCAGTTCAAAGACCTGCCACCTTTGTCGGAAGTGAGACATTAAACACGATTAGTAGCCTATAGATACGTAATTTTATTATTTTAAGCGATTAGTATGTAATTTCCGTAAGATCTAGATCATCATTAAAGGCCTCCGAGATGTCCTTTTGGCTCTGATATGCCCGCTCCTGTGTCTCCGCGATCTTCCACAGCTCCTCATCGTCGTCGCCATTCAGCATAGACCTGTCTGCATGGCCCTTGATGTCTGGTCTGGGCTTGGCCTTCTGTGGCATGGGTCCTGTGGCGCGCTTCTGCCGGTTGCCCATCAGTATCTGGCTCTCTTCGAAGTAGGTGTTTGGATGATTGATGGTCGGCTCCACATTCGAGTTGTGCGTGAGCATAAAGTACTTGCCACAGGCGATTTGATAGTGACCGCGGGACACAAAGAACATCACCTCATCGATGTGGCTGGTCGACAGGCCGTAGGAGGCCAGTTTTGTTTTGAGTGTAGCCGGATCCACGGATTTATAGGGACAGCCATGGCAGTCGCCCGGTGTCGCCATTTCCTTGATGATTTTGGAGCACGAGTAGGGAGTGTAGTTAACCATGGATCCCTTTTTGCCGTAGTTGTGGTGGATGTTGTACTCGTAGCTGCGCGTGAACTTATCTGCATCCATCTTCTTGGTGAACTCCTCGCGCCAGAAGCGTATGGAATCTTCAAGCGTTACACCAATGCCCTTAAGGAACAGACCGTACTGCATCCGACCACCGTGCTTAACGTGATGCTGGGCACGGATGTGCTCGTGGCACATACGCATACATAGCGGCATTGATGTTTTGGACAGCTGGTTGAGGGACTCGATCGCAACAGCTGCATCGCGGGACACTGTGTAATCCTTGCCGGTGTACGAGTTGTGCAATGCCTTGAGCATTCTTGAGATGCGTTCGTCCCCCTCGACCTCTTCGATTAAGCCCTTGGAGGCCAGCAGGCCCAGTTCCATTATATCCTGTTGCTTTGTGCTGACAACAGAGACCAGATCGTGGGTGTTCACATAGGCAAAGCCGCCCTTTAGGTAGCACCGGCGACCGCGCACCAAGTCCAACACCTGTGTGAATGGCACCTTGTAGAAGTCGAGAAGCTCTATCTTGGAAACACTTTGCCCCGCTGTGCTCTCGTAAAGACCGTCCTTGACCTCATCCTTTTCTGATTCGGTCAGAGGTTGGAAATGGAAATCATTCGCCTCGAGGAACTGCTTCACCTCGACACTGCTCAGCGCTGCAAACTTGTATCTAAAAAGTTCCATCTCGCGGGCAACAAACCAGCGTGACAAATCCTCGGATCGACAGTAGGCCAATCGGAGTATAAAGTGCGACAGGTAGTCTCGCCGTCGCGTCTGCATTTCCGACTCGTGCTTACTGCCCTGCGCACTGACTGCGCCGGGGGAACACAATCTCAGATAGTTGCGCAGACCTTCGCGCGTTAGTTCGGAACTCACATATTCCTTCCAATCTTCAGAAAGCAATCGTAGACTTTTCGTTCCTGCACGGTCCAGGACGCGCAGCAGACGCAGTCGCTCCAGGGCAAGCTCCTCGAATTCCTCAATGTGAATGTCTTCTGTCGGTGGATAGTAGTACATTGTGACATTGCTGGGGTACTTGCTCTCCAAGCTGACCACCTCGACTTTGACATCATTCCGTGCACGTTTCTTAAAACGAAATTCCATTTTTACGGAGAACCAATTTTTTAATGCGTTCTTTTTTGCGCGCGAATGCAAAACATCTGTTCAGTGGGGATGTTTATCGATGAATCTGAATCTGATATTTGATCTGAATCTATCGATATTTGAATACCATATTTGTAACATATATCATTAGACTTTGCTAAATTTGCTGCGAAGAGAGAGATAGACACATGAGACACAATCCAAAATTAGTGTTCGCATTTGTCTCTATGCACGTTTCCCGGCTATCAGGGACACACAGCCAGCCAGTCAGCTAAATCGTATCTAAAAAGTATAGAAATCGACTATCTAAGCCGCAGCGCTGCTCCCAGCTCAACTGGAATCCCATCTAGACCTAGTGACAAACAGAGACATAGAACTCTCTCGCTCTTACTGCAGGCTTTTCCCATAAGGCTGTCTCTGTTTTTGCAGCTAGTCCTTCTTCAAAGTCTAATGTCAAACGGCAAGTGTGGTGGGAGTGAAAGTGGAAAGTTATTAGAATTCGATATCGTTATCTATTCACATGCTGCACTACGTAACCTGACTAATTTACAAAGTGTGTAGAAATATATTTTCCCGGTTTTCCCCATTACAAATTGTGAAAGAAAAAACGACATGCACACATCTTGAGTATACATATTTTACGTATTAATCTATATTTTATCAGGTACTTGCAAAACTGACTAGGAATCTTTAAAGAATATGATGGCATCTGCTTTTCTTAAGCTCTCTCTTTCAAACTACTGATGCCAATGACTTCCAGCGACCTTCTCAAGCGTTTCCAAAATAGTTTACGCTCCTCCAGCTTTGGTCTTTCGTCGCCTTTTCCGACAGGCCATTTGATATAGGTTTTCACATCCATTAAATATTGGAGAGTTTTTGGACGCTTGCTACGTGGTATATCCTCCAAGAATACGAGGATTAAATGCTCTTTGCTGACCTCAAAGATGCTGAAATAAAAACATGTTAGAGCTAGAATTTCATGCGGGAATGGGGAACTCGCTCACCGATGCTGGGCCAAGTACATTTCGAATTGACACCAGTGGCTCAGTAGAAACTTGGAGGATATAATCAGCATCAATGAGTGCGAACGATCCATGCATGAGATAATGTTGTCCAGTATAGTCACTCCGATCTATAAACAGGAAGGCATGGTATTAGTACACACGCTCGAGAGACTCAAGGCACACCAAGCAAATACCGAACCTGAAAATCTCGTTCATGCAGACATATGGAAATATCTCCTGCTTCCTCGACATTGGGCAGCAGTTCGTTTAACACCCACAATCGATCGTTCTGGCAGTAGCTGATGAAGATGTCGTAGACCGTGCTGGGATCACGTTGGGACAAACGCGAAAAGCTGTCCACTGACTCTTTCGATGCGCTGGAGAGAAGAGCTGCGGACTTCAGCGACGAGTAGTAGTAGTGTATATGCCAACGCTTCAGATAGATGATGACGCCACAAATGGACAGGCCAAGGATGCTGCCGAACACCGCGATAACCGTCGTCGTTAGGTTGTGTAATGTCGTTGTGATCTCACTCATGGCCCGAACCTGACAGTTCAGCTCTTCCACCTGCAATTGATCGGTGTCATTGAAACACCAATACTGCGTCGCATCATAGTCAAGAAGCTGAAATTTTAAGGTCAGTAGTTCGTCGCTTAACTCAGACATCTGGTAAGGGGTCGAGGCGGGACACCGTGAGGCATTATACCCTGCAGCTAAAAATCGCAATCTGAAAATCTCGTTCACGCGCTTATAGTCCTTGATGTTGTTGTAGCTCTTTTTCAACTGTGGCACGAATCGGCTCTGCCAGAGCTTGCGATCTATATTTAGACTTTCTGCGGTATCCAACAGTTTTTGGATGCTCAACGAACTGGCGGGGATTAGGTTGAGCAGATTGTACGAGCAGTCGGCTTCCTTGTTATTACCCGCCGCCACCTCGACCACCTCCCTCAGATGGCAGTTGCAAATGAAGTTGTTGTCGCCGAGACTGAGGTACTCCAGGTGTTCAAAGTCCTTGAGCATCTCATTGGTGAGCACATTGATGTTATTACTGCGAAGATTTAGCACACGCAGCTCTGAGTTATTGTCAAAGGCGCTTTTATACCAATTCCCAACGTGGTTAGAGCTCAAATCGAGGATTTCCAAGCTCTCCAGGGTCTCGAACATGGTGGAAGACAAAGCGTTGATATTGTTACCAGCCAGGCCCAGGATTTGAACGTTCTTCAGGGGCCTCGCCCACTCCATCCCCTTGAGGTTGGAGTGCTCAAAGTAAAGGTACTTCAACGTACTGCCAATCCCATCGAATGCATCATCCAAGATGCTGTTCGACACGAAGGGGTTTCCCGACAAATCGAGCCCTTTCAGGGCGGTGTTTTTGAAAATAGCGCTGCTCACCATGGGAATGGCCGTGTAGCACAAGCTGAGGTACTTTAGCTTCGCCCCCAAATGAGCAAAGGCCACGGCACTGTTGCGAGTCATTTTCGAGTGCGAAACATCCAGGTAGACCAAATCCGGCAACAGTTTAAATGCGTTCTGCTGTATCTTCAGCCCGTAGATAAGGCTCATGGCCATTTCAAGCGTGGGCATAGATATTTGGTAGCTATACGTCAGTACGTTGGTGAACGAAATATCCAAATACTGCACGCTCTGAATATAATAGAACGTATCCTGTTGAATAGTCATGATCTTGTTGTCCGACATGAAGAGCCTCTTCAAGTTGGTCAGATTCTTAAAGGCTTCCTTCTCCACATACTCAATGCTGCAGTTGCTGATGTCCAGTTCCACAAGTCGTGTTAGATTGGGAAAGGTGGCCCATGCAATGGATTGCTCTAAGCGAAAGAAAATTAATGTGCTTAAAATATATATTACATAATATTACAGATGAGCTGAACAGTGTATATATGTGTGTGCGAATGTGTTGCAATTGTGGTCTTACGCGACTTCCCAAGAAGGTCAACCTTCTCTTTCAAGAACTGAATGTAACCCCCATAGGCTCTATCATTCGTTGGGCCCATATTGGCGTAGCTTGTATTTGTGTTGTTGTGTTTGTATAGAAAGCACTCCCGATCGTAGAGATCAGTAGAATTTTGTGCAAGAAACTGCTCGCATCTGTGTTGTGTGGTGTAACTCGAGTCCAAACGTGTTTCATTCAAAAACCGCTCAAAGGCTGAAATTTCGAATGATAACTGATCATAGGAAGAAGTGTAATTGTCGCTTGTTGTTCTATAGTCAAAATTCAATCAATTTCTAGATATACTTACCCTCAGCATCCGGCAGTAGGTCAGCGAACTTGTTTCCACGCAAAGATAAAAGCTTCAAGGAGTCCCTTAAAGAGTTCAGGGCCTGATAGGGGACGGCGTTCAGAGCGTTGTAGGCAGCCGAAAAAATTTCAACTTTCTTTGTGTTGAAAGGAAAATTAATTGATAGTTTGGTTTGTTGGAACAAGTCAGTGTCCTCCTTCATGTTGCCATGCGATAGATCCAAGTATAACTGAGGTGCTGTGTGCATAAAAGGTAACAAATAATATTTAGGGATTGGTTAAATGGGTCGGAAATGAGCAGATGTGCACTTGACTTACAGTATTTCCCATTCAGTTGCCTCAGGGTTCCATTTGGGAATGTCCACCAGAGCACATCTTCCTTGATGAGATCCAAGAGACAGCTATTGCCATCATCAGAATCGTATTTGAGCAGAGCAGACTTGAGATCCGCATCCGCAGTGGACTCTCCGCTGTCATCGCTCCTAATCTGCCGTAGATTTGGGTTTGCTATGGTATCTGGTAGTCCGTCGGAATTTGATAGTTCGATGGCACGTATTACTTGTGCATTTCCCCGTAGCAGAGACACAACGAGAAACACTTCTAATATGAATATTGAAGGCATTTTATAGGTCTATTAATTATCGCCGTTATCAGAACCCACAAATTATTGATTATCGAAAGCAAGTTCCAACTTTTTCAATGAGCAAACAAACTCGTACATTCTCGCAGTTGTTGATTCAAATACAAATATAGCATTTTTTATTCAAGTTCTTTATTCAATTGCAAACGGGCTGGACATTTTAATCACATTCTCTATACGCTCCGACAATGCGTGTGCAACATTTTGCTATATCCTATAGAATTGAATCTTTTGAATCTTTTTCGATGGTAAACGAAACGTTTTGGATGGTACCGAAGCTTCTGCGTTCCCGAAAAAGACTAAATAAGCGAACAAGTGTTACTGAATGGTCAGCAAAAATGATTGGTAGCACCGATATGTGGCTAATACTGACACGATACGGCTTATCAATTTTGGCAATATTTTGCCTTGCTTCCCGTTGAATGGGGTTCAGGTTTAGCTATCAGCCACGGCACGGGTATCAGTCTTTCGGTGGCAGAATGCGTTCCGCCGTCAGTCCGTCAGTCCCACACTTCGTTTGAGTAGAACCCCATGTTCCATTATCGGATAATTATGGCTTTTAGTCTATAATGCTCACCTGTGTAAGCACTAATACGGATCAGCTCCAAAACGATATAAAATTACATGTCTCAACAGTCTATCCACAGTCTAGACTCCTAGACATACTCATATATACATATACATACATACATACATATACATATACATATATGTAATCAAAGCCCGTAGCGGTGATTTACAGTTGAAATGAAAGCGATTACAGTCTATAGAAAAACCTAAGATTATCTGTTGATTAGAGCCAATAAAGATTCTTACTTGCTGTTTTTATTGGAATTTCACAACATCTAAAAAAATATTATATTTTAAAATTAAACAAAAAATATGTGAAATTATTTTCTTATTGGAGCTTTACCTATTTTATGTTTTCGAATGTAAAAATTACAAGATACACGAGTACCCTTGATACGAAAGACCTGCTACTCTCCTTCTTCAGTTGCTTCTTTGGTAACTGGTCGAAAGATTTACAAACATAATCGTTTCCAGGCTGGAAGAATGGTAGCAAAGAGCGTGAGTCGATTCCCGCTGCTAAGATGGAAAGAGAATAAGACAATCAACAGCCTTCGCCAGGTGGGCTTGCTCTGATCTCTGGCTCGAGTGCAATTAGAAACAGGTTTTGAGCAAGGTAGAAAGAACTGCTGTGTGCTGTGTGGCTTTGAGAATTCGGTTCTGGGCAGAAGTGAGAATTGTCTTCCAGTCAGTCGACATTCAAATGTGAAGATCAGCGTGCCTCGAAATACTTTCTGCGGTATAGCCCAGAAAATTATTGAAAATAGACATCTTGTCTAATAGCTGCCGCAATGCGCAAGTCTCCGGGGAGTCTGGCTGGCATTGATGCCAATTCGGAGGCCTTTTCGAGCTCCAGCTCATCGATCAGTAACTCCTACAGTGATGGCAGCGATTCGGCCAGCTGGGAGGAGTACGTGGCCGCGGACGGCAGCCTCTTCTACGTTGAATACATGCCCAATGTGAAGTCAAGCATAGCGTCGTCGGCGGAGCGTCGGGTGGAATTCATGCGCCGCTCACTGCGCCTGGGAAAGAAGCCGATGCGACGTCAACACAATGTCAGCCGCCCGTCCCACTCCCAGACGCAGATGCAGACGCAGACGCAGAGCCAGGGCCAGAACCACAGTCGCAACCAGTTGTCAGGAACGGAGCCCGACGAGTTTCGGTTCTCACACTTTAAGACATCGCATGGGGACGCCAGCAGCAGCAGCAGCAACAAGAAGCTGCAGCTAGTTATAACGGCAGCAGATCGGTTTCGCTTTGGCCGCCGCTCCACCGCAGTGGAGTCGATTCTTGGATTCCGTGTGCTGCCGTTTCCTGACCAGCCAGAGTGTCTCATGGTGGAGGGCTTTGTGCACGACATAAGCGCCATGCAGCACGACATCAAGCGCGGCGATTGGTTCAAGTCGCTTAACGGCATTGAGATTTATGCCAGCAACGTGGACGAGCTGCTGCAGCAGTTCGTGGAGCCCACCCAGGTGTGCCTCTGCTTCCAGGCATCCTCCAGCTCTACGGCCGCCGCAGCCGCGGCTGCAGCTGCAGCAGCGGATCCGACCTACGGCCAGAGCCAGCAGGAGGAGCAGGTGCGCAAGGTGGAGAACTTTGCCATGTTTGCGGAGAAGTTTGAGCAACTACTCCTGCCAGCTGCCTCCGAGCCCAGCACCTTAAAGACTGCCGATGCGTCCGCGAGCATGCCTTTTGGTATGCTGTTGCTGCCACCGGAATGCTACCAGCACGACCAACACCAGGACTCGCTGTACTATTACCCCGAGGTCGCAACGACCAACTTCCTGTACAAGGCACGAGGCAGCTTCCTCACCTTGCACGCCGTCCTAAGCGAGCTGCACACTCAGCCGATCACGTCGCGCCTGCTGGTCGACCAGGTTCCCTACCACGTAAACTACCGTAGGCTGAATGGATTTTTGGTTCTGTTTGCGTACGCGAGTAGCCTCTACAGTGCCGCCGAGTGCAACATGCGGTCGGATGAGCTGATTGGATATATCCGCTTCTCCATGCCGGGCTTGGTTGTAGAAAACTTTGGCGCAGGACCAGGAGCAGGGGCAGGGGCAGGAGCAGGTGCAGAAGCAGGTGCAGAGGGCAGTTCCGGAGACCTAAGATCCTTCTTGCGCCACTTCTGCGCCATTCAGCGCACACGGCTGTTGCTCAATTGCCGTGGATTAACCCAGTTCGAGGAACTGCTCGGGCAGTCCCGGAATCTGCCCCTGCCCAAGGAGGCACAGTTGCGGGTATTCGACGCCCTGAGCGAGATGGAGGCCATGGACTACCGCAACTGGAACGACGAGCCGTTGACCACCCACCGCGAGTTCTTTATCTATGGCAGCGCTCTTTACTACAATCACTTTCTGGTGGCCAGCCTGCTGCCCGCTGAAGTGCGGGCCAATGTCGAGGGCTTCCTGAGATGCAGAGGGATCTTCGATCTAATTGGAGCGCCGAGTGTGCGCGTTCGGGAGCTGTATGTATGGGAGGAGATCGTGCTGCCCAATGCCACGGGTCGCTACTTTCTGACCGTCTGCACGCGGAATCATCTCAGCCTGGCGGTTATCCTAAAGATATTCGATGCACCAGACATGGCGCCGGACACCGTGGTGGGACCATCGCTCTTTTATATCGAGGAAATACAGGAGACACTGGATCACCTCATTCAGTGCGGCATCGAGTCACTCGCCATGTTCTGGTCCATTTCGAACAAGCGACCTCAAGTGTTAGAGCAAGCTGGCGCTGAGGCAAAGGACGAGAAGGAGGCGAACGGCAAACTGGAGTCCTTTCTTAAGCAGAAGCTTACGGTCTTGAGTACTGCGGTATCTGTGGATGAGGAGGCGCAGCTCTGTTCCTCCCTGGGCGGTTCGTCGATACACAGTCTGACGCCCAGCGAAGACGACTCGTCGCGAAAGCGCCTGACACCTATCCATGGCGCCGGAGAGGATTCCGACAGCGAGTCGGATTGGGAGAACTTCGCCGTCCAACATCCGCTGCACTATGGTCTCAATCTGAATTCGGAGACCCACAATCAGAGCCAGATGACCGAGTCCATGTGGAAGGAAATCAGCAATGTGGTACCAGTGAAGATCTCCGCCGGCTGGAAGAATTGTGTCCTGTACTACGTCTACATTGACATAGCCAATGGCTCCCTGTTTGCTCCCTTCAATGACTGCACGGAGAGCACATCATTTCTGTCCGAGATTCGCCAGGCCTGCCACATGATTCACTCTGTACTGGAGCGCTCCAAACACTACCGCAGACAGCTGACAGAGTCCATAAGAGTGTCTTCTAACGCCAATGGACATACTAGCAGCAATGCAATATCGCTGGTAAGGGAGCACGGGATGACATTGGAGGCTTACCCTCAATCCAGGGCGGAGAATCAGGCCAGCTCCACAAAATCCGTTCGATTTGTGGTGGTCGGTCGCCTCTTTCAGTCGCCTGCCAAGGAGGTCTACATATGTCATCGATCTGATGTTCCGCAGAACATTGTGGAAATGGCTTTCAGATTATCATTCTTTTCCATGGGATAGAACTGAATGCTCCAAAATACTAATAAATACCCATACATTTTATAATCTTAACCCCACACATACATACATATGTATAAAGAAAACGAAATCTTCATATTAAATCCATCCAATATCCGTGCTTTTGCCTTTGTGCCTGTAAAGTTGAAAGAAATTAGACAAAGAGAAGAAATATATAGTACAAGTTAGAGACCGGAATGGAAAAGACTGCTAATGGTTCCTCCGCCAGCCGCTCCGCTGGAGCCTCCCTTAGTCATCTGTTCCACCACAAGCTTTGCGAACTGCGGTGTCTACGAGAGAAGTCAGTCACGTGGGGAGGATGTGGATCCAACTAAGGTAAACTGAACAAAGTAACTGCACTGAGAGAGAACAGATGAAAAGGTAAGAAATTTGAATGCGCGCTGTTGTTAACGGTCCGAGTTGTACCGAACTATGTTATGGCAGTGTTAAGTGTAGTTTTTCGCGCCTAACAGCACCAGCGAAGTAATTCTACATGAGTTTTACCTGGATTTTACATGCGTTTTACGAGGTGTGAAATGAGAGCCAACGTTAGATTACATTTTTTTCAAAGTCGATTCTTTATTACTCTGGTTGAGGAACAGGAACATCAGCAACTTAACGAGAGACGCCGGTGTGCTCATGGATCCAGTCCAAGTAGCTGGTGACGCGAGTGAAGACAGCTGGGTATTCCTTCTCGCAGCCAGCGGCAGAGCCGAAGGAGGTCAGACCAATCTGGACCTTGCTGCTCTCCAGGACCAGAGGGCCACCAGAGTCTCCGTTGCAGGTGGAAACGCCAGCCGAGGTGGAGACGCAAATGTTAGACTCGCGGATGGTAGTGAAGTAGGTGCGCTTGCACTGGCTGTTGGAGATGACCTTCATGTGGGCGTACTGGAGGTGGGAGGCGACGGCGCTGGCCTCGTCGGAGGTGCGGCCCCATCCGGAGGCGACAACCTCATCACCATCGTAGGTCGAATAGTGGGACTCATGGCGGGGCAGCTCGACGGCATGGATGGCGCTGCTGTATTCAACACGGGGAATGCGGATCAGGGAGATGTCGTTCCTCAGGGTGCGGCTGTCCCAGTCGGCGTGGATGATGATGTCGTCCTTGGAGACGTGGTGCTTGACCTTGGGGCTGGAGCGCACAGTGCTGCCCAGATAGACCTCGACGGAGTCAATGCTGAGGAGAGAGAATATCCTTAGCCACTTTGGATCGCTGTAATCTCTCGAGGAGGTGCTTACCCATCGGTGCAGTGAGCGGCAGTCAGGACCCACTCGGGAGAGATGAGGGAGCCACCGCACCAGGCCGAGGAGGAGCCGATCTTCAGGGAGAGTCCCACCTGGTAGGGGAACTGGTCAGTGCGGGCATCCTCGCCGTGGGTGATGCGTCCGTCGGGTCCGGACTGGACAGCGCGCAGAGCCGATCCGGAGGCGTAGGCCAGAGCCAAAGCGAAAACAACGAGCACTTTCATGATTGGGCTACCTATGAAAAGTATAAGTGATTTGAGCTGGTCCCGCCGCTTTTATAGGCCATCCAGCCCGTCAATCCAATCGAACCTCATGACGTTCCGCCCTATCTGATCTGTGCTCAAGTGGCTAGGGCCAGCTCCTTGTGTAACTCGCCTATCGGCATGCGCCACATCCGCGATTCGGGAATCAGATCTGTTGGTGCTTCTTGAAACTGTTGAAAGATACGGGGCAAATGAATTGGCAGTTTCTCCTCGCCAAAAGATAGCCAGAGGAGCGATCAGTCTGCAGCTAATTGGAATTTGTACACAGCAAGAGACTAAACAATAGATCCGTAGGTGGAACTTTTCGTTTACAGATAGTATAGGATATATAATTACCATTCTGTTTGTAGTTTAATATCCTTTATATCCGCCATTTTAACGTACACTATACCTACTATACCTATATATATATATATATATATATATATATATATATATATATATATATGTATATATATTCTAGCCAACTCTTTATCAATGGCAATAGGAATGGGTTATCTTCCCCTGTCTCGATTTCAAACTGCTCTCAAGTATACCTGTACCTGCCCGCACTCCCCGTGTTCCATGTCCCTTCCCGAAATCAACACAGGTCAGACCCACTTTTGAAATGCTCAACATTTGATATAATTTATTTACAGTGCCCAGCACTGTTTGATCTGCCATCGTGGGCCACTCTACGGGTAGACAACTCCACTCACCTCCGCTATCCAGTCCAAGTAGGCAGTGATGCGTGTGAAGACCGAGGGATAGCCCTTAGTGCAGCCCGACTTCTTGCCATAGGAAGTGACACCTATCAGGATATCGGCATTCTGCAAGGGATCTTGGTAGATCAGGGGACCTCCGGAGTCTCCGGTGCAGGTCGATCGGCCGCCGGTTGTGTCCATGCAGATGTTAGTGGGCCTGACGTTGGCGTACGAATACTGGCAGTCCTCATTCGACTCCACAAACTGGACGACATAGCGCAGGTGATCGGAAATGAAAGCAGACTCTGAAAAATGGTTAGCATTCATAGGAAATCTGACATCTGGTGTAGAGGAGGGGGAATCCTCACCATCGTTCATGCGACCCCATCCAGAGGTCGTGGCCGGAACGTAGTCATAGCTGACATGGCTCGAGGCCATTCCTGGTAGTCTGATGACTTCTATGGAGCTGCTAAAGACGGCAGGCTCGGGCAAACAAACAAGGGCAATGTCATTTTCCAGCGATTGGCTGTTCCAGCCAGGATGAAGGTGCACCACGGGATTGCTTGCACGGAGCAGCTGTCGGGGAGACAATCGCTGCACTCCGCCCAAGTAGAACGTGATGGATATGGCACTGCATGGGTATAATTGTCAGCTTAATCCATTTGAAATCTTGTTTGTTCGGGGAAAACCTACTTCTCCACACAATGCGCTGCCGTCAAAAGATATTGATCTGATATCAAGCTACCGCCGCACCAACTAAACAAGTCGTTGGCCTCCTCTATGGAGAGACCAACTTGATAGGGAAACTGATTCTCACGGGCCTCCTCTCCGCCGGTGATGCGCCCCACCAGGGCGCCATGACCCAGATCCAGGCAGAGGAAACATCTTAACCGAAACACGACGAATAGGAGGCAAGCCAGAGCTGAACTTATTTGCATCTTGAGTATATTCCACTCGTTCTGTCACTGACGTAGCGTGCGCACCAGAATGTGGATTTATGGTCTCCTCAGTGGATTAATCTGCTCTGATTGGCCGTTTATAGTCGTCCGAGTGGGCCATAATGCACGATTACGGACTATCACTTGCAAGCCATCTGAACGCCACTTGATTGCTGAACTAATAGAAATACATATGTTTTTCTTCCATTTTTTGAGAGTTTCCGATAGGGCTGGGGTGGCGTTCAGTGTGTTCCCAGTGTGGTAAACTCCTTATAAATGGGTAGAATTCGTCTTTCCTTACAGAGGTTAATTATCGTTATCCATACACATCCAGTTCGATATACCCAAGTCGGTCTTTCGTCTATCTTTTGTCAGAATCGGCTATTCAAAAATCATTGATTTATCTTTCAAAACGTTCATCAATGAAGCCACGTGATTCGCAGATAAACCGATGTCAGAATCTTTTGTTTTATAAATGGATTTAAAGATGCGTATGTACGTATCATTATCAGTATCTGTTGATAACATATTCATTCAATTGTTGACGTATTACTATTCCAAAGCGTAACGCTATCACATAAAAGTTTCTAAGAAAAGCAAAGCTTCTACTTCTACGATCTTATCTGCCTGATACTTTTGTTATAAACTGTGAGCAGAATGTTTCTCTCATGCGATATTTTGGGAGCCACTCACTTTTCCAACTGATAGAACAGTCAGATAGATAGAGTCGGTCTTCAGGGCCCTCAATCCCCTACTCAAATGCGAATCTTCATTAACTTTTATCACGCGTACTCTATACAATACGCCGATTTCAATTGGAAATCCTTCGTTATGATTCATTGGTTACCAATTATGAATCCAACACACAAATTAGGGAACAACCTCAAGTATACTGTTTTCAGCACGTATCTATGGGAATAATCCCAACCAGGTGGTTCTACGCCGCCAACTAGGGTGCTCATTGGTCAAGGGCTACTCGATCGTCGATAAGGCATATGGCTACTCTGCTCCTATATAACCGTTCGACAATCCTCTTCACCAGTCATTTGACAACCAATTAAGTAAGATGAAGATACTGTTAACTATCATGCTGACTGTCGCGTTGGCTGGCTCCTGCGCAGCTGGGCCCCTTTTGGCTGGTCTGGAGTCACGCATCACCAACGGGGACCTGGCCGTGGCGGGACAGTTTCCCTACCAGGCGGGGCTGAACATCTCCTTTGGCAACACGAGCACCTGGTGCGGTGGCACTCTGATCTCCCATCGCTGGATTGTGACGGCTGCCCATTGCACGGACGGGGCCGAGTCGGCCACCGTCTACCTGGGCGCCATTAACATCCAGGACGAGAACGAGCCCGGTCAGAGGAGGTTCCAGGTGAACAAGTCTCGGATCATTGTGCACACCAACTGGACGGCGAGCACGGTGGCCAACGACATTTCACTCATCCGGCTGCCCATCCTGGTGCGATTCACCGATACCATTCGCCCCGCCGGCCTGCCGAGGCGGGTGAACGGAACGTATCCCACCTACGAGTACCAGAAGGCCTACGCCTCGGGCTGGGGACGGGACAGCGACAACTCGGATGTAGTGTCTCCGGCGTTACGCTTCGTCAAGATGCCCATTCTTCCGCATACCCTGTGTAAGATGTACTGGAGTGGGGCTGTGTCGGAGAACATGATCTGTATGAGCACCACCAGCGGCAAATCCACATGCCAAGGCGACTCCGGCGGTCCTCTGGTCGTCATGGAGGGCAACGACTCCACCCTAATTGGGTCCACCTCCTTCGGGACCAACATGGGCTGCGAGGTGGGCTTCCCGGCGGTCTTTACGCGCATCACAAGTTACCTTGAGTGGATCAGGCAACATGTAAAGGTTTAAATAAAAACGCATGTACATTTATTTTTATTTAATTTTTTTCCTGATTTTTTTGTTTATTTTTTTTCGCATTTTTATTGGTTTTTTGTTTTGGATTTTTGCCTGGTTTTCCGAGCCCCTCGGGGATCGGGCCAGTGTCGAGTGAATCCATATTCGAACACATCGACTGACCGACCGACGGCAATCGTATTAACTCGTGATCCCAATGAAACCCGACACTGGCCCGATTCTCGAGGAGTGGCTTTCCATTGCTTTCTTTCTATGTATATACAAAAACTTAAAGTAGGGGAGGGATAGGGTTGGGTAGGGTATGGGTGGGGGAGGGGTAGGGGGGGTCTAGAGGGTAGTTTGAAGAATAAGTATGTAAAAAGAAAAAAAAATCTTAGCCGCAAATTACACAATCGTACGATTTGTCAATCGATCGAAATATTAGAAACACGGATACGGATGTCTCCGAGGTGTCCTCTCAATTATAACTTAAATTATATGCTTTGTATTGTGTGTCTGTCAGTGTTTGTCAGTGTGTGTCTGTGTGGGAGGGGGGTGGTAGGGTAGTATGTATCTGTTTGTTTGTGTGTGTGTGTGTTTAGTGGATAGTTTAGGGCTACATATATGTGTATATACTAATTGCATATACTATGTATGCTTGCAGCTTAATGCAGTAGTAGAGAAATTGAATACGAATACGAATAGTGGTGAAAAACATTCGCTTAACTGCTTGCTTAGTGTCGAAAATTACATAAAAATTCAATTTCATTTGATTACACAATCTTCTGGCATTCTCCTGACTATTTGTGTCTGTGCCTCGAAGATGCATTTACTTCCCGCTTAGATTTCTATAAGTTTCGAACTTTTTTTGTTTTGTAAGTTTTCCATTTAGCGTCCGTGTTTTTACATCATTTTTTGTAACGTTTTTCTGTTTACTTGCACAACGATTTTTATTTTACTCATAATTTTGTTTTTGTGGGTATTTTTTTGTTTGTTTTGTTTTGTATTCGTTTTTGTTTGGGTTTTTTGTTGTTGTTGTTTTGTTTCCTTTATGTAATGCTAGCTTCAAAAAAAAAAGTATTTTTTAAAACAAATGAAAGCTACGTCAACGTTTCGAGCGACCTTTTAAACATATTATCCACCGCCGAAACGTTTTCAAATTTGTATTGGTTTAGTTTAATTCTATTCATTGAAAAGCACTGAAACACAATGCCGTAAGTATTGCTATTGGGGTGGTGTGGTGGTGTATGGAAAACCAAGTTGGAATTCGAAATTGGGCTGGGCTGGGCTGGGCTGGAAAACGGGGATAGAAAATCTTTGCTAACTAAAGAATAACCTCTCTGCATTTTCATTTGCATTTACTTGTATCATCATCGATTTTTACGCGTAGCAACTATGATTTAATTCAATAATTTATTATGTAGTTTGGCGTCTTTAATTTTGAATCAAAGCGCTGGCTTTATCTTCTCATTTCTCTTCTCTTCTCGTCCCTTTTCTATTCTCCTCCTCTCCTGCTAGTATTTCTACTCTGTTCGGTGTGGATTATTCTGAAACTCCTTAACTCCTCCTGCAACGGCCTGCAATTAGTGGGGGGCCGTACTATATATTGTATTGTATATTTGCTAAGCGGAAGTCGGTCCTATATATATCTTTTGAGTGTCTCTCTCTCGTTTGTGTATTCAATTGTGTAGGTGTGTGTGTGTGTGTATGTATGGTGTGGCTATATACATCAGATAGTAATTTTTTCTGTGGTTTGTTGTTATATCTTTTGAGTGTCTCTCTCTCGTTTGTGTATTCAATTGTGTAGGTGTGTGTGTGTGTGTTTGTATGTATGGTGTGGCTATATACATCAGATAGTAATCTTTTCTGTGGTTTGTTGATTTGCTAACTTAAATGCTAGACGGCCGTGTTGTGGTTGCAACTAATCGAGAAGCCCTCGCCAGAGGAGGGTCTGCTCTGCATATGTCTGTGGGTTCTATTTTTTCTGATTCTTGGATTCTACGTCCGATTCCGATGCCAACAACGCGCTTAAAACTATTATGTATGTAAGTGTGTTTGTTTGTTTGTTTACGTGTGTGTGTGTGTGTGTGTGTCTAGGTGTTTGTGTAATGTAGTATAATTATAAATTAATTAATGCTGTACAATTGTTTTCGCTCATTGAGTTTTGAGTTATAGATAAAATTCTCCAACTGGAGAATCGATCAGAATCAGATCAACCGCCTCCATCGAAGTCCATCTCCGTCTCCATCTCCATCACCGACTTCCTCTTCGTTATCGACTCGATTCCAATCGGCTTCGAACCTCGGGATTGTGTTTGTTGGTTTTGTGGTTTAATGATTTTTCAGATATTGCTTAACTAAAATGAATCAATAATAACTTAGGCCACTAATGCATCTGAATTTGCATCTCACCAACAATACTAACGACTTAGCCTAGCATCGGATTACGGATTACGGGGTCTCTATACATTTATCAAAAAGTGCGACTCATGGGTTAAGCAGGAGCTCCTCCCCCTCTTGCTCCTGTCTCCTCTTCTCCTATGGCAGCTTCTGCCTCGCCAGCTTTTTTATTAACTTACGCTACTTCTTGCTGTAGACGGGCAGGGCGGGCGGTGGCAGGCCAACAGGGAGAACAGCATTCGCGGGCGTCATCATGTTAGAGGATGTGGTGGTGGTCATCGGCATGCTTGAGGCCAGGCTCATCGCCGTGGAGATGTTGGGTGCGGCGCCTGCACCGCCGAGAGGAGGAAATACGCCGCTGCCAACGCCACCACCGATGCCTGCTCCGACAGCGCCATTGTATTTTGAATAGTCCTGACCCTTGCTCTTCTTGCTCTCCTTGTCCCTGTCGCGTTCGCTGTGCTTCTTCTTGTTGCTGCCGCTGCTACTGCTGCTGCCCGAGGTGGCTGTGTTATAGCCGCTGGCGTATGTAGGCAATGCAGAAGCAGAGGACACTGACACACCCGCGCCGGATGAAGCTGTTGTCGCGGACACCGTTGGGGCCAGGCCATAGCCCGGAGCCACCGCTAAGCCGCCGGCCGTAGAATAGTTGCTCGGCTCCACCTTGTTCTTGCTAATCTTCAGCTTAAGTGGCGGCGCCGTGCCCACCTGGAGGCCGCCGTTGGCATTCGTCGAGGCACTGGTCTTGATCACCATCTTGAGGGAGTCGTTGGCCAGCGAGCTGTCCTTGCCACTGCGCTCCTTTTGCTTGTCCTTCTTGTGCTTCTTGCGCTCCTCCTTGTCCGACTTGTCCTTGGACTTATCCTTCTCCTTGTGTTTATGCTTCTCCTTCTTCTTTTTCTTCTCCGACTTGCTGCTGCTGTCATCCTTGAGGTCGCCGCCACCAATCTTGGAGAGCGTGCCTCCCATCTTGGGGAGCGTGCCTCCCATTGTGGTGAGCGCTTCCAATTCCATCGGATTGATTAGGAGATTGCACATGGCATTCATGTTGCCCATCAGAGGCTCCTTCTTTATGGTCGCCGGAGTGGGCATGGGCTCTAGAAGTTCCGCTGGCGGCTTTAGTCCCGGCATAGTGAGAGCGTCTGGTTTTAGGAGCGACACATTCGACGGACAGAGACTCTCCTTGAGCAGACTGCGCACCAGATCCGGGGTGGTCTCGATACCATTCACCATGTTCAGGGGTGTGTGCTTTTCTTCGTAGTTGGGATAGGCGGCGGGCAGGCCGCTGCTGCTGTTGTCCAGCTTGCGGAGTTTCTCGCGCGGCAGGCTGCTGCCGTCCAAGTCGTCCAGCTTGTTCAGTCCGTATTGACTGCCTGAGATTTCGTTGGCCCGCTTCAGATTGCCGACATCGCGGATCTCATTGGGATTGGCCAGCAGCTCTGCTCCGTGCTGCATCGGCGGCTTCTTGTGGGGCGGCATCATGGCGGAATTCTTCGCCGACGCACTGGCCCCACCGCTGCTGGTCATGGGCATAACGGGGCGATGTTTGTCCTTCTTGGTGGGCGTGGGGCGCTCCTTCTTGGGGCTGTTCTTGTCGCGCGGATGATTGTTCAGCTTGAAGTCGTGGCCCAACGGGGCCGGAGGTGGCAGGAGGCCATTGAAGGGCTGGCTTTGCGGCTCCTTCTTGATGTCGCTCCACTCGGGACTGAACATGGAATTGTTCTTGCCCTGCGATGATGCCTGGGGAGGCGCTTCCAAGGAAAGCTGCTGCTGTTGCGGCTGCTGCATGTGACTGTAGCCCTGGCTCTGAGGATAGGGCAGCTGCTGCTCGAATGGCGGCATGCCGTGGACGGTGGAGCCGGATTTGCTGCTTCGATGGCTGCTGCCATAGCTCGCTTGGGGCGGGGGCTGTGCCCCGTTGCTGCCACCCGGATAGCCTCCGCTTCCGCGTGACATCAAGGGGTTGGGGGGCGCACTGTTACTATAGGATGGCGGCGCATTCGGGTACATCTTGCTGCTTTGCGACTTGTCCTTTGAGGATATACCCGCTGCAGATGAGTTGGAGGCAGATGGATGCGTTGACGGAGGCTGCTGCGGTTGGGGCTTCGTGCTCGAGGTCATTTTGTGAGCACCATGTGGAGGAATACCCACACCGACCGGCGGCATGCCGCGCGACTTGTGATAGTCAACGGGCATGGGCGGCCGGCCGGGCTGCTGCTGGCTGGACGACGAGCTGGAGCTATTTCTTTGACTGCCACTGCTTCCGCTGGCCGTGCCGCCCAGGCTGCTGCTGCTCCGTTGGTGACCGGAGGGCAAGCGGTTGTTATAGCCCTGCTGCTTGGCCTTGTGGTCTGAAAATAAAAACCGTATTGAGTGCTTTGCTTTCATGGGAGATGCGCTGTCCGCTGTCTACTTACCTGGATGACCATCGGGTGGCAGACCACCGGCGTAATTTGGCAACTTATTGTGGCTAGAGGACGACGACGACGATGATGATGATGATGAGGAGGAGCTGAGAGGCACATTGCTCGCGGAAGATGAACGCTGATGGCTGCCATCTGGTCGCCTCTGCTGTGGCACCATCGCTGGTGGGGGCAAAAGCGCAGACTGTTCCCGCTCGCGCTCCCTTTCACGTTCGCGCTCCCTCTCACGATCTCGCTCCCGGTCACGATTGTCATTGCCATTCATGGCCAGCTCTGGCGGCGGCTCAATGTTCGAGTGATAGCCCTTCATCATCTCGCTCATCTTCCAGTCTTCCTTGGGCTTGTTGTCCTTCGATGCTGTTCGATTGCTGGCTCCCTGGGCAATCGCCTTGATTGAGTTCAGCTTAGACTTGAGGCGGGCGGGGCTCTTCTCGTAGATGGCTATAAACTCGTCCGTCAGCTGCTTGAGCAGGTCCAGCGATACGGTCTTGTCCACATAGTAGAACCAGTGCTTTCCCTCGGTCGACTGCGGGATTTCCCAGCGCGACCATTTGCAGGCCAAATAAATGCAGAAACATGCCACCACAGTGGGTCGATATTGCAGGCACATCGAGGTCAGATGCAGGCTGTTTCCAGGATAGTAGTTTAGTGAAATTAAATGGCAAGTCGATGGGGAAAGTCTGCAGACATGTGTGTGTGCGCGCAGGGGGGTAGCACATTTGATTGGGGGTAGACCCCGTATCCCCCGGATTAAACAAATGGCTAGAATTCCACTAGTCTTTCTCGTATTTCCGAGGGGTGTCCCCTTTCTTTATTATTTTTTCCGTTCAAATTACATTTTAATTGCAGAAAAACCCAAGTTATTGAAGGCCAGTTCAGTAGTTTATCTCCAAAATCGGACAAATGCTTCGACAAAATGGCCAAAAATGTGTTTACAAGATGTGTGTTTACACGCGGGATTTTAGCGGATTAGACGGACCCAAGATAATGAGTGTCCTTGTGTGCAAAATGTGCGCAGAAAGGTCAGGTCCGGCCCGGTCCGGTCTGTACTCTTTTTCTTTTGTTCTGGGTCTGGGCAGAGAGAAAACTATTACCTAAGCAGGTAGCCGTAATTTCGAAGGCTTTGACTCTAGACCTTTGATGCCTTTGATGCAATCCTAGTTGAACGAACCACTCGGTACAGGAATGTACATGTCTATCCCATACAACCAACACCACACGCACACACACACACGATCATACGCATATACCATTACGTTTGAGGATGGATGGGAGAGAGATTGGATCAAGGATTGGGTCACCAGAGTGTGGAGGCATACCTGTTTGAGGCCAAAAAGTAGGAGGTCTGCGCCAGATCCTTGCACGCTAAAATATATCACAGTAATCAATTCACAAATCGCTCTATTTGCATATCATTTGGGATTTTGGGATATATTTTAGAGCAGATTGGTGCCTACCTTTGACCAGCTGGCACGTGCGCACCACATGCGTGTGCGGGTGATCGATGGCCACATCAAAGCCCAGCGTCTGCAGCAGCACGTTCTCATTGAAGACGAGCTCCTGGGCGAGATCGGCGTAGTTTTGCTCGGTGGTCGGCGGCAGGCACTTATTGGCGGCTCGTATCACATGCTCCAGCTTGCGGGGCTGCTCCTCGACCTTGGCCGCCAGAAAGAGGCTCGCCGATGCCATGGAGTTGCGGTGGAAGTGGGTGAATGAATGGAACGCATAGAATCGATGCATATACACAATGGCCGTATTGATGCACAGCTGGGACACCTGCAGCCGTTGGCCCATCTCCTGTATCAAGTAGGCGGTCATCTGCCTGTACTGAAGCTCGTCGTCGCCTTTGATCCCACATCGGCGACTGGGCGAGTTGGTCAACTGCTCATTGCTGAAGTACCAGATCTTGTCCTTCTCGAATGGCAGATTGTTGTTGCTGCTAGTGCTGCTGCTGGCACCGGGCGCTGCACTGGCCGAGCCGGAGGACCCCGCACTCGTGGAGCTGCCCGTGGGCATTGGCGTCGGCATGAGACTCATTGCCGCCGCCGCCGCTGCCGTTGCTGATTGCTTTGCCCTTTTCTTTGTGTAGTTTCACATGCAAGCCTATTTATTGCGCGCTCCCACAGATGGATCGCACAGATTTTGCTTGCCGCCTGATTTCTCCTCTCCTCACTCTTCCTCTTGCTTTGTGGACTGCTGACTCAAGCGCTGCCGTCGTAGGAACTGTACGAAGAAGCAGAGCACTCTTTCTTTGTCGGCTGTGTGGTACAAGGCGAGTGCGTTAGTGTTAGTGTTGGTATTGGTTGTGATGGCGTGGGTGGCGGGGAGGCGGAATAGGGAACGGGGAGCGCTCGCTTTGGCTGCCACAGCACATTGGCTATGTGAGACGCGAAATGCACATTCGATTCGACTGCGATTAGCTGTTGCGGCTATAGTTTTTCACACTTTTTCCGCCGCACTGCTCTTGTCTGCTGTTGTGTGTGTGTCCGCGTGCGTGTGTGTGTGTGTGCGTGTGTGGTGTGGTTTTCTGGAAATTGCGACTGCGGGACACTACCGCGGCAGCGACGAGTTATGCAACTTTCGTTTCAATTCATAGTTACTTGTATTGTAATTGCCGTCGCGTTGGCCACAAATACCATCACCATTTGTTTACTGCACTTGATTTATTATACGACGCATCACAAAAAAATGACAAAACTTTGCAGAAAAAATGTATTCATCACTCACTAGAGCTGGAGAAACATCGATGTTAACATCGATATAATCGATATTTGGCTCCTAACTGCAGACATCGATAGTTTTTTCAAAACATCGATTTTTTGCCAGACACCCCTAAATTTAAAATTTTTTCCAATTTGATATTCCGTTTAATATTCCTAGCTGACTAGGACCCTCAGGCTTGAGCACATAATTTCATACGATTAATGAATCAATTGTCTACAAGATTGTTAAGTTTAGTGGCTCTTTTTTTTTTAGATTGTCTCTAAAATGACGTTTATGCCAAGGTATAAAGCTTAAGTGAGCATGAAATGCGACGTAAGAAAACGTAAGTGAGCATGAAATGTCACGTCATTTGGAAACTTAACTGGTGCTATGGACGTATATATACCCTTTTTATTTGACTAATGTTAAAATTATTTTTTCCTAGCTGCTTTCAACCGTAATTAATAGTGCATTTTGCACATATCTACATTTTTTGACCCAATTATGCATTTGATGAATTTATTATTATTAACAAAGCGATCCCGACACCCATTTGCAGTCTTTATAAAAAGACCAAAAGCCGTACAATTTTCTGAGATAGAGACTTACTTGTTTCTGCAATAATTGGTGATTAGTAAAACAAACTTTTCTGAGATTCTATAACATCCTTTCGTAGAGGGTATGAAAAATGTTGTCTACGGCGAATACGTAAGTGAGAGTGAAATGTAAGGCGAATATGTTGCGACGAATTCGCCCTCAGCCAATTCGCTCGCTCGCGAAAACTTGAGTTTATAAAACTTGAGTGAGCATGAAATGCGACGTAAGAAAACGTAAGTAAGCATAACGTACAGAGAACATTATAAAAAATTCAAAAAGATACGTATACACAAGAGAACATTATTGGTGGGAAAAAAAGTGAACAAAGTGTGAAGTTATGCGGATAGATACGTAAACGTAAGTATGAAAGTATGAAACGTAAGTATTAATTTGAAATTAACAAAAAAAATGCCTTTAAGAGTTTTCCAGTAAATTATTGGCAAAAAACCTTGAATTAAATTGAAATGCGTGTATTTGTGTAACCACATGTTTTAATTAGCATGGTTTTATTTGTTTTAAATGCAATTCATATGTATCAACCGTATTCCAAATTAACAATATTGCATATTTACGTAATGAAAAATTATCTTTAAATATGTTCTGATATAGTATATTCGACAGATGGGAATTTGAACGCTGAGACAGATGATGATACAAGAACTTACATATGTTCCTAAATAAGAACTACAATGTCTTCTGGTCTTCAAACACCGACTAAGTTTAATGTTGATCTCGAATTAATTAATCTCTGATATTTAAATCCCATTTAAGGGTATTATTTATAAATTAGTTTATGATTTTCTAAATAAAAAATGCTTAAATTTAAATATTCCATGAAGGGGCCCATTAAGAACCTTTAAGAAATTGTGTAAAAATCGATGTTTAATCGATTTTTGACCCTCAAAATATCGAAAACATCGATGTCCGCTAATATCGATTTTTCTCCAGCTCTATCACTCACACGCACACTAGGGCTGGCAAAAAAAATCGATTGCGCTATCGATACTATCGGTGGTTTCCACCATCGACAATGGGAACTACCGATGTTGGGCACTATCGATGTTTTGCCAGCCCTTTTATATTGGCTAAGAAATATGCAGTCTGACTTGCAAAAGATACCTAAATATACGGTATATATGGGTTATATACGGCTCAGTCTGAATAATATAAAATGGTATTTTCGTTTCGAAATAAATCATGAAGAATACCATGATATACCGAATTTCGACATCGAAATATACCGAAAAGTATATAATATGCAGTAAACGAGTGCTGACACACTCAAAGTGGATACATGTAGAAATCGATGTGGGCTACATGTAAACTTACTTCCGATTAAAGCCATGGCTATCGAATTTAAATTGTTTGATACTATCTTGAAAACCGTTAAATATTAATTGTTCGAAGATAATTTACTTGGTAAAGGACCATTTAACACCAGTCTTCAGGGGTCTTCAAACGCACACTGTTGCCTTTTTTTATCCCTTCAATATATGCCATGGCGAACCAGATATAAAAACACACTTTTCGTTTTATTGTTATTTAAAAAAACAGATAATATATATATATTTTTATGGTTTGTAGATTAAAATATACAAAATTTAGCTAAAAATCTTAAAACTCTTATATCGTAACAGTAAATAATTATGCTAGCTTGTGTTTTTGGATTTTCTTTCGTTTATCCTTATAAAATTAATACTAAACCATCATTGCCTTTCCCTCTATCCTTCTAAAATTCACCTACATACCATATCTCGAATCCCAACGTTCATTCTCTTACAAGATATACATAAATACATGTGTGGGTGTGTATATTATATATTGTGGCTGGCTTTAGCTGATCTCTCTTTGCAGACATTTTAAAAAGTGTCTGTTAAATGTACAATGGACAAAAAAAAGAGTCAACTAAACTTGTAAAACACTTAGATTAGCGTTGGTTATCTATAAATAACATAACCTAATTGCAACTAACATATTTTCCTAATGTCATCCGTGCCCATACATCCATCCATCCATCCATTCATCCCGTGGGCCTAGAAGACTCACAATCCGCACCGTTCCGTTCCGTTCCAAAAATTATCCTTCGTTCGGTTTTACAACTAGATATTTTCATTCGTTTTTCCGGTTACCAATAAAGTATTTTTCGCCTTAATCTAGCTAAGAAATAGCGCCCAAGGGCTGGGCTTCGCTTTTCGTTAATAATTAATTTAGTTGGTCTTATCCAGCATTTGGGGGTTATCCAATTCAACAAATAATTGGTATATAATGTACATATGTATGTATAATCGTACATATGTATGTATGTATGTATTCATGTATGTATATAATCGTATAATATATATTTATATATTTTGCTTTACGTTAATAATCAAGTGGAATCATGAGGTCCAGAAGTTGTTTAAATATATATACAATTATCGTGCTAGGCATGCATGTACTCGAGGTAAATACATACATATAAATATTTTCGAGGGTCATGTATACATGTTTGTATTGAAAAACTTGAGGAATGGTTTCATATCGGATGAGGAAGTCCTATCTTGGAGTTGGTTTAAAGCTGCGTCCTTCAGGGTGTGTGAGTGGCTCAGATTCGTGGTTACTGATTTCGTTGTACTTGAGTCGTCAATCTTTTGAATGTCTGGTTCGATTCAATTCGATTCTATGTCGGTATGTGCTTAACACTTAGCATCCTTATAACATGGGAATATGTATCCGCTAATAACTAGTAACTAATAACTGATGTACGCTAGATAATGGTAGATGCGATGACTTAATCTATATAAATAGACATTGACATAGACATAGACATGTTTATATGTTATAAATCCATGATCTGTGGCGAAACCTCATAAACTGAGACCTCGTGAATTGGTGTCGTGTCCTGTTCTGTCCTGTCCTGTCCTGTCCTGTCTTGTTGTGTCGTGTCGTGTCCTTTTGTCGTGTCTTTTTGTCCGTCTTATCATTAGAAAAAAAAAATACTCGTACACCAATCAGATTTTATCTAAAATATGCGATCTGCTCAATAGAATCGTTCGTAAATATCGTTTATCCTATATAGACTTTGAATATATTCTATAACTTATGTAACTTTATGTACTTATGTACTTGTCATGGGAGGTATATCTAGATTCCAAATTTGTAGCGGGTTCCATATATTTGTATCATATCATATCATATATTTTGCTTACAGTTCTACTCTCCATTTCTCTCTTCCATATTTCTTTTCCATTTTCTTTGAGTGTTTTCTCTCGTTTCTCATTTGGGTTTGGGATTTGGTTTTGGTTTTTGTTTTGGTTTTCGTGTAAATAAAACGCATGCAGAAATTGAAATAATAATTTTATTTAAAAATAAAAAAATAATCATACAAAAAAATGTTTACAATGAACAGAGTTGAACTCAAGACTCACTTTGTTTATTTGCATTATCCAATCATCCAATCTATCAATCAACTAATCAATCATCATAAACAAAATGATATTTTGTAGATTTTCCATCTTCATTCCACGTACACATACTCGTAAGAATTATAATAATAATAATAATATAATAATAATAATAATAATAGATAAAGGTACTTAGAGAACGCAACTAGTGTATAGAGATGTAGATTAAAGAACTAGGAGTTGGTTTCTCTTCTCTCTTATTCATGTTTTGTTTGCTTTCAAGAGATTGCACGTTTGGGCAGTGTTTGAAATTGCTGTAAAGGGTGTGTTGTTGCATTGAGGATTGCTGTTGCAGTTGCAGTTACAGTTGCAGTTACAGTTTTTGAAACTATTTGCCAAAAATATTGGTTATGTTTGTTTCGGTTTTTGTTTTGTGGCAGTGTGACGTTTACAAGAATACAGAAGTTAAGTTTTGCTTTTACGTGTATAAACATATTAAAGATCAGATCGAAAGAGTTTTTGAGTTTGGTTTTGGTGTTCTAGGACTGCTTAAACGATTGCTCATGGAGTTCGCGAGTCCCTCGAGTGGGAAGGAACGTCAACTCCGTGAAAAATTAGTTACTCTCAGCTCTTTCCCCTCATATTGTTTGTTTTCCTGTGAGTTGTTTTGTGTACATTTATACGAAACTTATGAAATAATAATTACAAGAAAGTTTAGACCACCAGTTTGTGAAGACGGGGCGTGGTGCTTACTCTGTAGCTCCAGTTAGGAAGTGTAGCGTGGTAGCGTGGTAGGATTTTCGATGGTGGTAAGCGCGGTAAGGGGAAAAACTTAAATAAATAACCTAAATGTACGCGTAAAAGTAGCTATAACTATGAAAAAATAAATTTCTTTCCATCTTCTTAATCAAATAAGCAACAAAAACAATTAGCCGAAGGACAGGCACTGGCACAGGCACCGGCACCGGCACAGGACACAGTACACAGGACACAGTACACAGAGACACATCCCAGATCCCAGATCCCAAATCCCAGATCCGATCTGTGCCTGGCCTATCCTCGGGCAGCAGGGGCTGGGAAGGGGGCGGTGTTGGTTGGGCAGTTGAAAGATAATATTAGGCTAAGGGCATATACAATACAAAAAAAAAAAAAAAATTAAAAATATACTCATATACAGTGGATAGTGGATTGATGGATAGAGATAGAGAATTTCTTGCAGCTATGCGTCCACGTACCCATATACATACATATATACATATATATGTACATATCCACATAGGATCATATATGTATGTATATAGTATATGTACTCGTAGTATCTACTCGCACTCCTACGAATGTACACACCATCTGCGTACTACGAATATATGTATAGAATATCAGTAAGAGTCGGTCCATTCCATCCGCAATAATAATAATCATCATATTAATAATAGTGATAATAATAGAATAACCAATAATAACAATATTCATTATTCATTAATGTAATCGTACAGTTAGAACTATAGTTAAGGTTACAGTTAAAAGTACAACACTAACGCCAATGAATAGATCATCATTATTTATGCATGTAGGGATCTTTCTATGTATAGGGTCTCTCTGTGTGTGTGTGTGTGTCTGTGTGTGTGTGTGAGTGTGTGTCTGTATGTGTCTATGTGTGTGGGGGTATGTTATGTGTGTCTGGACCAGGTGTAGAGTGGTACAGGGTATATCTCTGGGTTATATTGGGACTATCATCTATTCTATGTAATTTATACTCTTCCGCATTAGATCTAATGAAAAAAAATTCAACACATACAATATACAAGGAAATCCATCCATCCCTCCCTCGCGTAGCCATCCCTTGCTACTATTGCCGCTAGCCGGTTATTACGGTTATTACGCTCCCCCAGAACATATTGCCATCGATCTGAATCTGATCCGATCTGATTCGATCTGAACCGATTTCGGTTTACATCTATTTACAGCCGCCCGATCTTGTCGATATTGTCGATCTTGTCGATCTTGTCGATCTTGTCGATACTGTCGATACTGTCGATCGCCTCCCCTCCCTTCAGACGCCATTGCAATCGATCTCGACTATGTCCTTGGGCACATCGACAAACTGGTAGACCAGGCGCTGGCCATCCACCTTCGCGAGGATGCCGCGCTGGTAGTAGTAGCGCAGGGCACGGCCCATCGTCTCGTAGTTCATGTCCGGCTTGTTCTTGTGCATGCCCCAGAGGCGCGACACCGCCTTCGAGTCGACCAGCTTGAAGACGCCCTTCTCCCGGTTCGTCCACTTGATGAAGCGAGGACAGTACTCGCGATCCTGCAGCAGCTTCAGCAGGAACTCCCACAGGTAGGTGGTGGAGCCCTCCCGGCTGCGCCGCTTCACCCCCATCTCTAGCTTCGGCTTGCGCGGCTTCTTCGCCTTCCGCTGCTGGAAGCTGCCCAGCTCCAGCATGTAGGAGAGATCATAGCTGACGCTCGACGTCGCCGGTTGGATGACGCTCTGCGAAGCGGCCGCCGCCGCTGCACTGGCGCTGAGCATGGCGGCCGCCGCCACCGCGCTGCTGCTGCTGCTCACAACGGAGGCCGCCGCCGCCGCTGCCGCCGCTGCATTGGCGATTGTGGAATGCGTGTGCTGCTGCTGCGTTTGGTGTGGATGCGGATGTGGATGCGAGGGAGGCGCCAGCTGCGAGTGCGGGTGCTGCTGTTGCTGCTGCGCGTACGCTTGCTGCTGCTGCTGCTGCTGGGATTGGTGCTGCTGCGTCTGCTGCTGCTGCTGCTGCTGCTGGTGCAGGGAATGATAGCCGTTGACGGCAGAGCTGCGCTGCTGCTGCGTCGGTGCGTTGAAGTAGGACGTTGTCAGGTAGCTGGGGGTCTGCGGGTTGCCGGGCGCCCCTGGATTGCCGACGCCGCCGCCGCTGCCGCCTCCACTGCTGCCATAGTAATTGTCGGGCACTGCAAGCGAGAAAACAGATGGCAAAGAAATGTCAGTTGCAGTTCAAAATTTCACCATCAAAATGTCTGATCTGTCCCACTGTGCACAGGTATAATATTGTATGCTTTTTACTAAGTTTAGTTTTTTTTTTTTTACATCCGGCGTTGTTGCCGCAGTCGCTCTCGCTCCCGCTCCCGCTTAGCCGACGTTGTCGTTGCCCAATTCCCCCATCAGTTGTTGGGGTCGGTCGGTCAGAGGGGTGGTGGACTGGGTGTTGAACAAAAACAAAAGTGAGCAACAACAGCAGTAGCAGCAGCAGCAGCACGCTCGCTCTCTCTCTCTCTGTCTCTGCTGCTCTCAGCAGCACCCAAGACACGTACGACAGAGAGCAACGCACGCTTTCGTGTATGTCTTCGTTCGTTTCGTTCGTTTCTCGTTTCTCGTTTTAGTTGCCGAGAGAGGAGTCGGTTGCATTTGCGTTGGTGTTGCTGGCGCTCTCTCTCACTGCGTGCCGAAGCCCCCCATTATTGCCACATTGGCGCTGCTTCTGCTGCTGCTGCTGCTGCTGCCGCTGTCTCTGCTGTTGCTTTGGCTGGCTGTCGTTGTCGTTGTCGTTGTGACCTTCACAATTTGCGCAAAGGCAATGTGTCGATGACCACAGATTTTTATACAGCCAAGCACACACACACACACACACACACACAAGCAAAGAGAGAGAGCATAAAAGCAGCGAGTGCAACACATTCTCATTGCAATTGATTGCTCTCTGCGTACATATGGAAGTGTGCTTGTGTGTGTGTGTGTGTGTGTGTGTGTGAGTGAGTTGTTTGCTCTCGCCCCCTGCTTGACATTTTTCGAGAAAAAAAAAAGAACTAAGCGATGGCACCCATTCCTTCACGGGAAGGTGGATTTGCAGCGGATTATCTATGCCACAGAGATTCACCGATAAACCGGAATAATGAAATCTTTCAGCGGCTTCGTCCTGGTCACCGATTGTTTATCGAGCGGAGAAGGAGACCTTCCTGGTATACCTTCCAAATATGAATCCCCAATAGGTATCATTCTCTAACAAAAGGAGAAGTACAAATACCCTCCCTCATTCCCCAATCCGAATTTCGTGTACAGTTTCCATCAATTACAATTCCATGATGAACCTAAGACCCTAATGTCCTTCTATCGTCATGAACTGGGTGAACCTTTGCCCTTGTCGCACCGCACCGCACCGCACACTATATACATATGTATAGTATTAGTACTAAGTACTGTATATAGGAATACTCACCCCCAACACTGCGATTCCATATGTTCCTCAGTGAATTCGCCGCATTATTCTGGTATAAATTCGGATGCAGAAAGGTGCCCGTGTGGAGGTGTGCCGCTGCCGCTGCGGCTGCTGCTGCTGCTGCCGCTGCCGATGCTGACGTGGCAGCGGGCATGCCCAGGCGCGCCTTCAGCTCGTCGGCGCAGGGCTGGCCGCCGGAACTAGAGCTGTCCACATCGGACACGCCGCTATCCGCGGGACTGGGCGGAAATGAACCTGCACCATTCGTTGGAGACGAGGACGAGGACGAATACAAAGTCGAAGACAAAGAAGGAGGATAGGAGGATAAGAAGAAGTAGAAGAAGTAGAAGAAGAAGAAAAGGTAGAAGAATAAGGCAATTAGCAATCGATATTGTATATTGTATATTGTATATGAGGCTCGGATCGAGTCGAGGGCGTGTGCGAGTGGTTCACCTTGCTGCCTCTTCCACTCACCTGTTGTGGCCGTCGTGTAGTTCCTGTGATGGGGATTGTGAATGGCGCCGCCGCTGAGCAGATTGTGCAACAGGGGCCGGTGCGGTATGGCCAGTGGCTGTTGCTGCTGCTGGTGTGCACTGTTGTTGTTGTTGTTCCCGTTATTGCCGCCACCATTGCCGCCACCGCCCGTTGCACCACCATGTAAGCTATGCTGCTGTTGCTGCTGCTGCTGCTGCTGCTGCTGGAGCGGCGTGAGCAACGGGTTCTGCTCCGTCTTGATGTGCAGCAGTGCGGTGGCACCACCAAAGGCGGTTGTGCCGTTGTGCTGCTGCTGTTGCTGTTGCTGCTGCTGGTGTTGCTGCTGCTGAAGGATCTGTTGCTGCTGCTGGTGCTGTTGCTGCTGCTGCTGCTGCTGTTGCTGCTGCTGCTGTGGTGCTGGACTCGTCGATTGTTTGACAATAGGAATTTCGGTATCTGAAAAGGGAGAGCAAAAACTCATTGTTGAAAAGAGTTCAAATATTTGGTTACAATTTACAACTAAAAACTTGATACTTCGATTCGTTGTAAAAACATATTCAACACTGAGAATAAACCATTTATAATGATTCCCTGTGAATGGATACCGTTCCGATACCGATAGTAGCATCACTTGAATGCCCCTAATGAAATCTTTGAATCTCCCAAGCGGATTTCTTAATCGGAGGTCTGGCAACGCTGGCGCAAGCCATTCACCAATTAATGGAATGCTTAACCTCATCCGCGCTCGCATAAATCTTTTTGCGTTGCACTCCCCCATCTCATCTCAGCTCATCCCATTCCATTCCATTCCATTCCGTTCCACCATCCCTCTTGCAACCGCCATATCCCCCGCTGCCATCTCCACCCTCCCCTCCCTTCACGGCTGTCAAAATGTCTGTTCAAGGGGCTAATAATACGAAAAATTCGCATCATAATTTCATAGAAATGTCATGTTGGAAGAAATATGGCAGGCAAGACGGGGAGCGGGGAGCGGGGGAAAAAAAAACGAAACAAAGAGTGGCATGGAATAAAAATAAAAATAAAATGAAATGAAATGGAGTGGAATAGCAAAAGCAAAAGCAACAACAAAGCGACAAATGACAAACGACAAACAACAATTGAAATGCCCCAATTCGCGGAGCCATGAACTCGCAGCAACAACCGTTAAAAGCTGC
The DNA here is from genome assembly GCA_005876895.1 of Drosophila azteca. Lineage (NCBI taxonomy): Eukaryota > Metazoa > Arthropoda > Insecta > Diptera > Drosophilidae > Drosophila > Drosophila azteca. The sequence continues at coordinate 4,496,304 of VCKU01000016.1, forward strand.
AGAAAATTAAGAGGAAGAAGGAGAAGTGGAGGCAGAGCCAAAGCCAGAGACGGAGACAGAGGCAGAGGCAAAAGAAAAGTAAGAAAAAAATTGGCTTCTCACTTTCCTTTGCAATGCAATCTCTCTTTCCATCTCACTCACTCTCTCTATCTCTATCTCTCTCTCTCTCCCTCTGATTGTAATTGTTGTTGCTAAAAAGTAAAAGTGCATTTTCACTTATTTCATGCAGCAGCAGCAGCAGCAGAAGCAGCAACAAAACAGCAAAAAAAAAACAACAACAAAAAATTGCATTGAATGTCAAGCTGTTCACACACTGCGACTGCGATGCGACTGCGACAGCGACAGCGACAGAGACGGCGGCGCACGGGCCATGCCATCAGTGCTGTCTCGCTCTGGCAAATGCAAAATGCAGGCGGGCCGCAGCGAGCGAGCGTCAAAGCTGGCAGCGCAATGAAGCTTGCAAGCACAGCACACACTCACTCACTCACTCACTCGCACACACACAAGCGCACACACAGGCATACAATTGGCAGCAAGAGAGGAAGAGAAATCAGGTCAAGGCTTGTCGGCTCTGCTGTTGCTGTTGCTGTTGCTGGTGGAGGAGGAGCACGAGGAGGAGAGGGAGAGGGAGAGGAGGGAGCGACGACGAGTTTACAATTTATGCTTTGCTTGCTGCATTATTGCATGTTGTACCTACGTCTCTCTCCCTCTCTCTTTTTCTCTGTGTATGTGTGTGTGCTTTTTACAGCTTTTTAAATACAGACGACCGACATCGTCTCGTTTTGATTGCCTGCCCGCCCGCACCACACCACACCACACCACACCGCACCACACCGCTTATGCCGTTCATTCCGTTGTGGGTGAACGAGAAGCATGTAAAAACATCAACACAAAAAAACAACAAAAAAATAAGAGAAAAATACCCAAAAGCCGCCGCAGAGAAATATTAAAAAGTAAAATAAAATGTGGCACAAAAGCGTATTTACCCACGAGCAGGAGGGGGGTGGGGGGTGGGGCGGAGGCATGGAAGGTGGACCCCACGGAAATCGCGCGGCAACAAAACAGCTGTGCGCCAGCCTGCAGTCCCCAGCCCACACACCCACACACCCACACACACAGAAACACACCGGGCCACCCCCTCCTCTGTTGCAGCCCCAAAAAGCTACAGTTCTACAGTTCCCTCTCGACGTTGTTGTTTCTGTTGCTTTTTTTTTTTAGCGGAAATTATAAATATTAAATTTTCGCCAAGTTTTTACATTCGTTTCTCCCCGTTTCGTTGGGCTGAGAATTTCCTTTCCATTCGGTTTTCCTGCTCTCTATTTACTCAAGCTTTAATCGCTCGTCGAAGTCGAGAGGCTGTCGGAAATGCCCGTCACTTGCAGCCAGCCATATTTTTTCGCATGCCTATACCCTATAATCGCGCTGAGCCTGGGGTATATTGTTAAAGGCAGAAAGGAGCCAAAAAGGCGCCTACTCGCCTACTTGCTCTCCATTTGATGCATGTTCTTCTTGTGGTAGTAGAGGGTATCCCATAGTCTTGATATTCTCTGAATGCAGTTGTTCTTGCTTCTATTTTTTAGTTGAGTTTGTCGCTACGAGGTGGTGGGGTGGTTGGGTGGTGGGGTCGCGGGGCTCTAGTGTTTCTGTCTGTGGCATACGTTGCGTATGCGCCAAATCGAGTGCAGGTGTTCGCCGAAGCGAGAGATTCTCTCGATGATTACATCGAGAGCAGGGCAAATGCTTACGAAATACGCCACCAAAAATAAATACAAGTGTCGTTTCGGCTACATTTCGGCTTGGTTTTCCGCGAAATCGAAAGGAAATGCACTTATTATTATAGAATACATACATATATTCATTCCATTTCCATTTCAATTTCAATTTCCTTTGAATATTTGAATATTTTACATACTTTTGGTCGGATTGTGGCAGGCATTCACGTACGAAACGTGTGCGGTTACTTCCTGCTGGCATACTCGGCGTATGAGTAACGCCAGAGTACTCGCATTACACATACGCAGTGGTGAGAACAGATTTACTGTGAAATCCAAGAAATTGTAAGCAGAATAAGCACACCCCATACGTACTCTTAAGATTCCCTTTCCTGTTCCAAGAAATTCAGCGTACATTTAAGAATAGAGCCCTGCCCTGCCCTGCTCTGCCCATTCGCGGACCGCCTGCCAAGAGCTTTCACTGTACTATTACAGTGGGACCCAGGGGCAATCGCACAGGGCCCGCAGACAAGACGAACGTTCAACTTTAATGGTGCATAAACAAACAGAGGAAAAAAAATGAAGGAAAAAACCTACAAAAACATTGCAATGCTGCGCCAAATGTGCGCTGACCTCTAAAAATGCGGTCTAATAAAAACACCAACAACAACAACAACAACAGCAACAGCAAATGAAATCCCACCAAAACAGCCAACGAACACACACACACAGAAAAATATATAAAAAATACATATAAAACAACAAAAACTACAACAAAATGTTAAATATATTACGAGAAAACAAAGCGAAATTGGCAAACCAACACACACACACACACACACACAGTCACGCATAGACATGTCAAAGAAATTAACGGTAAAGTCATATGCATGTGTTTGTTGTGTTGTTGTGATTGTTGTTGTTTTTTTGCTATTTCTTTTCGTTGAATTTTGAATCACTTCCAGCGACGACGACGACGACGGTGTCCCTAGTCCCGCCACAAATTTGGACTTGAACTGCCGCTCGTTGATATGTGCGCGGCATTTTGGGACAGTTACATCACAATTCCGGACGGGCGGACGGACAGACGGACAGACGGACGGACGGACGGACTGCCCAGCATAGCATTTGGCGTGGCAGCAAGAGTAGGTCAATGTAGGTACGAGCCATCGTCGCTTGTGTTGTTGTTGTAGGTATGATTAGTTTGTTGCCATATAAAGCTGATATGCGAGTGCCGCCTGCAATATACATTTATGTACATATGCTTGTACACATATACCCTTGCTAGAGGGTGCTACCATTCTCGCTATAGCTATCGATATTCATGATCAGCTTCATTTGATTTATTCCTTGCCAAGAGATACATATGTGCATATGTGTGTATATTTCTTAGCCATAGATCCATAACCCTTTTCAGATCATCTAAATGAAAGAGCATATAATCTTCGATTGTCTCTCATGCATTTTTCTCTCTCAATACTCTCAATATAATTCGGTTTTGGGTTTGCTTGCTGGATAAGGCGGCGGCGGCGGCGTCATCGGAGGAGTTTGGCTTTGTTTTTTATTGTTGCCATTCGAAATTTGTTTACAATTTTTCGTACAATTCATTTCCGAAAGCGGTAGAAGCTGCTCCGCTCCTCTGTCTGTCAATTACAGCCACAAACAACAGCAACAAGAGCCGAGCTTGAGCTTGAGCTTGAGCTTGTAATTGTTTATGGCATTTTTTGGTTATTGGCCTATTTTTGATGTGCCTCGCAACGCGGCTCGAACCAACATTTCTTGTGTGATTTGTGGGCGGTTCAAAGACAAAAAAAGTGAGTTTTTTTAAGTGTGTGTGTGTGGGTTGCCTCCTCCAAGGGGAATTCACTTTTCGAGACTCAGTTTGAATATCTTTGAGACAGACATTAATCAGTGGAAAGTAAGCGAATGAAATTGCATATTCCACAGTTTTTGGGTGTCCAAGAGATTACGGCTTTGGGTTTGGGTTTGGGTTTGGGTTGGGATTGGGGTTGAAGTTGGTGCTGGGGTTGGGGTTGGGGTTGGGTACTGGCGTATCGAATGACATGGGAAAAAATAAATAAAATTATTGAAATTTCTGCTTTGGATTGAGAAATCCATGGCTTTGGGGTTTCAATAGAAAAGTAATACATACACATATGTACATATCGGAGAATGATAGAAATATATGTACATGTATGTATGTACATATGTGTGCAGTTATTCTATATACATTCATATTTACAAATTCTATTCATCAAAAAACTATTATTTGTGTACTGCTTAATGGATGGATGGATGGCTGTACGAGTTGTACGAGTAATATGCCGCGCCACACAAATTACCGCCCTCCCCGCCCCCACTCGCCTCATGACAATTACCCAAAATAAACAAATAGAAATGAAACAGCTACGGGATACCCTGTAATGCGACTAGATCCCATCCTGCAGAACATCCTTCGGCAATCCACTCTAAACTCTACTCCAAATGGGATCCACTCCATGCATGCACACCTCTAGGAAACAGAATATGTACATACATGTGCACATATGTATGTATATACCCTTGGGTGCTACTCGAACAGGATATGCCAGCAACAGCAGCAACAAAAACAGAAACAAAAACAAAAACAAATGGTTTTTGTGTCGATATTTTCACTTGTGCGCAATATTGCGCCAAACCGGAATCGAAATTGTGGATGGGAATGGGAATGGGATTTGTATTTGGATGGCGATTGGGGATTGGGGATTGGGGGGATTGGGGATGCGACTGCGGATGGGAATGGGAATGGGAATAGGGTGGGGTGGGGTGGTATAGACATCTATTTATTTATTGCCAATAATCATAATAATACAATTTATTGCACTTCCAATTTCTGTGCCTGTTCCTGTGTTTGTGTTTGTGTTTGGTATGTGTCTGTGTGTGTGGAAGAAAGCGAAAAATTCAAGTTGATTTTTGTAGTCGACTGCAGGCTGCAGGCACAAAGAAACGAAAACAAAATCCACAACAGAAGCAGAAGCAGAAGCAGAGGCAGAGAAAAGAAAAGCGACAACAACGCAAAAGTTCTATATTTAAATATTATAATTTATGTGTTTGTTTGGTAATTGTTTAGTTGTTGTTGTTCGTTTTTTTGCTGCTGCTGCCGCTGCTGGTGAATGTCTCCTCTTCCCCAAAATGTGTCTCCCCTTCCCCCTTTCTCGCCATCCCATGCCATGCCATTCCATACCATACCATCCCATCAGATCAGCCTTTGCACGATCCCCATTCCGCACTTCGTTCTCATTCCCTGTCGCTATCTCTCTCGCACTCTCATACATACATACATACATACATATACACATATTCCCATATTCCCTGTTTCTCTTTCATTCCCACTCGCATTCCATGGCCCATCCATTCCCAGTTGCTTTCCCTTTCGCACATTCAGAGGGAAGGCATACCCCATCCCTCCTACCTCCTACCCCATCTACCCCATCTACCCCTCTGACACGACTGTTCCTGCTGTCATTACTCTTTCTCCCTCTCTCCCTCACTCACTCTCCCTCACTCACTCTCTCGCACTCTCTCTCCATCTCTCCTCTCTCTAAATTCCTGTTCTGCTGCTTATTTTGGCTTTTATGCCGACGTCGCTGCCTCTGCTTGGTGTGTGTGTGTGTGTGTGTGTAAGTGTTTGTATGGGTGAAAAGAATAAAGCTGTTTTCTGCTCTTGTTGCTCACTTTTTTCCTGCTCTTCTGTCGCGTCGTCGTCGCTGCCATGTCTGGGTGTGTGTGCGTTATCCGCGAGACCTTGAACTTGAGACTGAATTTCCAAAAAGCGTACAAGCACACACACACACACACACGTACATAGGCAGAGGCGCGCACACACACAAGCAAACATGATTCTCATTGTTTGCACACGCACAGACAGGCACACAGAAACACGGAATGGTGGAACAGGGGAGCCAGGGGAACGGGGGAACGGAGACGGGCATGCATATCAAGCAATTTCTTTGCCTTTTTTTTTTTGCAGCCTTTTTGCCTTCAATATTTTGGACACATATGCATTTGCACACACACACAGCGACAATATTCTTCCCCCAATATTTCCGCATTAAGAAATTTGCTTTGCTTTTTTTTCTTTTGCATTTGTTTTTTTGTTTTTCGTTTGTTTTTTACGGCTCTTCGCTCTCTATACTCGAAAATCTATCAATCTCATCTCGAAAATATAATGTAATTTCTTTTAAATATATATGTACATAAATATATACAAATATATACATACATATATACATATACGTATGTATGTATGGTTTTTGCACGTTTGTTTAGTGTTTTTGTTGTTTCATTTTAGCTGAAATCTTTTTTAATTTGTCATTAAGTACTTTTATTTATATTAAATGTGTTTTATTGCAGGGTATATATGGCATATATGGTATATATGTATGTATGTCTGGTGTATATGCTGGTATGGTGCATATAGATTGACGCATTTGCCTCCAGACCCAATTCGCAGTTGAATATTTAATTTGTTGTTGTTATTTTTTGTGCGATTTTGTTGGAACTTGATTTGATTTGATTTTGTAACCAACATTTGAATGGCTTTCCGAATGCATATCATATTCTTTTTTTTTCATTTATTATAACACTTTGAATGTATGTGTATGTACGTACATATCTATCAGTTTATGTATGTATTATAATGTGTACAGGGCGCTAAAAACTCTTCCCATAAATGTAATGCATTTCTTTTCAAGTAATTTGCATATAAAGAATATCGTACATATGTATGTATGTATATGTATGTACATTTACAATCTGTATCTGTATAACCAGTTATTGATTGTAAACGTTTCGTCTTAACGATATTTCCTATACAAATTCTAATTCTGAGTCAGCTTAATTTCATTTTTATATATTTTATATATTTTGGGCAATAATTTCGTTTCCTTTTGTTTACCGGTTGTTTGTTTATTTTGCGTTTAATGATCGTTAAGCATTCTGTCAGTTCGCATAGTTTTTGGCCAAGATTAACACTTTCTAGCGGTTGACAAAACGCCACTTTTGTCACGCGCCCCACCCCTTGGCCGCCCACCAGGTGTTAATTGCATGAGAATCGCTTTTGCAGCACGGAAATTCCAAAACATAATGGATCGATCGTTGATCAATCGGAAATTAGCCACACGATAATCTTGGAAAGTTTTGTTATCCATTTTTAGTGACTGAAGAAATCAAATTCCATTCCATTGGCCATTAGAACATTAGAACATTATAACATTACGTATGCGACCCGTTGTTCTGGCATTTTGCATTTTGCAACAAGTTGAAGCCGTTGGGGCCTTGACCCGATCCGAGAACCGCACTGACCATATGGCCAATGCCGCCATGCCACACACGAGCACAAATGTGCAACCACTGCTGCTGTGCCCCTACCTCCCACCCTCCCTCCCTGTCTGTCTGTCTGTCTGTCCGTCTGTCTGTCTGTTTTGCTCAATATAGTATCTTGCGAATTGCGTTAATCCGATTTTGTAATTGCGTTACGTTAGCCAAGGCGGGACAGAGGGGGGGCATCTGACATAATCTATCTATCTAGAAATGGCATTCTGAAGGGGTACCCCACAACCCCCGCCCCCCCCCCCCCCACACCACACCAAACGCTGACTGTCTCTCATTATCGAAGCCAATCAATAAGTCTCAACCGATAAGGCGATAAGGGGACTGGGAATGGGACTGGGACTCCACAGACACCGCCAAGAGAACGAACTCTCCGACAAGGGAGAGAGCGGGGGAGAGAGAGAGAGAAAGAGAGAGTGCCCAAAAGCGATTACAAAATCTAAAAGATACTCTGCGGCTTGCCACAATATATATGCCACAGTGTGCTGCTATATGGGGCAGCCAGCGCCAGGCAGCAGCTTACATAATTCTAAGGCAAAACCGTATTTGGGTTAAAAAAAAAAAAAAAAAGCAAAAAATTGAGAGGAAAAAAAATGGGAAAATCATTTGCTAATTTCTTGCCACGAAACGAGAAATTTAAGTTTTTCCGCGCACACTCGATGTGTGTATCTGCATCTATGTATGTGTTTCTGTGTGCTTGTGTGTGTGTGTGTGTGTGTGTGTGCGTTTGTCTGCTCAGGTTGTTGCCAATCTATTCCCAACCTACCTCAAAATGTTTTGCGTTAGGCCTGAAAAAAAAAAAACGCCACCAGAGAGCGGGTTCGAGGGGAGGTCTGGTCTGGTCTGGTCTGGCCTGGGGTCTGGTCTGCCCGAACAACAATTTGCGCTCTTTTTCACTATTTCCCACATCGTGAGCGCACACACACACAAACACAAACACACACATGCACACACACAGATGCAGGGCTAAGCTGGTTTGTCATGTAAAGATACTTTACAGCAAAGAGGAAGATAGACACAGAGACACAGATGCAGAGAGAGATAGAGAGAGAGAGAGCGTAACCAGTCTCTCTGCTCTGCCTGCTCTCCGTCGTCGCATGTCGCAATTGAAAGTTGCCACCGCTTCGCTCTGTCTCCTGCCTGCCAGCCTGCCAGCTTGCCTCTTTTTGCTGCTGCTGCTGCTGCTGCCTCTCTCTGCCACTGTGTGGGTGGATGGGTGGATGGGTGGTGGTGATGGTGCCCCGCTGCTGCTGCTGCTGCTATTGTTGTTGTTGTCGCTTCTGTTGAAAGGCCCGCAAAAGGTTGAAGGTAAGACCAAGAAAAGAAACCAAAACAAAAGCCCCACAAAATGAAGTCATGAGCGACGACACGCACACAGACACAACGGCCAAAGGGGCAAAAGAAAAAGGTTAAAATAAATAAATAAAAGATGAAAATGTTGTAAGCGGAAAATATATATCATCTAGGAATTTCAGTGAGAAAAATAATTCAAATAGAAACAAAACTCAAATGAAAGAGACAGACAGACAGACAGACAGACAGAGAGACAGAGAGAGAGAAGAGACACTCCAATTTCAACAGAAGTTTCCATCTTGTGGAGCGGAAAGATGCCAAAATGTGGGGCTAAATGGCTAAAGTAAGGGGGAGGGTAGAGTAGGGTAGGGTAGGGTAGAGGGGAGATTAAACACAGGTGGGAATACAGTTTCAAATGATTGGAGGGATTTGCTAAGCGTTTGCATAAGTTGAATGTTGTTTAGGAGGGGTTCAGCTCAGTTCAGTTCAGCTCAGTTCAGGGTTCAAATCTGATTGGATTATCAACAGATGAATGGACTGGACAGCGAGTGAAACTATGAAAGATAGACATCCACACACAGAATATTGAATATCTGAATATGCTCTTCGTCTCCCTTCTATCAGTGAGGTTTCTCTCACATTAATTGCTTCTGGCACTTCTGGTTTACCATTTAAAATGTGGCATCCCCCCCCATCTGCAACGTCCACCCCCATAAATCCTTCAGCATCTTGCACTTTGGGGCCGCTGTGAGCGAGAGGAGCACATTTCCGCCAGAGCGTCTTTTGGTCAAGAACTGCAATTGGCAGAAACATTTGCCACATTTGCCAGTAGTTGGGGAGCTCGTGTGTATCTCTGGAGCCACGGGTCTCTGGCTCTGGCCAAATCAAAGTAAAAGCTGCGTTGCAAAAAGCCAAAACCTCTGGCAATCTCTGGGCCAGGCCAAGAGCAATAGGAGAAACCAGTGTGTGGGGGGGGGGGGGGGATGGGGGATCACTGGGAATTGGGGGAGCCACTAACTCTGCTAACTGCTAACTGCTGACGACGACGACGACGACGCCCCGTGTAAAAGTCAAATAGAGGAAACAAGTTGTTGGTTGGTTGTAGGGTTACGAGCCAGGCCATGTCCCATGGCACACACACACACACACACAGATAGTATGTGTGTGTGTGTGTGTGTGTGTGGAAGGGGGGCGCTTTGGAGTATGTAGCAAGTGGCTGTCTTCCTCCGCTCTAACCTCCCCCCCAAAACCCCTTCAAGTCATTTAGCAGTTAAGTTGGCAGAGCTTTGGCAGTTTTAGAGCAGCAACAGCAGCAGCAGCGACAGCGACAGCAGCGGGAGAGGGAGCGGAAAACTATTCCACACACACACACACATATACACCCATGCATAGAGAGAGAGAGAGAATTTACAAAACTATAACTAAATGCAGCCGAGAGAGGGGAGGGAGAGAGAGCTCCGCCATAGTTTTACACTCGCTTAAGCTAGATAGACCAGCTGCTGCTGCTGCTGCGGCTCTGCTTTGCTTTGCTCTCTCTCTCCGCCTCTCTCTCTGCCCTCTTCCTCTGCCTTCGCCTCTACCTCTGCCTGGCTCTCTTGCTGTCTGCCTCTGCTGCCGCCTCAAGCAATCAATAAAATTGTTGAGGTGGGTTAGGAAACTGTTACGAAGCCGTTGACGTAGGCGCTGGGCGCTCGCTGCTGTCGCGACTGCTGCCTGCCGCTGCTGCTGCGGCTGCTGCTGCTTAGGATTCAGATTCTTGTGCTTAGGCAGCGACGCCGCTGCGACGCCGGCGGAAATTGCGCTATTTTAAATAATGTTTATTTTGGCTTTTTCCTTATTTTTTCTCTCTTTTTTTTGTTTGTCTGCTAGCCCTCCCCCCCTCCCATCCACTACAGCACCCCCGTGATCGTTCCCTTGCTGCTTTTTCCGTGCATTGTTTTTGTTTTTGTTTTTGTTCGACTATAAACATATTTTGTTGTTGCCAAATTGACATTTCATTTCACAATTATTGTTAAGCACAAAGAGGCCATCGGTGTAGGGTAGGGGGGAGTAGGCGGCAGGCCACGCCACGGAAGTGGCATGAAGTAAGCAAAACAGAAAGGAAACAACAACAAATTTATTTGGATCAGGCATTGCGAAAGGGAAATGGAAAATAATCCCTGCGTTGGCGATTTTCAACTGAAATTCGAAATTAACCAAATTAAAAGTGCCAAAAATACATCGTATTTCCGGAGACCAGTCCGGAGGACTCCCAAAAGGCCAAGGTTCATTTCAGAATATATGTATGTATGTACTATAATGGGATGTGGGAATGCTGTCTATGTGCATTCCCGCCCCCCCCCCGGTGTCAGACTTACAGTATCGCTTCATCAAGCTCTTCTTGTAGGCCGCCGAACGCTCCGCCTTCCGTTCCGGCTTGAGGCGCATCCGCGCCCGCTCGCACTGGGCCGAGTCGTCCGACTCCGTGCCGGAGTAGGTGCGTCCCCGCCGGCGACTGGCCGCAGAGGCGGCTGCTGCTGCTGCATTGGCAGCGGCGCTGGTGGCACTGCTCAGGGACAGGTCCAGGGGCGAGTCGTAGCCATCCTGGTACTGCTCGAGGAGCTCCTCGTCGTCGGCATCCGCCTCGACATCCGCATCGGCCTCGGCGTCGTCCACATCCTCGATGGTCTCCTCGTCCTCGATGTCGCTCATGGGCTGCGGGTGCTGGTGGTGCTGCTGGTGCTGCTGGCTTCCCTCGACATCCCTGTGGAGTGGCTGCGATAGGAGCTGGGTGGCAGCGGCGGCGGTGGCGGTGGCGGCCTGCACATTGCTGGTAATGACGGAGCTCCGTTGGAGCTGCTGCTTGCGCTCCCACAGGATCTTGGAGACATCGTCCAGGGTGCTGCGAGTTTTGTCTGGGGAGGATTGGTGGTGCTGCTGCTGCCTCAGATGGTTGTACAGCACTTTGAACTCGCGGCAGTCCGGGGCGAGGGACTCGGTCTCCTCCTCCTCCTCCTCCTCTGGATCGGCGGCGACAGCTGGGCCGCTGATCTCTTCCTCGGCTGGCGCTAGCTCCTGGGACTTGGCGGCGGACGCAGCCGCAGACGCAGCTGGAATTGGACTTTGCCGCGCCGACCCTGACTCGGTATCATCTATGGCACCTGGTTCTGGTTCTGGTTCCCGTTCTCGTTCCCGTTCCTGCTTCTCCAGCTTCACCAGCTTCTCTTGCTCATCATGCTCCTCTTTCTCTGCTTTGGGCTCTTCTGGCAGGCTGGCAGCCTCCTCCATGGGCTCCTCTGCCTCTGGGGTCTCGCCAGCTGCTGGCGGCACTTCTGCCGGAGCGGGCACAGCTGCTGCCGCTGGTGATGCCACGGGCGTGGGCGTGGCCGAGGACAGTGACGAACTGGACGACGAAGAGGATGAGGAGGACGACGACGAAGAGGAGGACAATGATGAGGACAGGGATGAGGAGGAGGACAGCGAGGAGCTGGAACTGGAGCTGGAGACATTGGCTAGGGCTGCCGCCTGGCTGGCGAAATTGTGCGCCGTGGCAGCCACCAAATGTTGCACCATAATCATTTTGCACAACGCGTCGTATGCGTGATGTCTTCGAAAAAAAATTGTTGCGTATACGCAGAGTGTTACACTTTAGACATGGCTTTTCCAGTGGGTTTCTCCCCAGCGGGTTTTTCCTCGTTAACGTTTCTCTTTCGCCACTCAAAAAAAAATCCAAAAATTATTTAAACTATTCTTTAAAATTGCACTAAGACTGTTTTTTTGTTTTTGCACTTTCGGTTCGTTGTTTGTTGGTTTGTTGTTTGTTGCTTGCTGTTTGCTGTTTATATGTTTGTACCTTGTTTGTTTTGTTTTGTTTTGCTTTGTTTTGCTTTGTTTTGAGGTATTTACAATTTTCAACTGCAAAAAAAATATTCGGCTCTGATTTGCATTCTTTCACAGATTCTGGACGATTTTCATAGATTTTCTATCATGCGTGTGATTGACTAATTTTTGGGCTCTGAGTGCCACAGTTGCCACAGGGGCGCCTCTGATGTTGCCGGTGCGACACAGACATAGAGAGACATTTCTGTTGTTGTTGTTGCAGCTGATGTTGTTGTTGTTGTTGTTGGTGTTGTTGGTGTTTTGGATAGTAGTAGTAGTAGTATATTCTCCACTAAATGTAACTCTATGTTGCACAAGTGCTCAGCACGCTTGAGGCATGCCTCTGCGGTCTGTGTCTTGTTGTCTGTTTGCTTGTTGCTCGCTTTCTGGTGCTGCTGTTAGTCGCTTCTTGCCGCTTGCTTTGTGGGGGAGCTGCCGCGCGGCACGTCATTTATCTCTTACGGTATCAGCGAAACTAAAATCTAAAGTCAGCACAAAAACCGCTGCCACTGTTTGTTGGTCGCAAACAACAAACGTCAGCGCCAGCGCCAGCGTCAACGTCAACGGCAACGGCAACGTCAACATCGGCGTCAGCGTCGGGATGGCGGCAACACAGGCAGCGCGTTGTGTCTCGCAAAAGCGCGCGCGCGCCCCACTCACTCACCAATACCCAAATGCTGGGGGGAGTCGTAGCCGGGGCCGAACCCGAACCCGAACCCGAAACCCAAAACCCGAACCCCAAAGACGAAAGACGAAAGACGAACACGAACACAACTCCAAGCACGCACAGCCAAGGCACACGCACATGCACACGCACACGCATATGCAGGTGTAAAAGGCAGACAGAAATGAGCAAAGCAAAGCAAAGCAAAGCAAAGCAATCGGCGAATGGGGCTCTGAATGGGGCTCGCTCGCTCGCTCGCTCGACTCGACTCGACTCGCGCCGACTGAATGTTGTTGGAGCTTCTGTCGGTCGCTGTTGCTATCTCTGCTGCTGCTGCTGTTGCTGTCTGACTGCTCTGCTCTGTGGCTGTGCTCTGCTCTGGTGTGCTCTGCTGGCTGCGGCAAGTATTGCGAAAACATTGCGAGAGTGCAAAATGGCAAACAAACGTAATAGCAAGAGAGCGAAAATGTTTGGCGCTCGCTGCTGCTGCTGCTGCTGCTTCTACTGCTGCTTCTGCTGTTCCTCTTCCTTCTACTTCTACTGCTCCTCCTCTTTAGCTTCATCTGGTCGCTGCTGCTCCTCCTGCACCTCCTCCTCCTCCTCATCCTCCATCTCCACCTCTTCCTATGTTTCTTCTGGTGCTGTTGCAGCTACTTGTTTGCTCATTTGTGTGCGTGTGTGCGTGTGTGCGTGCATATTTGGAGGGCAAAGAAGGAGGGGACTTAGTGTGCCACATGCACATTTACATGCAATTCTCGCGGGGTTCCATTTTCATTAGTAGCGGAAGAGGGGATTCCAGTGAAGATTCCTTAAATTCCCTCAGTTCCCCACAAGAAACAGGCATCACCTCCCTTCCACACACACACACACACACAAAACACGATCCACAACAATCAAAGGCACGACCCAGACCCAGTGCTCTCCAGTGCACCACAAGCCCACCACCACCCCCCAGCCCCCATATGGGAAGAGAGTGTGGCAGCACGGCGGCTCTCCAAATGGGTCAGACAACGTCTTCAAAAGGGCTAAACGATCATCTGGTCGGTGGCCAGAGCAGGACGAGACGGGACGGGCAGGGCAGAGAGCAGGAGCATGTTTGGCAAGAGCAGTCGGCGCTGACGTCGCTGCCACAGCCGCTGCCACTGCCACTGCCGATGCTGCTGCTGCTGCTGCTGCTGCAATCGGCACGATTATGACTCAATGCAAGTGTATGTACGACTGTGTGTGAGAATGAGAGAGCGTTCGCGTTCGCATTCGCATTCGCGTTCACATTCGTGAGCTCTCTCTGTGTGTGACGATGGCAGTGGAGCAAATTTTCACTTTCCGTTTGTTTAGTGCTGTTTCTGGATGACGGCGGATGGGCCAGGGGGGGTGGGGGGGATTTGGGATTGGACGGCCTTTCCATTTACTTTGCCGATTGCGATTGCAAGTGTGCGAGCGGGAGGGAAGCATTCAGCTCTGAGCTTCGGCTCTCTTCGCGACTGCTGCTGCTTCTGCTGCTGCTGCTGTTCTCTCTCACGGCATATAATGTATGTTGCAAATAAAGGAAGCAGAGCGCAAGTAGACGACTTCGACGACGACGACGACAAGTAGAAGAAGAAGAAGAAGCAGTGGCAGCAGCAGCAGCAGCAGCAGAGGCGGCAGAGCTGTGGCAGAAGGAAGAGTTTTGTTTTTAGAAACAGCGCCAGGGGGCGAGGGGGCGAGGGGGCGAGGGGGGGGTGTGGGCGTGTTGGCGTGGGTTGGCTAGGGGGGGTTCGAGGAGGGGTGTGTGTTAAAGAAGAACCTAAATGAGGCGACGACGACACAGACATACTTTTGCCATAGCTCTTTGTGCCTGTGTGTGCCTGTGTGTGTGTGTGTGCGTTTGCTTGTCTGTGTGTGAAATGAGTCCAATGTACCGACAACTGTCAAAGCGGGGAAACAGAAGCACCACCAGAGGGGAAGGTGGCAGGGGGGGGGGTGTGGAATGTTAAGCAGCTAGAGGTGGATCAGGAGTGGTTCATCGCGGGATGGGGGTTCCACACAGAATGGACCTCTCGGGGACATGCTTAGGGTTTGGTTGCCGCCGACGGCTCCCTTACCAAGCCAAGCCAAGCCGCAGGAGGAGTAGTAGAGGAGCAGACAGAGAAGGAGAACGAAGGAGCGAGGAAGACTAACAGCTACAGCTACAGCGAAGGAGAAGGAGAAGGAAAAGAAGAAAGACAGCGAGAAAGGGCCCCCCCCCCCCCCCCCCCAAAAGAGTGTGTGAGGGAGAGGTCGGTCGGTCTCGCCCAAAAGGGGGCCGCAGACAGACAGTCGTAAAGAATTTGTTGAAGAGGAAGCGCATTAGGTGGTTCTCGTCTCCGTTTCGGTCTCTCCATGTGTCTTCGTGTGTGTGTGTGTGTGTGTGTGTGTGTGTGTTTGCTGGAAGCTTCTGCACACAGCTCCTTGACTCCTGCGGGCTTTCGAAGTACGAGGATGGAGACGTCGACTGTGTAGTCGATTCATGTTTCAACAGAAGTCATTGAACAGCCAACGACAAAGCTGCACAGTGGTTGCAAGTTAAATCATACCTTACAATGCTAGACCTAATGATATACCCGACGAGAGATACATATACCCCACCAAATAGATAAACAATTCTTTTCACAAATCCATTGATTAAAGGAACATACATACAAGTGTACAAATTAGTCGAATGAGAGTTTTAATATTAGAGATATTTACGAAATATCATTGAAACTGATTGATTGATTGGAGGTTGTCTCATATCCATTGCTTCCCTGGCCCCACTGTACGTAAGCCAAGTCTACAACAAAAGAGCGACACCTACTCTGCCCACTGGCTCACTCCTCTCCTCTCCTTTCCTCCCGGCGTCCTGCGCCCTGCGCTCTCAGAGGGCCAGACAAACGGACGATGGGCAAGGAGGATGTCGGAAATGTAGAAGCAGGGCAACAGTTTGGGGTTTCGGGTATTGCTTACAGCCCCCCCCCCCCCCCCCCCTCTGCTTCCACTCTGCGGCTCCGCTTGCAAAATTGTATATTGAACGCAGCGTCATCCAGGGGCAGAGCAGAGCAGGGCAGGGCAGGGCAGAGGAGCAGCAGCAGCAGCAGCACCGACACAAGCAGCAGCAACGGCGAGACACAAAAAAATTTCGGTATAAACAGCAGTGAATGACCTCATATCATCTAATACACGCGCCATGCACTCAAACCCCCAGTCGTGTCGTCCCAGTCACAGTACCGCGTCCCAAAATCCCAATATACCAATCCCACTCGCAGCGACAGCAGCGGCAGCAGCGGCAGCGGCAGCAGTCTCCCGTAAATTTGTCGCATTGACTAAACGACCGACCGACTGACTGTATAACTGACTGACTGACTGACTGACTGATTGGAGAAACCTGGAGACTGTAGAGTCGAGAGGGAACCGACGCCAAAGCTGGAGCTGGAGCTGTGTCAGAGGCTGAAGACGAAGCAGAATCAGAATCAGAATCGCAATTTCTACTTCCCTTCTCTCCACTCGATTACGATGGCAACGACGGACGACAAGGCGACAAAACTGTATGATACCCTCTACAGAGAGAGAGGGTATTTCTGGCCAGGCCAAAACTGTTCCACTATTCCACTATTCCCCTAATCCACCATTTCCCATTCCATGGAGTGCCTTTGCTTCAGTGCTACGAATCTCTTAGCACAAATGGAACCTACAAGATCGGATGATTAGATAATTTTCATTATATATCATGGCAAGATTCTGCCTGCAAGGGGTAGCTACAGCCTCGGTATCCAAAAGCCAGACTTTCTTCCTTTTTGGTTTTTTGTTTTTGTTGCCATTTCTGCGCTGTGCTCTTCTTCGCATTCACGCCAAAAGCAGAGGCCCAACTGGGAGTGTGGGGAGTGTTGGGGGTGTTGGGGGTGCGATGGGAGAAGGAGAGCAGACTTTGTAATTGTTACGGCTTCGATGATGGGTGGCTGGGTGGCTGGGTGGTTGGGTGGTTGGTTGGTGGTGTACGACAGAAAAAGGGAGGGACTAAGCGAGGGAGTGTTAGGGAATCTCTTTGTTCCAAGCTCGTAATCTTTTGCCGAAAAATATAAAAAAAAAAACACACTGCTCGTCGTATAGTTTCTTTGTCTCTCTCTCTTCTAGCAATGGGTGGATGGGCTTGAGAGGGTGGCTGCAGGGTGGCTGCAGGGGCAGGGGAATAGACTTTGTTGGGTTAAACGAGCGACATTTATAATGTCTCGGAATTGATGATTGCGACTTTGATGCTTGACGAGATTAGGAAGATACCACAGCAGCAGCATCAGCAGCATCAGCATCAGCAGCAGCCTGATAGATATCGGGTATCAACTGCAAATTCGTGACCTGTTGGCGCACAGATCTTTAAGGTTGATTTTACGCTCAAATTGATGGGAAACTTTATGCGATTTATAATGTAAGTAAGGGAATTCGGTCGTTACTCAGTCATTCTAACCGATGATTCAGTGCATAAAATGGAAATAGAGGGGGAAAATCAGCTCAGTCTTTGGTAAAGAGAACCTCTACAATCTTCTCCGATTCTCTGCCGAAAACTTCAGGAAGTTTCCAGAGCGTGCGGACGGACACAGAGCGCAAAAGAGAGCGACACATGTTCACATGACATTCACCTTTCGGGCAGCAAATGAAAGCAAAAAAAAAAACCCAAAACCCAAAAAAAAGCGCCGAAAACATGCATATCTGTCCGTTCAGCTGTTTTTCATTAGCTCTGGGCCAAAGCCTTCGCTTCGGACAGCCGCCAGCTTCAATTGTTTCCCCATTTCCAGCCAAAGCAAAAGCAACAGCAGCGGCAGCAGCAGCAGCACAAAAAAGAGTGCGGCTCAAATGCACTTGACCATCTGAAGAAGAAAACCCCAAGAGAAGAGAGACGGACAGACAGACAGACAGACAGACAGTCGCATATGTTGACTGCAGCAGCCTTATCGTTTGGTATGGCAGTGCGACAACGTTGCGTATGAGTGATTTGCTTGTTCGTTTTGCATGTAACGCGGCCAATTACAAGTGTCCCAACCACCAACCCCCAACCCCCAGCCCACAGAAAACCAGAACCTTGACCGCGACTTATGGCCAAATGCACACACAAGTTCTTAACGTGTTATTGAGATGACGTAAAAAAAGTCAAGCAACTTTGGGGAGGGGGGGGGTTTTGGAAATCTTAAGCAAAAAGAGCAAAGTGCAAGTGCATTTAGTTTAGCATGATTAAGAATTATGATGATGAATAAGTTTTTGCTGCTGCTGCTGCTGCTGCTGCTGCAATAGGTACTGCTTGCTGCTGATGTTGGCAACTTTTTTGCGAGCCAATGTCAATGATAAGATACTACGAATACGAATACGAGTATGAATATGAATATGAATACAAATACAAATAGGAATACGAATACGAGTGCGAGTACCAGTCAGTGGCAGACCCACTGTATCTGGCTTTCTGTCTGTCACTGCCAATGACGAGAGCCAAGAGATTGTTGTCTTGTCTTGTCTTCGCTTAAAACAAGCAACAAAAACAAAGAAGAAAAAAGAAAAATGAAAAGAGGAATATGTAGAGGAGTCTGGGGAGGAGTACTGGCGGGCGACTATGTCCAAAATCCTAGACAATGACATCGCTGCGGCGACTCAACTTTTATGCGTTTTAATTAAACGAAATCGAAAGCTACACAGACGGAGATGGCAATGGCGATGGTGATGGTGATGGCGATGGGGAGAAGCTAAAAGGAAATTGCTGATTGTGCTGCATGCAACATGATTCCGCGCTGCCACTGCCACTGGCACTGGAACTGGCTGCGCTCTTGGCCATTGAATTTACTGCTTTGCTGCTCATTTGACCACAAGAAAAACCACTTGCACTTGACAACGAAAATGGTAGCAGTGGAAAAACTCGTCGCTGTGTCGCGCCGCTCACACACAACAATGGCATTCATCCTACATTTTGGCCCGAAAACAAGTTGCTCATACGCCCCATTGGCATTGTTTCGCTTTTCCTTTCTTTGAGCCACTGCTGCCACTCTGCCGCTGCCTCCTTTTGCCTCCCCTGCTTCTGCTATTGCTGCTGCTGCTGCTGCTGCTGCTGCTACTTCTGTTGCTGCTGCACTTGCACTTTCTTTTTGCATTATGGTCTGGGGAAAAACTTTCGATTTTCTCGCATATAAAAACAAAAAAAAAACAACAGCTTCAAAAATATTTTTCTCGCTTTGCAAAGAAAAAGAAAATGAAAGCGAAAATGCGAAATGAAAATGCGAAAAACCTGGGACGTTATGGGGGGTAGAGTGAAGGAGAGATGTGTGTTAGTTGGCTTACACTTCCATTTGTTGTCCGTCTTGCCCGTCTTGCCCGTCTTGGGACCTGTACCGTCAATTGAGCTAAATGGCAGTGCAACAGCAACAACAACCAACAACAGCAACAGCCACATAGTTGGCCATTAGATTTGATGTGGCCACTGTCCAAGACAACACCAGTGGAGAGTGGAGTACATGGCCAAGTCATCGAGACAGGCCCTCGGGGCCCCCATGGCTCCATGAATATGAATGAGGGACAGATACTGGATGTGGATGTTGGCTTTGATGGAGGTTCTTAAGATAGCAATCCATTCAAGGGATTGCCAGGCGTTGCCAGGAGAGTACAGTTCGTGGTTCTGTATGGCATTTCGGATTTTGATTTGTATTTAGTTGAAGATCTCCAGGTAACTAACTACCTTCTAGTTCTTTTCCGCTAATTGGAGGGCTATTCGATCGACTAGGAGGAGGGCTAATCCTATCTAATCCCTTTCAAACCATGCCGCATGTCCCTCCAATTTCTACGAGTATCTGCCCATGGAGCCACATCTCTACCAGCTGTACGACTCAGCCAATTAGCGTATGTTGGCCAGCAGCAATAGCAGCAGCAGCAGCAGCAGCTGTGAAAGAAAAACTCGACGTTTTGGCCAGGTTGGATGACCAAGAGACTGCACCGCATGGCCGGCAATCGGCAATGCAGTCGCATGCATTTGTATGCAGCGCCATGCGGCCGGCCGTCCATTCATAATGAAAGTGAATTTCGCATAGTTTTTCCTCGACTCCCAGCTGGAACTGAGTGTGTGTGTGTGTGTGTGTGTGTGTGTGTGTGTGTGTGGAGGGGGGCCCACAAGCATCGATCTGCTGGCAATTTCTAATGCACCCTCCTCGTGGCCAAAAACCAGTTGCCGTGCCGTGCAGTGCCGTGCCGCCGCGGTCGTGTCTGCCAGGGAGCCGGGCCAAGTAAAAGTATCTCAGTAGGCCGCTTTTGGCATCGTTCGCCTCGCTCGGTATCCGATGGTATCGTACCGCTGCGATGATGTGGTGCTGTGGTGCTGTGGTGCTGTGGTGCTGCGGTGCTGTGGTACGAGCACCACTGACTGACTAACTGACTTCTTGGTCATGCAACGTGCCCGAGGAAAAGCCAGCAAAAGACAGCCAAAAGCGAAAATCGCAAAAGAAAACGCAGCCAGAGATCAGTCCCCCCCCCCCCCCCCTCTCCCCTCCCCTCACATGTGGCTGGATTGCCGGCCAGCAGTTTTCACATTCGTTTGCCGTTGTTTTCTTTGAGTTGTATTTGATTTTTTTTTGCATTTTTTTGGCACCAAAACATTTGCCTACAACGTGCAACGTGCAGCGGGCAGCGGGCAGCGTGCACCGGTCCCAGGCCGGAAAGTATTTATTTTAATTAACGAATCGCGTTGGAGTGCTGGCCGAGAGTTGCATTTGGAAAATCGTTGCCGAAGTGATGGCCGATTTTCATTTGATTTCCGAAAGGCATTAATTTTACATTTTACTTTCCCCCCTCTCTCTCTCTCTCTCTCTCTCTCTCTCTTGAGCCGAGATCTGAATAATGATTTCATCTGCAGGAGTTGAGAGAAGGATTTGGGTTCTAAAAAGTGAGTTCGAGTTCGAGGATCATTGAATCACCTTTATGATATTTCGAAAAGCTTCCGCAAATGTATCTGACATTTATCTATCTGTCTTTTCACAAGTATCTAAGTATCTTCCCAAGCGAAGAGACACTTTTGATAGTGCATCTGTATTTGAAATCTGTATCTTTACATCAAAAATGCATCTGTGTGTACTGTATCTCATTGTCCTTGCGCCATATCTTTAACCTTTTCAGTGTATCTTTAGATACAGCAAGTAAATGTATCGTTACACTTCCCCAATGTACGCCCGATCCGTAGGCCTCTTGAATGTATTTTTCCGCTTCCCAAAAGGTATCTCTTCCCATCTATCTAAGTGCATCGCTAGCCTCATTAAATGTATCTACACCCACACATTAAATATACATATCGCTCTCTACTCCGCCACCCGTCTAATCCGCATCCACATCCCCATCCCCATTCCCATCCCCATTCCCAATCCCATTGCTCATTTGTGTCTAATGTTCATTGAAATTCAATGGAAACATTTCTCGAAGTCTCTTTCTCTGTCTGTCTCGTTCTCTATCGGCGCGGCGCGGCGCTGCGCTGCGCTGCGATGTCTGTCGTCCCCCCCTTCAGTGTCAGGTCTATCTCGCGGACGGACAAAAGTTGATTAAACTGCACAATGACAAGCGGCAACAACAACGATTTTCAAGTTCAGGCTATTGTGAATCCGTAAGATACAAACGCTAATTCAAACGAGCATTTCAACTGGAAAATTCCCAAAAAGAAAAAAAACAACAACAACAGCAACAGCAAACAAAAAACAAAAATGCAGCAGCAGCAGCAACATACTGAACAGCATATTTATGTATAATCAGAAAGCAGTCATGCAACACAAGAAACAGCCATTTACAAGCAGAAATTTACAACAAAAATCTATCAAAATCTTTACGAATCAAAAACCACAACAACAAAGCTTTCAACAATACAAAAGTACAACAACAACAGCAAAACTTTTTACAACAAGAAACATTAAGAACCACCGATGACAGCCATCAACAACTTACAAAAATCTACAACAACAGCAACAACAACAACAGAGCAGCACAAAAGTGAAAAGAAAATCAACAATCAACAAAAATGTTCAACAACTTCTAAAGAAATCTTCAACAACAATCGAAAGAAAATCTACAACATAAATCTTACAAATTCTCACACATTTTCAAACGTTGTTTTTTGTTTTGTTTTGCTTTGTTTTGTTGTGGGATGGAAATCATATTGTTTAATAAAATGATTAACTAAAAGTGGAAAAAAACTAAAAAACAAAAACCAAATGCGAAATGTTGCTCCTCTTCTTCTTTAGTCAGTTGTTGTTGTTGTTGTTGTTGTTGGTGTTGTTGATTTTCATGTTGCTGTTGTTGCATTTGCCTTTCGTGCGTTTTCATTTTCGTTTCGGTTTTTCAGTTTGTTGCTGCTGTTGTCGTTGTTGTTGTTTTTGTTGTTTGTTTACGTGTTTTATTGAAAAAGATTTTCAATGCCATTATAATGCACACACACACACACACGCACATTTACATGCACCTCTGGCTGTATCAGTGTGTGTGTGTGTGTGTGTGTGTGTGTTTGTTCGTATCTGTGTCTGTGTCTGTTGTAAATGCAAGCAAAGCAAACGTCCGTCTAACTGTACGACCGTCAACCGCAGTCATTGGGCCAGAGAGACGTTAGAGGCATTGCCTCGTCCAATGGTTTTGGGGAGGGGAGGTGGGGTGGGGTGGGGTGAGGACGACGAGCATGACGATGACTGCGGCAGCGCAGCAAACAGTAGCAGCAATAGCAACTGCAACTGCGACTGCGACTGCAACGCCGACTGCAGCAGCTTATCCGCTCGACGCTGTGTGCCTGTACCTTCCACAACAATAAACGTTAGATGAATGGAGGAAATGGGGTGGGAGGTGGGAGGTTGGAAGGGGGGCTGCGGGGGTGGTTGGTTACCTTAGGGTAGGATTGGGATGGAAATATACTAGATTTCCATGTATACTGGGATTTAATAAGTTCCTAGAATTAGTTCCTTTGACTGTCTAGGTGCAGATGTACCGCTTAAAATTAATCTAAAATGCGAGAAAATGAACATTTGCTGCATGTATCCTGAATAAGCAGAATACCGAATGCTAGGAAAGAGAGCTTAATGTATAGAGGTAGATACATCATACTATATATACATATATATACATATGTACATCATATATCTATGTATATCTTCGTATATTTCAAGACTCAATCGATATTCATTGACATCGGAATAAGAGTGAACTTTCTTCGATCATAAAATAGACATACATTCGGTATATATCGTTTTTGTAAGCAATCCATCTTTAATCTAATGGAATCCTAATAGAATACACCCAAAATATGAACAATACTTCTCAATAATCTGGAAAATGAAGGTAATTTGCTCTATTTGAAGACATTTTGAAGACCACAATTCCCAATAATCGATGTTCGATGTTCGATGTTTTCTAGATCACACCCACACCTTGCCGAGCCACAGCCGCCTGCTCCGCCTCCTCCCCCCCGTCGGCACCTTGTTAATAATGTGGCAAAGGAAAGTTTTTGCACCGACATGGATGGCCAGCAAATTGATCGTGCAATAATTACTGCATAGCTGCAAGTTGCAAGCTGTAAGCTGCAAGCTGCAAGTTGCAAGCTAGTAGTTGCAGCTACAGATGATGATGAAGTTGTTGCTGTTGCTGTTGGTGTTGCTGTTGCTGCTGAAAATGGAAAGCAACGAGAGGGAAAGTGTTGCCAGTTGGCAGTTTTCATTTTCCATGGCATGCTGCTAATAATACCAATCATAATGCCTCATAATAGACACACTGACATTGAAACGGGCCAGAAGGAGGAGTGCCAGGGGCAGATACAGATACAAAGGCAGAGACTGCAGAGCAGCGGCCGAGACAGAGCCAGAGCCAGAGGCAGAGGCAGAGGAGGCATCGGCAAAAGGTGGAGCTGGGGACACAGACACTGTCTGCTGCCAACACGGTAGCCCAAGTGAGATCGATTGGCATCGTCGATCAAAGCCAGCAGAGGCCGAACAGAGGCAGCAAATAGCAAATAGCAAACAGCAAACAGCAACGTCAAATATTGCATTTGCAAACTGCACAACGGCTGAAGCAGCGGCGCTGCAGCAGCGGCAGCGGCAGCGGCAACGTCGACGACTGCAACGACATTCAACTGATAGAAGTCAAAGTTCTGAGAGAAGGCGACAGATAACACGTCACTTGACTCGAATGGGGACATGGACAACATGCGTGCTGCCCCCCAGCCCCCAGTTCAGGCAGGCAGGCAGCAGAAACTAAAACTACAACCACAGCAAAAGCAACAGCAACAGCAACAGAAACAACAACAACAACGACAAGTCCGGCACTCGCCGCTGCCACTCGAGAGTCGACATGAATTGTCGTTAGCTTCGCTCTTACCCCACGGGGCAGTTCATGGAGGTTCTACTGAGGAGGTTCCCCCCCATCCCCCCCGCACAACCATCCTCTCACTCTATGGTTCTGTCTCCCCGCTCAGCCATTCTCTCAGGTCTCTGCAGTTTCTCAGTTTCTCTGATACCCTGCCACGGGGTTAACTTGGATTTGTATTAGATGTGTTTGCCACGCAGCCAAAGAAACGCTAGAGAATATATACATATACATACATATACATATGTATATATGTACAGGTTCATCCATTGGTAAGGGTATACGTGATTGTGGTCTGGTGCCGCAGCCAGCCTTCCTTTCTCATTTTTATTATTTGTTAGAATTTTGCGCATATCGAACGGCTGTGTCTATTGCCACTGAATGTTGCAACGGGGCTGCCGCTGCCGGTGCCTCTGGTGGATCGATTCATGTGGATCGATGGACGACGGATGGAGGGAGGATGGAGGTGAGGCGTCTCTCTCTCTATCTCTCTCTCTCAGTTAGGCGGCGTTTATGGGCAGCAGAAAACAAAAAAAAAACACACACACATTTTTATTTCAATTTAAATTGTTTGTTGTTGCTTCGGGTTTCTGGTTGCTGGTTCTGGGTTTCGTTTCGTTTCGTGCAACATTTATTTATTTATTGTTTTTGTTTTTGTTTTATTTAGTTTTAGATTTTTTTGTAGTTTTGTAGTTTTTGTTGTTTTTTGTTTGGTTTTATTCGAAATTCCCATTGCGTTGCAGTTGCAGTTGAAAGCCAATCGCAGTGGCTGTTGTTGCATTTGGCGTGCATTTGAAAGCCAATGTCTCTGCTAGATTGGCGATTGGCAAGGGTAATGGGTGCTTCAGGGGTGAACAAACCCCCCAAGATGTCCTAGAGCGCCACTAAAGGCTGTTGAATTGCAGCAAATACATACATGCATACACATGTATGTATGTATGTATGTATATGTGGATGTTTAAATGGGGTCGTAACCTATTCATCCACAAATGTTATCCTTCACAGAACACATCATTTCTGATATTTCTAGACAGTTTCTAGACCTTGGTCAGGACTTGGAGGGAATCCTACTTGGAAATGGAGTACAAAGAGTACGAAAAATGTTGATTCCTTAAATGCTTCTTGTATTATCATTCCATTCCATCATCAGATGTTGAGAGACCATGCCATATATCACCTCCATAATTGCTGCCATTTAGCGCTGATCACTTGCCCAGAGGCACCCTGTACGGAGGGGAGGCAACTAACGCACAATTACCCACAGACACAAAATGCATGCCAAAAGACGGACGGACAGACAGACGGACGGACAGACCTCACAGACACAGATACAGATAGTTGTACTTGTGTGTTGTCGTATATAGAAGCACATTGAATGCATTTTATTTGCTTAGGCATATTTTTAATTTGCGAGGAAGGAGAACAAATAATGAGTGCCATACGAAATGGCACAGAGTGGAACAGAGACAGAAGACAGAAGAGAGCGAGAGCGAAAGAAACAACGAGAGAACAACAAACGAAACGAAACGAAACGAACGAATGCGACTAAACCCGATTGCGAGTACTCGTACTCGTACTCGTAATAATAGCAACAAAATTTTCCTTTTCTAGGTCTAGGCCAGATGCACAATTACATTCTAAAATATGCACACAGCTGTACGTACATATATATATATATATATATGTATTTCTATATATATATATATACATTGTAGAAATATCAAAGTATTTGTGGGTAAGGGGAACAAGCAGCAGGTCCCCCCCCCCCAGAACCAGGTCCGGCTTGCAGCTAGCAACCCAACAGGTAACTCTGAATTCTGAATGGGGCAGTACTCTTAGATATAGGGCCGGGGCCGTAAGCACGCCAAGCCGCCCAGTCATCTGTTCGGGGTGGTGGGGGGAATATATAATGCGATCCACCTGATTATTCCAAAATGAAACGATACGAAACGAGACGAAACGAGACACAGCGCAGCAAGCAGTAAGAAGCAGGCAGCACGAGAGACTTGGCTTAGTCTCATTCTCAGTTCCTGCAACCTATAAATATTAATCTATATACATATATATGTATGTATCTATGCATATAGTAGATACATTCGTATATGTACATATATATCTAGATACATTATAGATGCACAAGTTGTAGTCACAGACATCCGCCTAATATTTTCTGCATTTGCAGTTGTTGCCGTTGGCATTGCAGTTCTTAATGTTGTTGCATGGTTGTATTGGTCTGAACGCTGTTGCTGTTGCAGATGTTGTTGGTTGCCGATGTGATGTGGTGTGGCGTGGTGTTTGGTGTTGTTCTTGTGAGACTCTTACGCATACAATTTTTCGCTTTCGTTTTTCACGTTTCTGTTTATTCGTTTTGAAGGACAAGCCCCATGTGCCCCATGTGCCCCATGTCTAGTGCGAATGCGAGAGTGCGACAGTGCGAGAGTATCTGTCGATGTGTGTCTGGGTGTCGATCTGAATACCGAACTGCAACAAGCAGCCAGCAGCCAGCAGCAACAACATCAGCATCATTACGAGCACATATGTATGCATCTATTTACACTTCGCATAATGGGCACGCATACGCATATATATGTATATATGTACATATATGTATGTATGTAGGTAGGGGGCTGAGATTCCTTAACGCCTAACATTCAGTTGTGGCGAATGATAATGACTTCTTTCTGGGGGAATGGCCACGCACACACATACATACATACATGTATATGTATGCATCTCAAGGGTTATGCAACTGGTGAAGGGTGCAGATGTCCTTGTAGGTTGCGGATACAACTATCTACTCAAAGCTGGCACGATATGTCCTGCTTTTCCTATCCTTCGAATGATAGGATTGTCATCATTTCTAAGGAAATCTCTTTTCCCCAGAGTTTCTTCTACAAATTGAACAATCGATAGATATACAAAGGATAGATATTGCTCCATGAAATTGGTTTAAATAAGAAAGATAACGAATATATAATCTATAGCCATAGAAAACGTACATAAAAATAAGTTTTAGTAGCCTCTAAACTTAGTTGAGAGCTTTTCTATTTCTTGTGTTGATTGATTATCGCAATTATCGATCTTAAAGATCATAATCTGTATCTTTTTTTAACGCTATAATGGCACTACATTCGAGAAAACCACACGCACACACACACACATATCCAATTAGTCATTTTGCATCTCTGACACACATACGAAAGTGCGCCAGTTTTTGCGCTCATTTTCCCCATTTCCCGACAAACGCAATTTCCATTTCGCTAAACAGAGATAGAGAGAGTGATAGAGAGAAGGAGAGAGAGAGTGAAAGGGAGGGAGCGAGAGAGAGAGGAAGGGAGATGTCTGTCTATCTATCATGCATATCCGTTTCCACAGATATGCATAGATATTCGGCACTACCTCTACAGATCTGTGTAGATCTGTCTGTCTGTCTGTGTGTGTGTGTGTGTGTGTGTCCGTCGGCACGATCTAAAAGAAGGCTAGACATGGCACCAGATGACGGATTATGCCCCAAAGAGTCTGTGCGCTGAGAGTGGGCGTGGGGCGTGCGGCTTGCCTCTAGAGGGGGTTGCCGTTGCATTTGCCTGACAGGAGGAAGCTAATTAGGGGCAGCAAGTTGATCAATGCTCCCTAGGGGATGGGATGGGATGGGATGGCAGCAAAGAGAATGTTTGCCAAAGACGGAAAATGGAAAATGCAAACAAGAAGCGACATGTTTGGATGCCATATAATGCCATAGCGCCAGAAGCAGAGGCAGAGCCAGAGCCAGAGCGGCATCAGCAGAGCAGCAGCAGAGCAGCAGCAGCAGTGGCAGCAGATTTTGCTCTTTTTCTACATTTCATTTGGAAAGAGATTTGGGTGTGGGGTGGGGTGGTGTGGTGTGGTGTGCAGGGCACGCAAGCATTGCAAAAGGGGAGCAGAGCAAAGCAAAGCAGAGCAAAGCAAAGCAGAGCAGAGCTTTCGCATACTCTCACAAAGCGCACACTTTTTTGCTTTTATATCACTCTCCCTCTCTCTTTCTCTCGCTCTCTCTCTCTCGCTCGCTTGTGTGTGTGTGTGTGTGTGTGCTTGTATGTATGTACGTTCGGGTGCAGCGAACTAATTCAAGGCTGCATACCACACACGCTACGTTGGTGACGACTGCGACGGCTGCGCGGTTGCGGGGGGTACTGTGACGGGGAAGCAAAAGCAAAAATAAAGCTATCACTGTGTTTGTTGCTCTCCCTCTCTCCCTATCACTCTCTATCTTTCTGCTGCGCTCTCAGCTCAACCGCTGCGCTCACTGTCTGTGTATGTTGTACCCGTGTGTATTCGTGTGAGTGTGTGTGTGTGTGTGTGCAAGACAAGTTCAGCGCTAAACATTCAAAGCCATGTCGGATGGTTAGGTGGTTCCGCGCGCGGGGGGGGCTGGGCTTTGAGAGGGGGAGAGATCGCACCACAGACTGCGACTGAGAATTTTGTAAGGTTGTATCATCGTCGTCGTCGTCGGCCGTCGTCTCTGCTGCTGTCGACGTTGCCTTTTGTTTTCATTTCTGTCTTTATAACGAGATGCGACTTCGACGGCGACTGCGACGGCGACTGCGACTGCTCCACCGACAGCAACAGCAACAGCGACGTCGGCACACGCTCTAATGCAATCCAATCCAAAGGCAAAGGCAAAGGCAAATAGCGAACATCGAACAAACTGGAACTAAAACTGAAACCGAAACTGGAACTGAAAACCGAGCTTCGTTCAGGGACGGAATCCATGGGCAAGGGCCCAATGCTAAGGGGGAGGGCCCCGAGGCTCTGCTCCACGCTCAACCACCAACTTCCTCAGTCCGCTCCTGGCTAAACGCATCTGCAGTAACAATCGCTCCTCCTCCATTCAGTCTTTGTGGGTGGTGGGTGCGATGTGGGTGAGATGTGGAGTGAAAACAGAGAAAGTGGGAGGATAGAGCGAGAGAATAGGTAGGGGTTTGGGGGGTTAACAGGAAGCTGTCTCGCATTTCATGTTAATTTCCCGATGGAGAAAGAAAGAGAGAGAGAGAGAGAGAGCAGGCGGGAGAATGCACTTTCCCCTATACCCCTTCCCCCTCTACCATTATTTTATTTCATGATTGTTTTTCACTACTCTCTATCTCTCTTTCCCCTCTCTTTCCCCTCTCTCTCTCTCTCTCTCTCTCTCTCTCTCTTTTCTTTTTCTTTACATTTCCATTGCCGCCGTTGAGGTGAAGGTGAAAAGTTTTCAACAAAAGTTTTCTTTTTCCTCTTCCCTATCTACCGAGTAGAGAGTACTATTCCCCGAAGAGCAGACAATGGGGGCAGGGATAGGCGAAGGGGTTGGGGTTGGGGATGGCGATGGGGATGCCATGCCCGAACTGGTTCAGAGTTTTTCTACTCTGTTGCTGTTGGTGTTGCTGTTGCTCTCTCGTGTTAATGGGTTACAGTGCAATTAGGACAGCGAGAGAGCAAAGGAAAGAGAGGCAGAGGAAGGCAGTGATAGAGCGGGAGTGGAGGGAAGTGGAATGAGGGAATGTGGGAGGAGAGAGAGAGAGAGAGAGAGAGAGGTTGTGTGCATATTGAATCAGATTAATATGTAATGAGAGCGATGATGCTGTAGGACTATCCATCGAAAGTTGCGAGTGGGAAAGTCATGCATCAAGGCCTTTTGCCTTTCCCTTACAGAAATTACCGGAAAATAGTTACAATACATGTACATACATATACATATATATTTCCAGGTACTTTTGAGTCCTTAAGTTGGCCAACATTTGGTTCATAATTCTTAGAGAAAAGTTTTTAAACAGTTTGCTAGTGGTGGGGCTAAAAAAGTTTCCAACTATGGAAAATCCTTGAATAACACTTGGATTTTTAATGAACCAGACATCTTTCCATATAACTGTGGATCCGAAATACTCTTGGGGGAATTTGGAATAGCTTATAATCCCTTTCAAGATCCTTAAGGCAGTCAGAGAGGTTTCAGAGACCTCTAACAATCTCAGATAATGCCACCACTCCGAATCCGAATCCGAATCCAAATGCAAATCCTTTGACTAGAATCAACATGCCTTGACCTATTTCTAGCCAATTAAGATCTCTCAATGGCCCCACCCCCATACCATATCGAAGGAAAAAAACTCATTAAACATTTACATCTGCAAGTCGAAAACTTCAAATCGCTCAAAAACCTGACAACTGGACCATTAATCAATCTCCGGCTTCGGCTTCAGCTTCAGCTTCGGTTTCGGCTGGACAAAATGGCGCACCGCACCGTACAAAATGACTTCATTTCGCACACAGGCCAGGGGCATGGGCAGGGGACGCCGGACAAAAGAACACGAAGCCGTCGTAATGCTATTGCTACTGGCTGGCTGGCTGGCTGCCTGTTTTATAACGAGGCTAAGGCGAGGCTCCTGCCAAAAAAACGAGAACACAAAACACACAACAACTAAAACGATATCCGTTAAAACTTGAACTCGGCGGTCAACCTGCAATGTGAATGCGTACAGCAGCAGCAGCAGCAGCAGCGGCAGCAAACGAACAAATTTAGATAAGTCGCAAAACAAATACAATGCGAGTGTATTAAATAAAAAATAAAACAAAAAATGCAACAAACTAGAAACGAGACAAACATCGACCATGGGGATACCCTGGCATCAGAGATTATCATTGTGTGAAGTGGAAATTCTCCAAGAAACAATTCTCAACAATTTTAATTTCCAAATTTTTGGCAATTTCTTGTTACCTTTTTGGTTACAGGGTATTAAAATAAGAGGAAGGGAGAGAGGGCGAGAGAGAGGCAACCGAGAAGCAACAAAAAAGTAACAACAAAATGCCAAAGCAATCAACAAAATTGCAAAGTGCATTTTGCACTGCCAACCGTTTGCCACTCGGCCACTCTCTGGGAGGGGAGGGGGGAGGGGGGGCTAAAAAGGTGGTTAGATGGGGAGGAAAAGCTTAAGGGGGTTTTGTTT
This sequence comes from Drosophila azteca, assembly GCA_005876895.1. Classification (NCBI taxonomy): domain Eukaryota; kingdom Metazoa; phylum Arthropoda; class Insecta; order Diptera; family Drosophilidae; genus Drosophila; species Drosophila azteca. The sequence continues at coordinate 4,527,494 of VCKU01000016.1, forward strand.
TTTTTGTTGCTGGTGACAGTGACGTGCACTCGGCCCGGTTCGGGTTCGGCTGCGGGTACGGGCACGGGCACGGGTACGGTTCGGTTCAGTTCGTTTGCTGGCTGGCTGACTGACTGACTGGCTGGCTGGCTGGCTGGCAATGGACAAATGAACGCCCCTGACATCGTTAGTTGTTGTTGCTGTTGTTGTGGTTGTTGCAAATGTTGTTAAAATTGTTGTAAGTGTTTTTTCTTCTTCTAGTTGTTGTTGTTGTTGTTGTTGGAGTGCGACTGCAGCAATTGTTGTCGTCGCTGTCGTTGTAATTGTTGTTAGACAACGTTGTGGTGCGGTGGCGGCGGCGGTGGCCGGGGCACGCAGAAAATCCTGATTTGGTTATAACAACGCACATTTTGAAAAAGCAAAAAGCTAGCAACAAATTCAGAAAACACCGACAGAAAACCAGAGAGAGAGAGAGAGAGAGAAGCTTCAAATATTGATTAACCAATTATACAAACATATACTATAATTTTCAATTGGGTTTTTGTATCGTTTGTCAGGAGATCCCTCAAGGGATGATTGCTTGGCACTACTTACGAGTTTTGGTAGAGTTTTTTAGTTTGTTTTTTGGGTTTTTTTCAGTGCATGGCACAACATGAATTTGAAATTCAAATTGGCAATCCAAATCTAAAGCCAAGAAATGCGTGCACCGACCGCACCGAGTGCTAGCTGCTAGCTGCAGCCCTGAGCCATGGCCAAAACGATACGACGATATAGTCATTCGGTAGAATGGAAAATGTCAGTGGATATAATCAAATAAATAATCTGGCTAAGTGCCGACGAGGGTTGCCAAGTGATGAAAATATGGCTAAAGGAATAGTACGAAGAATTATCAGACGTGGTACCCCATTTCCAGGCAAAGGACTAGCCAGAAGAAAGAAGAGTGATGGCTGGAAATGACTTTTAAACACGAGTGGCGGCCATTAATCAGTAGAACATTCCGGCAGAGGAATCATTGCTCATCTCCCAAGTCCATCAAAGTGATTGGCTTTCATCTGCCCATTCCAATTATCGAATGCAGTGCAGCCCTGGAGTGAGCGGAGCGGAGCGGTCTAACGCAGAAACTAACGCACTTTTCATTTCAAAAAACTGCTCGGCTCGGCCTGCTCGTGTGGAACCCCTTGACATTAATACGCGAGTCGCGGAGTCTGACTCCAAGAGAAGCCCAAGAGCTGGCCCCCCGAGGGGGTGGCTGGGGCTGGGGCTGGGGTTGGGGCTGGGGTTCCGCTGTGGCCACCGCAAAAGAACCTTGGACTGACGCTGAACTCGCACACAAAAGTGAACAATCTTTGCTGCCTCCATTCTCAGTCGCCTCCCGTCTCCGTCTCCGTCTCCGCCTGCGTCCCAGTCTCCGTTTCAGTCTCAGCGTTGACGACCGCTCGCAATGTCAACGGCTTGCCGGAGAGACCGGAGGTAGGGAGAGAGGTTGGGATCCGAGGAGCAGCATTTCAATGATTGCCTTGCCACCGCCCGAGACTGTGTCCGAGTCCGAGTGCTGGCTGTCGAGTGTATCCTTGAAAACGAGAGTTCAATGCTTGGCCCGAGAGGCGCTTGAACCCAGTCGCCCAGGACCAAAAAGGAAAAAAACGGGACTCCCAGACCCACATCCAGAGTCAGTACCAAACACCGAACTCCACTCCCCACTCCCCACTCCCCAGGGGGAGGACTTATTGGGGCGCATAGAAGGACCCTATGATTGTGCCTCGCTTACGGCCTGAACTTCAACGAAATTGTTCAAGTTCAAGGTTGCCGGAAAGCCAGCCAAAGCGCCCAAAACGAGTCCAGACACCCCCTCCAGTTTCGGGTCTTTGTCTGCCGCACGAACACAGACATACAGACATACACACACACACACACACACACACAAACACACACCCACAGTTGGGCCATGTGAAAACAGGCAGAGAAAAATGGCCGACTAAAGGAGTGTGGGCAGCCATTTTGTCTGTGCCCGAAACACCAATACCACTGCAAGTGTGGGGTGTGGGGGGTGCCAGACGGCAGTTTAAATATATATATTCCAAGCATTTCCTACGCACAAAACACATTTACAGCCCCACGCAGGAGGGGAGTAGGAGTAGGAGTAGCAGCAGCAGTAGGAGTGGGCGAGGGCAGGGCCAGGGCGAGGCAAATATCCTTTTGACCTTGAGCGCACAATTTCCACACGCAAAATTTATTGACCCGACGCAGGCGAACGAGTAAGAGTGAGTGAGAGAGAGTGGGTGTGGGTGTGGGTGTGGGTAAGCGGGTGGAGGAGGGTTCGTCTGAGTTGGCTTCGTCGCCGCGCCGCCGAAGGAAACTTGGGGAAAACAAAAAGGAAAAAAGCGTTGAAAGAAAACCCAAAATGGCCCGCCCCTCGCTCGACTACTCCTCCCTGGACTCTGTCTGGCTCTGTCGCTGGCTCTGACTGCGGCTGTGGCTGTGGCTCGAGAAAAGGAAGTAGGTGCCTGGCCACGAAGGACGAAGGAACAGACAGGCAGCAGGCAGGCAGGCAGGAGGCAGGCGTTGAGGCGGCGTCAGTGTCGTCTGTGTCTGTATCTGTGTCTGTGTCTGTATCTGTGTCTGGGTCTGTGTGGGTGGTTGCGGTACGTGTATGTGGCATTCAGACGTTTCCCAGAATCGGGGAAAAGATCCAGTCGCCGTCGTCTGCCTTTCGTGTCAATAGACGTTTATTTGTCTGCCACCCGGCCACACCCTCTGCCCAAGAAGCCTCCTCCCCAAGAAGCCCCTCTCTAGCCAGCAAACCCACCCCACGGGGTGGTGCGGGTGGTGCACCTTTCTCCGATTTAGGCAGAATGACGAGACAACAACCCGAGCGTCGACATTTGTATTTTTGTCTGCGACTGCGACTGTGACTGGTGTCTGGGGCGGTGACTCTTGGCCAAAAAGCAAGTGGCTGAGGCTGAGAGGTGTGCGGCGAGGAGAGGCCACTGTGGCTGTAGCTGTGGCTGTGGCTGTGCTTGGATTGGGTTGGCGTTGGCTCCCTTTTTAGGGAGGACATCCTGTCGGGATTTAATAAACAAGTTACTGGCCTTTTTATTTATTTCTGCCGCCAGTTGTTGCCAGACCAGACAGCGTTTGTTGTTATTTATTTTGTGGGGGGGCGGGCTAGGGTTTATAGGGCGGGGAGATTTTCCAGTGGCTGCTGTTTACCCCACAGATAATCTAATTAGCAAAACTAATTACATTTTCATTTCTAAATTGGGAGTGCCTAGAATTATCAATTTTCAGTTGCAAGTGTTTTTGTTGTATTTGTGAATTTGAATATTTGCCTCAGTGGTGCCATCTGTCGAATGCTTTCGCCGGTTGTTTTTGTGGTTCGAAAAAGCTCCGTAAGCTTGATGGGAAAGCTTTTGGTGGTAAAAACCAACTACATTCGAAATACATGACATGCCGTAATTTTACATGAAGTATACATACATCTCGATTTGTCACTCCACAAAAGCTGACATGTATGAAACGTATGTCGCTAGTTCGCAAAACAAACTCACCCCAACCTGGGGCGCCACTGAAGTAAACTCATCACACATTTCGGTATTTTTACACACCAATTACACGTAGAAGAAGCCAAATACCTACATTTGAGTGTTATACAACACTTATGTTTTCAAGTGTTTGGCGCCAAACGTTAAACCAATAAATTCTGCTACAATTCTTAGAGATATGAATATTGTGTGGGGAGATATATATGTACATGTGTGTGTTAGGTAGACAGCAGACAACCTTTAACTCTTAACTAGCCATCTTTAGATGTATAAAATAAGGAAATCTCTTGACTTACCGCCCATCTTATCCAGCCGCTTCTCGATGTTCAGGCACTTGGACATGAGCTTCTCCACGAGCAGGGGATTCGCTGCGGCACTGGTCACGAAGCGGGGCTCCTCCGCGTGCGGCTGGCCGCCCATCAGGGCGTACTCCAGCTTGGTGGAGCAGTCCACGCCAACACCGCCACCGGCACCCACTGCGCCGCCGCCGCCTCCGTTGCTATTGTTGTTGATCAGATCACCGCAGAGAGCGGCAGCAGCAGCTGCCACTGCGGCCGCCGCCGCCGCCGAGTTGGAGGAGCCGAAGGCCAGGAGCGCCTGCTGGCCATTGGCGTCCCCGCCATCGCCCAGACTGGCGCCCACCGAGTCGACCAGGCCCTGGGCGCTCAGCTGGACATTCTCTTTGGCTAGCAGGTCGTCGCCGGCCACCACGGCGGCGGCGACGCTGGCAAAGTCATCGTCGTCCACCACATCGGCGGCTGTGATGACGTTGTTGTTGTTCTCCTCCTGGAAAAGACACAAAAGGGGGAGGGGAGGGAGTGGGTTGTGGGTTGTGTGGGACGTGGGGGTGTGGCCAGGGTGGGAGGGGGAGAGAGAAAGAGAGAAGAGTGGAAGAAAGGAAAAGAAACATATGATGAAAAATCCGTTTAAACAAAAAGGAAAATCGAATCACCACCAAAGGATCGATCCGATATATATGTAGATATAGAGAGCAGTATGCATGATTGAGAATGTGTGGAATATGGCTAGATATAGTTGTGGGAAAACTTCTCTGATCTGTTCTTGGCGGATGTACATTTTCGACTTTCACCTCAACGGTGGCCAAATCGGACAGCAGGCTCTCGATCTCGAAGTTGCTCTCGGAGAAGCTGCGGAAGAGCTCGTCGGAGGAGTCGCTGCCGCATAGCGGCTCCACCACCACATTGACGCTGCGGGCCGCCGATCCATTCAGTTCCCCGCCAACTCCAACTCCACAGCCAACTCCGATATTCGTTGAGCCTCCAATGCCACCGATTCCTACGCCGCCCTGCGTCTGCTGTTGATTGTTGGGATTGCCAGCCGACTGGATTGTGGGATTGATGCCTTCCGTTCCATTCACCGCTGAATCATCCTGCAAGTGAGAGAGCATTTGGTTGCATTTTCAAAGAGGTATTTCATAGGAGGTACGTTTCTTTTTGGGGGGGTCAGAGGGAGTGGAGCAAAGCAAAGCCTTCTCCAAAGTGGATTCATACGGATCCCTCACAGATCCATATTTCTCCAGAGCTTCTGTGGTGGTTGTATGAAGCATGGAATGTTGCAAGTAGGAGTTTTCTATGTTGTTGAGATTGTTGAAGATTGGTTGTTGAAGATTGCTGCAGAGGCTGAATAAAGCTTGTTGGAATTGATGAATATTGGTTGTACATATAGGGGGGGGGGATTGTGGATTGAAGTTGTTGATGAGTTGTTGGAATTGTGGGTAGTTTGCACACGAAATTGTTGTATTGATGGAAAATTGTTGAATGTTTCATGAAGTTGTTGATGGGTTGAAATTCGATCTTTTAGGGGCGGGGACGGACTCTATCGAGACATGTACTCACGGCTATGCATGTTGCCAGATCTAAGCCACCGACAAGACGACCATCGTTATCCGGACACCAGAGCAGTGCATCGTCGATAAAGGGCATCGCTGATAGGGCAAAGCCTGCACTGCAAATGCTGTTCACTGCCAGCGTGTAGCCGTTTCCTGAATACCCTTGCCAGTCGCGAAAGTTCTGCTCAATCTTGACTGCACCCAGGTCCAGGGTCTCCTCGTGGCTTGCCTTGAAAATGTTTCCTCCTTTGTTGGCTTCGCACTGGAAGCCTTCGATTCTTCGTTTAATTTGATAATTGATTTCCAGTAGATTTTCCTCCTCTTGCTCTCTCTCTCTTGTTTCTATCACACTTTTTTCAGAAAACGTTTTCAAAAAAGATTTTTCATAAGATTTTTGTTGGTTTTTTTTGGAAATTTTGTTGTAGGCACTTTTTATGAGACGGTTTTGGTTTTTGTTTTGGTTTCTACAAAAAAAAATTTGTATAAAAATTTCGCTTAAATTTTTAGTCTTTATTCATGTGATTTTTTTTTCTGTTTGTTTTGTTTTTGGACGCCAGAAAGCAATTGCAAAAAATTGGTCAACTATTCTGTTTCCTTCCTCCGTTAACTAGGCGTATACTTGATTTTTGCTTTGATTTTTTGTGTAAAAACTTTTTGATTGCACACAAAAGTGTAAAAAGGTTTAAAGAGTTCTTTGTTTTGTTTTTGTAGTTTGTATAAATATATTTTTGTTTAATTTTAAGAATATTTTGGCTTTATTTTCGGAGTCTGGAAAGAAAGGGAAAAATGGGGAATTAATTCAATGATAATTTATAAGTAATGCTATCCCCATCTCTGTCTCTGTCTCTATCCTATTCTGCCCCTTTCTGTCCATTGGCAGTCAATCTGCAATTGAAACATTTCAATTTCAAATCGCATTTGCATTTGCATTTGAATTTCTTTTGAGGGGAATTCCAGCCCGAGCCCAACCCCACAGCAGGCCATGCCCATCCCATATGCCATCTAAATTTGCATCTGCAACAATGCCGCATCATCGTGCATCCATTAAAATATATCTATGTGCAATAGATAGACATACATATGTACATGTGTACATACATATGTACCGCCGATAGACGAGAAGAGGCTGAAAAATATAGAAAGTCGTCTTGTTGCATTGTTTCAATTTTTGTAGCTGCGGCTTCCGGTTATAACTAATTTTCTTTTGAATCAAAGTTGTGCTCCCTCCCCCCCTTCCACTCGCCCCTCCACCACCCTCTGTTGTCTGTTTGGTTTTTGTTTGTGTTTAAAGTTCAATAACATTAGAAATTGCGAATTACAACATAAAAGCAAGAGCGGAAAGAAAACTCAGCAACAACTGCAACACGACAGCTGCATCCCAATGGGGGTAGAGGGGGTACAGGCTAGAGAGCAGGGGGGTGGGGGGGAGGGGGAGGCTAAGAAAACGCTCAACAAAGACGTACCACACAAAAAAATGTTGTGGTAAAACTTTAACTGAAAAACCAAAATAGAAACAAAACAAAAATACAAAAAAAAAAAATCAAGCAGAAGCAAAGCTGGAAAAATGCTTTTTACATAACATGTTACTGAACCGCTTGCACACACCAACACCAATGGCTACACCAACAAATACACCAACACCAATACCAACAACTAGTTTTGCACTCGCCAAATTCATTACAAGTGAAAGTCCAACAACAACAACAGCAACAACAACAGCAAAAGCAACAAGCCATTGCAGCCTGAGTGCAACAAAAAGCAACAACAACCAACAACCAACAACAACAACAACAACAACATTCAACAACAACTTGCATTCACAGCGCAAAAAGTTCGTTAACATTGAACTACACTACGAAGCAAACGAGGCGGAATACGAAAGAGAAAAATGTGCATACACTGGAAAAAACAAGAAGTAAGTCAAGTCTATTGAATTTGCAAAAAATAGAAAATATATATCTTTCATATGTATATTCATACGTATCTATTCGAAAAATTATAAATAATTACGGAATAATCAAACTTAAAGCAGCAGCAGGAATAATTAACATGAAAAATATAATAATTATAATAGAGAATATAAAATAATAAAATGTTACCAAAAAGGTTTTATTTGCTATTTTTTTTTCTTTTTATTTTCATTTTGTTTGTTTTTCTTTCAGTGTAATGAAAAATTGCAGCAGAAAACTTGAAAGCGCAATGGCAACAACAACATTTGCAACAGGCAAGCGTTAGCTGAAAAATATTGAAAGATGTAGAGGAAAAGAGAGAAGAAGAAAGAGCCAAAGACAGACAAGAGGGAGGAGGTGGGAAACGGAGAGCAAATGGTGGCCAGAGCGAGGAAGACAGAGAGGAGTTTGCTTCGACCACCATTAGAGGGGGGGAGTAACATTAGGCATTAGGAACAGAATTAGGCAGGATGCAGGAAGAACATCAACAGCAGGGCAAAAATAGGATAGATAGAAACATCATTGGAGTGGATCGCAAGGCAGAGCAACAATAGAAACATCATAGATGGAACAGCAACAATATCATCCGATGGCAGAACATGAACATGAAGCAAAACATGAGCAAAAAATGAAGCACAAAACCATGAAGTTTCCTCAAAGAGCAATAGAGAACAGAGCAGAGCAGAGCAGAACAGACAAGGCAACAGCAACATCATAGATATTAGAAACAGAAACTGCAGCGGCAGCAGCAGCAGTGGAGGGTACGAGAATTATTACGAACAGCAACAACATCAGTAGCAGCAGAGAATTGTAGGGTACTTTCAACAGCAACATCCCAAAGAACCGAACTGTGCGGATACCCTCACGGATTGTTCCGACTCATAGACTCCATGCAACGGCCCAAAGTCAAAGCATAATCATAACACCCTCTGGGGCGGGAAGAGTACATACTGTCAGACGACATGACCAATAGAGACTATAACTGGAAAATCCGAGTACATTGAACAGCAGAGCACCAGCAGCAGCACCAGCAGCAGAGAGCAACAACTTGAGGCATAGACATTACAGCATTGCGCTGCCTGGCACCCGCGTCATCCACAGCAGCAACAACATCAACATCTCATCTTCTCTCTCTCTCTCTCTGCTTCTCTTTCTCTAGTGATTTTCTTTTGGTTTTTCCATGGCATGCACAGCCATCGTTCAAGTTGCTGCTGCCGCTGCTGCTGCTGCTGTTGGTGCTGCTGTTATGATGCGCATGCGCGGCGGAAAACTCGTTTTTCATTATTCAATACAAGCCGCAGCTGCCCGGCCTGCCTGTGCCCCTGCCCCATGCCACTGCTGTTGCAACTATTTCACTTTCCAGCCACAAACTGCAAGTTCAAGCGAAAGAAAGAAAACTTGAAAGAGAAAAACACAAAAAAACAACAAAACGAGCGAGAAAGGAAAAGCAAATGGAAAACCCGCAGCTTCTGCTGCTGCGCGGCATCTGTGGCGCCAAGTTTTGCCATTTGTTGCCCCCCCCCCTCCCCTCCCCCCTACTTGGATCACGCTGCAGGCGGAATTATAATTAGACATTTGGCCGCTCAACATTTATGCAAAATATTGGTTGTTCATTCTCTTTCTGTTTCCTTCCTCCCTCCCTTTCCTCTTTCACATTTCTCCAGGGTTTGCTGCTGCTTCTGCTGATGCTGCTACTGCTGCTGCTGCAGTTTCTACTAATCACAGAGCCACAGTGCGTATACGCAATCTCTGATTAACTCGGCAATTGCCAGCCCCAGCCCCAGTCGCAGCCACAGCCCCCGACGTCATGTGTATTTAGTCTAGAATCTAAAGAGCGGGCCCCACTTCCTGGTTTCTTTCCCCACCCCCCTCCCCCGCCACCGTTCGAGCGAGAGTGGCTAGCAATGAGAATTCTCGATTCTCGATTTGGGTGCGGTCTCTCGATCGGGGAGTGCGGCATTCGTCGCTATAGAGTGTGTGGCAGTGTGTGGCGGTGTGTGGTGGTGTGTGTGGGGGGTGAGGAGTTCCTTCTCTATGCGATTGTTGACATTTTTTTACTGGCATTTCTCTGCTGTGAGAGTGGGTGACCTTATGGACTTATGGAATGTTTCGGGTATTCAAATACTATCGAGTGTTCCATTGATTCTATTACCTCTGCTACTTTCTCCCAAACGGATAAATCTGTACGTTGTAGGGGAGCTTTTCCTTCACCCCTTTTTTGGTTTATTATTATTACTGTATGTCCGTTACTCACCTTTCGCTTATTATTGTTTCTGGTGTTCCTCTTCGATTCCTTGGAAATCTGTGAATATATTTGTTGATTCTTGCCCCCGTTTTGGCCGCTCAAATCGTTGCTGAATGTTGTGGCTCCTCTTCAATCTTGTATATATATATTTGTTTAAAACTATATAAATTTTGATTGTTTTTGTTTGCTTTGTTTTTTTTTGTGTATATTTTGTTTGTTTGTTTGTTTGTTTGTATATTGAACTAAGTTTGGATTTGATTAATGTTGATTAATGTTCGGATGTTATCATCATCCGTAAGGCAGTGTAAAGTTATCAAAAGGTTGATGTTCACCGATTTTCGGGGGGGTTGCACACCCACCGCGGTGGTGTTGCCACTTGTTGCACCTGCAATTGCAGCTGTATATTTGGGTATTGTATTTGCTTGCTTGCAGCGCACTCGGGCGCATTTTAGTTTTTAGTCTTCCGATCGATTTCGTTGTTTTGTGGTTGTTGTTGTTGTGGGTCACAGATACGCGAATAACTTGGGATTGATTGTTGTTGTTGTTGCAGTTGTTGCAGGCGCTGGTGGTGGTGGGGTAGCAGCAGCAGCAGGATCGAACAGGATCGATTTTATCTTACAGCGTATGCGATAGATGTACAGAGTTTTAGTGGCTTTGGCATTGGCGTTGCCCAAATTTGCATCAGTTCCCAGTTTGCTGCTTGGGGCACGCATTTATGGGGCTGGCAGCTCCGCTGGGGCATTGGAGGGTTGCGGATGTGTTGGGGGGGGGTAGGCGGTAGGGTGCGTTAGGGTGCGGATTTCCTCCTCTCGCTATCCTCTCCTCTCTCTCTCTCTCTCTCTCGCTCTCGTTTATGTCGGCTTGCTGTGCGGCCTCTGCAAGTAGAATCGCACAGACACGAAAGAAAGAAATAGAGAAACCAATCAATAAATATGAAATAACCATTAATTTGCTGCTGCATAAGTTTGAATTGTTTAAAAAAGATTCGAGTGACACTGACTGAAACCGGTTGACGGTTGACGCTTGACCGCCGCTGTTGCCGCTGCCGCCGATCCAATCCGATCTGCCGATGGCATGGCCAACGTTTAGTGCTGTTCCAGTTAACATTTTTGTGGTGCAGATCATAAATTCTCTGCCAAATATTTTAGTAGCCATAATATTTGCAAGGCAGTACCAAGGGTAGGGTTTCTTCGAAGAGTTTCTTTGATCCCAAAGTCAAGGCATGGAATTTCAGAGTTTCGATTGGGGTCGGCGGGTCCTTCATTGATCTTAAGGCTAAATCGATTATCCCGTTTTCTTCTAAACTGTTTTCCAGAACAGCCCTCAAAGGCATGGGGGGATGGGGCATCCCCTCTCCCCACAACCCTCCCTCATAGAATTTGAGCTTAAAAAACTACAGCAAGAGCAAAGCTTTTGATGCCTGCGAATCATGGAAGAGGGAAGCTTTTTGCTATGCAAAATGCGTTAGAGAGAGAGCCAAACTATTAAAGGGGGGGCAGGTGGAAAGACAGAGACACAGAGAGAGAGAGAGAGAGAGAGAGAGAGGAGCCAAGTGCGCCGGCCTCTTTGACTTTTTGCTCTCTGTCTCTCGCTCGCTCTCTCTCTCGTTTACTGCGTAAATATGATTGTTGTTGCTGTTGCTGCTGATAGCTGACTGTATAAGTGAGCATTAGCGTAAGTGTGTGTGTGTGTGTGTGTGGTGACCTTCTCACACTGTCATGGCTAACGTATAAAAATTGTAGAAAAAATAAAAGCTTTCGGTTTTATAATTTGTATGCAGCTCCCAATGCGTGTCGGTGTCTATTTCTATATCTATGAGGTGTCTCTGTGTATGTGTGTGTGTCTTTGTGTATGTGTGTGGAGAACATAACCGAGAGTCGTGCTTAAATCACAACAACAACATGATATTTCATTGAACAAAATATTATTAACGTTCCCCCAAGCTCAAGATCGTTAGTTATTTTTTTTTTTTTTTTTTTCTTCTTTCTGTTTTATTTTGTTATAAAAGTCTCAGCACAAAAGCCAAGTCGAGTCATATTATATTTTATTTATTTTTATTTATTTATTTGGATTATTTATTTATTTAGAGAGTCACTTCCGATTCTGACGCAGAAAAAGCTTTCAATTGCAATCAACATAAAAAAATGAACTTTTTCTTCCTTCATAGTGGGGCTGTGGGCTGTGGGTGGCAGTGGGTGGCAGTGGCTTATTTCTGGGTTAAGTTGTTCAAGGTCAAGACAGGCAATTGTCACCACTGGGGAAACCTGCTTTAATTTTACTGTGGAAATTCTTGATTTTCCATGATTTGTTTTTGTTTTTCTGCAGCCTTAAGCAAGCGTTTTAGCAGCGCTTTAAACTTAGTCACTATTTAGCAACTGGGCAAATTTTAACCTTAGTTTTTTCTATTTTCTATTGCTGTTTTTGTTTTGTGTTTTGTGTTTTCTATTTGTTGTTTCTGTTGTAACCACAAAAAAAAAAACAACTTAGTAACCTTCTTCTTCTGTGCTTCTTCTTCTTCTGCTGTTTCTGCTTCTTCTTTCGCCTGTTGTTGTCTCTGTTTTGCTGCTGCTGTTGCTGTTGCGTGTGGCTGTTGTGGCTGTTGTGTCTGTTGGCTGTGTTTCCGATTCAAGTTTAAGGTCAGAAGAGCTTTAGCTTTCGGGGTCTAGACAGTCGCTAATGCCGCACAAATGTCTGTGTGGGGTGTAGGGTATGTATGTATATTGTTATTGCTGTTGTTGCTGCTTTTTACAGGTAGCTGTATCACCCCACCCCACCCCACACCCCTCTCTGCGGCGCCCCCTCCTCATCACCCTCCGACCAAGGGCGTAGCGAATATTGTTGTAATTGTGTATGCGTCTCGTCTCGTTTCGTCTCTCGCTCTCTCTCTCTCTCTCTCTCTCTATGCCTGTCTCTTGCTGTCTCGTTCTGTGCCGTACGTGAAAATAAATGTATTTATTTATATGCATACAATATTTAAAAGATATATTTGTTATGCTTTATTTTTGTATGTAGTTTTTTTTCTATGCAATTGCCGTAATTTCAGTTAACGTCTGGCCGATGTCTGGCCGTCTGGCTGTCGGCTGTCGGCTGTCGGCCGTCTTTTGAACGGTCCACGTAGGTGAAAAGAAATCGGTTAATGGGTTAAAAGATCTGTAACGTATATATGTATATATACACACCTCATTATCTGTGACTAATCGGGTTGGGGTTGGGGCTGGGGTGACAGGAGATAAAGAGAGAAATAGAGGAAAAGGGATGGACTTTGAAGGGGTGGAAACAAAAGGTTTTATGGGTAGCATAAGGTCTTCTAGGTAAGGGATACATTTCAGTCTCTGTTCTTCCATTCCTTCACACCATACGCATATTACCCATACGCCACGTTACCCCTCCGAATGTTCAATTTAAAGAAGTTTGTTAATTGATTGGGCATTGTTTTATTGTTGGTTTTGTTTTTGTTTTCTGTTTTCTGTTTTGTTGGTAGTGTGGAAAATGCCCTTTAAAAGCGAAGTTTACCAAATTATCATCATGTGGAACGCTGCGGCCACACGCGGCGTATGCGTATTCTTTTTTGTGTAACTTCTGTTCCGATTGCCCATTGTTACGGCAGAGAACCGAACGAACCTCCCCGACGAAGGTTAGGCCATGGGAAATCAATGACCTTGAAACACTATAATATAATCAATATTCAAATTCTTGGAAAATCACACACAAACACAGAAACGAAATCAAACATTTTGAACACATTTTAAGAATGCATTCTAATTAAATTAATGAAATTAAGATAAACATAAGCAGACGCCAACAACGACAACAACGACAACATGTTGAATGGAAAAATTATTCCGTAGCTGCCATAAAAAGTGCGATCAAGAAATGGCAGATCCGACGACACGAGACACATCCATATGCATAATGGATAGTGGATGTTAGATGGTGGATAGTGAACAGTGAAGAGCGGAGGGGGTTGGGGGAGTGGGGTTTAAGAAGGTGAAGCGGAGAGACCTGCCATTGTGTGAGATGTCGTCTGATCTGGCTGCTGCCCCACTCACTGGGCTGCCCCATTGTTCTTGGCTAAACTGTAAATGCAGAGGAAAAACAAGCAAAGAAAAGAAAAGCACAGCTGCCTGGCGAATGAAACGACTATGAATATACCCTGTAACAGCCTGTAAGGCAGGCCAAGCTGAGTGAAAGATGTTCAGGGACGTTTTCATCTCTAATTCTTATCATCTCAGAGTTCCAAGTTCTCTCTCCTTGCACGATATCACATACCCTTAGTGCCCTGCAATTACAGGGTATACAACACTAGCAGGGGGGCGAAAATTGGTGGCACAACTTACGTCTTGCAACGAAAATTGATGTGCCTCTACTTAGTACGTGGTGCCCCAGGCAGGCAGAGTGCATACATATGTACATATGTGTGTGTAGTCGCTTCTGTGCGCCATGTGCATTGTCTGTGTGTGTCTGTGTGTGTGTGTCTGTATTAAATACGCAACCTTCAAAAAAGTCTAACAAAGCAAACTTGTTCAATAGTCATATGCGTATCAGGAAGTCAACATTTCAAGGATTGACTCATTGAAAAAGTCGAATGCGACGACGACGACGACGACGACGACGACGACGATGGCAACAAAAACAAGTTAGTCTCTCTCGTACGCGCACACACACACACACACACACACACACACACACACACACACAGTCATGCTGAGGCAGCATTAGACGAAAAACTTGTGTAAAAGCGCGCCCGGCAAAAGTGCAATGCAAAACAACAGCAGAGCAGCAACAACAACAACAACCACGAAGAAGAAAGACGAAACAACAATTCATTTACAGTAAAGCACACACAGTAATAGAGCAAGAGCAGGAGCAAGAGAGAGAGAGGGGTAAAGGTAGAGGTAGAGCAAGAGCAAGAGCAAGAGAGAGCGAGATCACTTGCAATTGCAGCACTGCAGCACTCTTTTGATCTCTCTCTCTCTCTCTCTCTGAGCAAAGCTTGAGCGAAAAGCTTTTGCATGGAAACTACTGTACGAGTATATGTGTGCTTAACCCTTTTACCGTTTACTCTTAGCTCACTCTGCTGCGGCTCTCTTCAGCCCAAGAGCTTATGCACACACACTGGAAATGTATTGCATGGCTGTGGCTCTCTTTGGGCTCTGCTCTGCGCTGCTCTGCTCTGCTTTCATTCAAATTGTTTAACGCCAAAAGTGCAAATACCGCAAAATTATGGCATGGGAGAGTTTTTGCTGGTTGTTGTTGTTGCTTTTGTTGTTGCTTTTTGTTGTTGCTGTTGCTGGAAATTTTACTTTTCATTGTGCGAAATTACTCATAAATATTAAGAGTTCACAATTTGTGAGGTAATTTTTTCGGACTAAAAATACGGTGGGGTGTGGGAGGCAACTGGAAGTAAACTGAAATCGGAGGGACAATAACCCGACTCCCCCGTTCGGGGGTTATATTATTGTTTTTTAAGGAACTCCCACAAATTCCCAGATACTAAAAGAACAATAATCATATATATATGTACATATGTAGATAAATAGATAATAGATAGATTATATGTAACTTCGCAACAAACCAATTAAAATATGTTCTCCAAATTCGAGTACCCACAATGTGTTCTTGGGATGTGGCTTTCCCCCATTGAGATAAGGTCATTCGCTTGCATTGACTTGAAAAGCGAAAAGTCCTTCAGCGTTAAGCTCATCCCTGACCTCACTAAAGCGTTCAAAGGCCTGAATTCGGCCTGAAAACAACGAAAAATCCGCTTCCGAAGCGAAACCTTCACTCCCCCCCACCCCCCTCTGCGCACATCACTGGCAGCGCAGGTTCAATGCTCAGTCCCAAGGCACTAACCTGGCCAAAAAAGTACAACAACGAAGCGAAAAACGACGACGACAAAAACTGTGGCCTCAACCCCGCGCTACACTTCTGTCCAAAACGATTAACTCCTCCTACTCCTTCACGCACCGCACCGCACCGCACCGCACGGCAAAGAGAAAAACAACAACAAAATAAAGCATAAAACAAAAGACAAAACTGAAACCGAAATCGAAATCGAAAGAGCTTTTCAGGCTTCAGACTTCAATTGAAATTCGGTGTTGGTGTCGGTGTTGGTGTCGCTGCCACTGCCACTGCCACGGCTGTCGTCGCTACTGTCGACGTCGCGTCGCCGTCGCTGTCGATCGCGCGCGCACACACAGTGGAAGGAAGGTCGTTGCATTTAAGAGTTTAATGACCAAGGAAACGCTGCCGAAATATGAAACAAAAGCGAAAGAGAGCAGCAGCAGCGGCAGCAGCAGCAGCGGCAGCGACTGCGTGTAAACTGCAGCAGCAGCAGCAGCGCCCACAACTTACTTACGCCTCCAGCGTGCACCCCCCCTGCCACACCGCACCGCACTCCTTTCATGGCAACAACACTTGAGAAAGGTCAACGAACAACATTGCCTCGTCGGTCAAAAGCAGAGTTCACACGAACACTCACAGCCAGAGAAAGAGACAGACAGAGAGAGAGAGAGAGAGAGAGAGAGAGCGAGAGATGGAGATGGATGGAGCATGACAGAGGAAGACGGAGAAACAGGGAAAGAGAGAGAGAGAGAGCGAGAGAGAGATACAGCGTGAAGAGAGGAACAGTAAAGTATCCAACGGCTGCGAATTTTTTGTTTCGCTTTTGCTTTCGCGATAGAAGGAGAGGGAGGCAGAATCCCAGAGCAGAATTACGGGAATTTCGGGTGTGTGGCTCAATGGGATTTTGGTTTTTTTTGGGGATTGTAAGGGAAATATGTAGATAGGAAAGGATTTAATCTGGAATCCCGAATAGAGTGAAAGTAAGCGAAAAAGAGAGTGTGGATGGATGGATGGATGGATGGTTGGTTGATAGAACAGAAGGGGGGAAAGAGCAAACTGAATTGATTCCCTGAAAGTTCCCTGAACCGCAGGGCCCTGGCATGGCATGCCTCAAGGCGCATGAATGAATCATTGCCCCAAAAGCTGTTTAATTAATTATTTATTAATTGTTAGTCACATTTTGAGCTATTTCCAAGCAGCGTCAGCATCCATAACGTAACCAGGCAGCGGGCAGCAACCGCCCACCCACCCACACTAGCAGCAGCAGCAGCAGCAGCGACGCAGGCAGCAGGCAGCAGCGACGTCACCGTTTGCATTCATTCACTTTTTGCCGAGAGATCAACGCACTTTCCGTTGATCCCACGAATCGAAACGAAACGAAATTAAACAATTTGCCGTTTAATGCACCCAAAAAAAAACACAACAACAACAACAGCAACAACAACAACAACAACAACAACAAACCCCAAACAAAAAAATATAATAAAATAAAAACAAACAAAATTGTTAAAACAAATGCAGTTTGTGTGGGGTTTTACTTTTCTTTCTTGGTTTTGGATTGAGTAACTTTTTTGAGTGAAATTTCACTTTTTACTGCGAAAATCGCCAACCAAAAACACACGAAAAAAATGCGATTTCGGGAGCCGATTTCATCACTTTATGACATTTTTTTGTTCCCCTTCCCCTGATTATGAAAAAAAGAAAAACCAACTAAAAGCAAAAAATTTCGAAATATATTCTGATGAACAGTCATCGATTTATTAAAAAATAAAACTAAAATAAATGAAAAGAAATTCACAAAATTCCACTTGCATTTTTGCAACTGCAACTGCAGCTCGCAGCATAAAATGCAGTCGCGACGCCAACAGCGCCGCCGGCAGTGACGGCAGCAGCGCAGCGACTGCAGGCCAAGCAAGTTTTGTCATTGAAAGCAAATAAAAATAAAACCAAACTAAGAAAGAAAAACAAAAATGTAAAATATGGCAGCAACGAAAGTTGCGGGCAAAGACATTGAAAAAAAGAATGCAGCCGAAAAGACAAAAAAACGGGGAAGAAAGAAACAAAAAACAGCCGAAAAAATGGCCAACTGGGAAAATTGCAGAGCGGAGAAGATCAACCCGAACGAAACACACAAAAATCGAAATCGCCAAAGTAAATGTGTCGACGGACGGAATTCCTGGGGCCCGAGGATGGAGGATGCCAGGCACTGGCACTGGCACTGGCCAAGAGGCCTCTACGACCAGGCCAGGTCCCAAAGCCAAGTCCTAAACTTGTTTGAAAGTTTGAAACTGGCAGGAGGGGGCCACAGGGGGGTGCACTGTGGAGGGGGTGGTGGCGCTGTTTGGAGGATCGAATGCAGTAATGCATTTTTTCTTTTCTTTTCTGTGTTTTTTTTTTTGGGAAATTATGGATTACCTGTGGGTCGGATGGACGGATGGATGGCTGGATGGCTGGTGGAGAATGATGGCAGGGAAATTGCTGGCAAATTTGAAATGATCTGCAGAAATTTGCAAAGGAAAATAGAGGGAAAAAAGGTTGCTCTGAGAGTGAAGAAAAACGGAAGGGAGGGAGGGAGGGATGGGGGAGCCATCATTTGGGTGTGGACTGTAAGAAATATGTACATATCATCGCTCATCGGAAGGTGCGATTTCAAACGATTCATCTATCAATCAATGTATGTACAGAAGTACATATGTATGTTCATGTGTATGGACAGAAGTTTCCTATATCTTTAGGGGTTTCTTGAGTTGAAAATCGTAGGGAAAACCTAAGAGTCCGTTAGAGTATTCGGAAAGTCTCTCTCTATTGATTCTTTCTTTCAGAGATTCTTAAACATGCATAACACCTCTGTTACGCTTTCCCCTCCGATTCGACCCAGAGAGTGGGTTGGCTTGGGGTGGGGTGGGTTGGTATCTGGTCAAAGTAAAAGTTCAGAGACTCTTTCCAATCCCTTTCGATTCGGTCAAAGGGAAAGTGCATTGGTTTTGGGCACGCCTCTCCTCCGCCTCCTCCGATGGCGATTCTGATCTGCATTTTGGTCTGCTTGGGGGGGGGGGGGGGGGGGGGGGAAACAAATTTGTGTTTATCTTTGGCCGAAAACACAAAAACAAAACAAAAGCGAATCGGATTCCAATTCCGAATCGGTATCCGAATGCAGCAGCAACATTTCTTATTGAAATTGAATGCAGCAGAGACGCAAATAAACATGAGGAGCAGCAGAAAGCTAAAGAGAGAAAGAGAGAGAGATAGAGATGGGTACAGGGATAGAGAAAGAGAAAGAGAGGGATGCGAAACTGCAAGCCAAACATTTGAAGATGCGCCATAAAACTAGCCAACAACAGGCCTCGCCAGCAGCAGCAGCAGCAGCAGCAGCAGCCGCAGCAGCTTCTTCTTCCTCCTCTGCCACTGCCACTGCCAGTGCCACTGATGTTGCATCCACATCCACATCCACTGGTGCTGCTCGTAACTATGGGGCCCAGGCCCAGGCCCAGCAAACCGAACCGAACCGAACAAACCAAACCATGCCCATTCCCAACATGCCATGCAACATTAGAAAACTGCAACCCAACAGCGGCAGAGCAGCGGCAGCAGCAGCAGCAACAACAACTGAACTAAAGCGACTTCGAAGGCAGCGACGGCGACGACGACGGCGACAGCGAGAAAAGCGAATGAACCGAGCAGCTGCACGGTGGGCGCAATCTGCACAAGGCCATGCCAAATCTGTGGTACGATGGGAAATGCCAAAAAAAAACCAAATAATTCAAGATCGCAGGAGGAGAGATGGTTTTTCAAGGGAGTACATATGTACATACATATGTATGTATGTATGTATGTATATGGATGTCCAGTACATGGAGATTTCCACTGTCATGGCTGCAGTGCTAACCAGGATTTCCCCCCTCTCAAAACGCTGCGTCATTTTGGATACAGGCATTCCATCGGATCGATTCCTTCCACTGCCACCGCGAATGACCCACTGTGCAGCGTCTCGGCCAGCGTCGCCGTCGACGGCGAGTGTATGCATCAAAAAAACAGACAGTAAATCTGATTGTTTGGGGTAATTGAACTTTCTTAAGAAATTGCGACATGTACACTTTGAAAAGCTCTGGATTTGCGGGCAGCAGCAGCAGTAAAGCGCAGCCCAGTGCTGTGCTGCAGCTGCACCAGAGCAGAAGCAGCAGCGACTGAGCAGAGCTGAGCAGAGCTGAGCAGAGCAGAGACAGCGGCAGCACACAAATGTACGCCAATGACCGAGTTCGGGTGAAAGACCTTCGATAACCATCGTCATCATCATCATCACCATCACCATCGTCGTCGTCGTCATCGTCATCATCATCATTGCAGTTGCAGAAACGGAACGCAAGACAGAGACAGACAGAGATGGATAGAGAGAGAGAGAGAGAGCGAGAGAGAGAGAGGGACCGACCGACCGACCAGCAACATCATTATCATCATTAGCGAGTGGAGTAACGTGCTCCATCACTGGCTGCGACGCTGGTCTCTGTCTCTATGCCTCTGCTCCTCCTCCTGCCGCCCGCCGCCCGCCGCCTTCTGCCGCTGCTTTGGTAGTCAATGCACTACAGCCCCAACAATAACAGAGAAAAATACACTGACGAGAGAGAGAGAGAGGCGCTCACAGAGCGGGAGAGTGTAAGTAAGAGAATTCATTGAACTAAATTTAGCTTTTTTTTTGCTTGTTCTGGCTCTGCTCTCTTTCACTTACTCTCTCTCTCTCTCTCTGTGTATTTGTAAAAGCGCGGGAGTTGTGTTGTTGCTATCTCATGCATTGCATTGCATAGCTCTCTCTCTCTCGCTCGCTCTCTCTATCTATCTATGCGTGTGCTCGTATGTATGTATGTGTGCATTTCGAGGTGCATTGCAAGACCTCTACAAAGGCTAAACGCCGAGTGTTGTTTTTATTTTACGCGCGCATGTCGCGCACACACATGTGCATGTTCGTGCGTGTGAGTGCATGTTTGGGGGCTATTGAGATAGGCGCGCGCTATTTGTCGCTCAAAATGCATCTCAAACTGCATTCGCGGAGCCTTGAGTGCTTAGTGCGGCACGTGTTGACCGTTTGACAAGAACTAGAAAGCCCCGAACGCTGCTCAAACTGTTCGATACCGAAGGCAACTGTAAATTGCAATGGGATTAGCAATGAATGCGCGGCTGTTATGCGGGGTATTCTTATTATTCGTATTATTATTATTATTATGCAGTTCCTTGGATCTTTTTATAATATTATAACATTATATTAGAGGGGCAGAAGAGTTTGTTTTTTGTTGGTTCAAATTTTCGAGAAATATCGAACAAAATGAGTAATTCTTGATCTTGAATCCTTGCAGGCTACAAATTGTTGTTGGACTGTATTTAGTATGCATTTTGAAGGTAAGCAGAGAGGAAACACCATTTGGGGGGCGGTATAGAATTGCTCAGAATTTCAATTGATGATGAAATTCGAAAAGAATTTGCATATTTTCGAGAAAATTCTTCTTTGATTTCGGATTCCGTGAATCTGAATTCAGAAGGAGACTTTCAGGAGGTCACTGATCTCCCTTAGCCTGCCTTGAAGGACGAACTTTTGGGCTCTACTTAAGGGGCAGGGGTGCGGGGGTGCAGGGGTGCAGGGGTTCCTTGAACCCTTCACTTCCCTGGCTGAGGCGAGATGTATTATACAACTGGAATTCGGTGTACTTTTTCGTGTTGATTAAATTCTAGCCTTCACTTCACAGAATCGCAGCCAAGAGCAAACTTTTGTTGATTCGCCGCTAAAGTGAATGTACCCCAAGCACCGGCGGCGGGGCGTCAATGCACGCTCTGCCGTCGTCCGTCGTTCGTCGTCCGTCGTCAGAAGCAATGACACTGATCCTGGCGTTGACCTCTGCCGTCGACGCAGGCCAGCAGGCTGCTCACGGGGGGAGTGGGGAGAACGGAGTGTATCCATCAAGTCTGTGGCTATCTCTGTCTGTCTTTCTGTCTGTCTGTCTGTCTGTCTGTATCCACAACACATCTGGTTCCGTCTCATCTTGCCTCGTCTCGTCTCTCTCTCTCGCTCTCTCTCTCTCTGGCCGCGGTGTGTGGTGTTTCGCTTTTTGGCAATGACTTGAGCATTTTTTCGGTTTCGTTTTCGACGCGAAGCCTGATTTAGGTTCGGTTCTACGCGCTCATGTTATTTAATTATTATGCTTAAAGCTCTTTTTCTTTTTTTTTTCTTTTTGGGCAAGGTCATTGAAAAAGGTGTTGGTATTGTGCGGCACGGAACGGAACGGAACGGCACGGCACGGCACTTCTCTTCTGCTCTGCTCTGCTCGGCCGCTGGCTGGCTGGCTTCGGCTTCTACTTTTCGTTTCTGCCGCCGCTCATTCGGTCTCAATCAAGGTGAGTCACCTTGGCCTTATTTTCGAGCAGCGCACTCTTCGCTGCCGCTTGCTGCCAGCCTGCTGCCTGCCTGCCTGCTGTCTGCCTGCCTGCCTGCGCGCATGTGTGTGTCGTCTCGCTCACGCATTGCCAAAAAAGCTCACGACGTCGACAGAGGGCAGAGCAAGTAGCAGAAGCAGAAGCAGCAAGCAGAAGCCGTGGCAGAGCGAAGGCAAAGGCACAAGGCAGAGCAGAGCAGAGCAGAGGGAGAATCAACTGTTGCTTGCTGCTGCTGCTGCTGCTGCTGGCATTGTGGAAGGTCATGATTTTTTCGGCAATGGTGTGGGTAAGACGGAGAGCGGTGTGCGCTGTGCGCTGTGCGGTGCCATTGGCATGGCATTTGCCGTGTCGCTTCGCGCGTCTCAATCTGAAACTGAATTTGATTTCCTTGCTCATGAGACGGGGACAGACTGGAGGGGTGTGGAGTGGAGTGGAGCGGAGTGAAGTGAAGTGTGCTGCTAGTCAAGAGCTTTTTTTGATCAGATTTATGACTCAAAAAAGGTCTCTCTGTACAGTGCACCCAAAACTATGGAAAGGGTATTCATATTTTTAGTACAATTCTTTAGTAAGGGTATTGCAGTTGTAGAAATATTGAAGGAAAGATCCGGACTATGCCCAGATCATTGGTATACGCATTAATGATATTCCCTTAAAAACCTAAACAATTCCTTTGAGTATTTTGTGTATTTTTGAGCTCCTTTATTGTACAAGCTTTATGTACATAAATGCCCCTCCTTTTGTGTAACGACTAAAGGGAGAGGGTATCAACGCAGTCGCGTATGCCCCGAGCAAAGCACACTTGACACATTTCATTGTTACTTGGCTTTTTGATTAATCTCTGGTCTGGCAGCCTCGCTGGCGTTGGGCACGTGCTGTGGTTTGCTGAGGGTGTGCGGGGGGGGGACAGAAAGCCCTTGCCATTTCAGGCCTACACACAAGAGAAGACAAGACACAAAATGTACGTTCGGTAAATGTTTGTCATGGTTTTTTTCTGCGGCTTCTTTCGTGCCTCTTGAGCCCCCAGAAAATGCATAATTAAAACATATTATATTCATAAACCAAAACCAAAAACGAAAATGAAAACGAAAACGAAAACGTACGAGTACGAGCCAGCGAGCAACCACGAGAGCCACGATTCGGACTTGCACTTGGCCTTGCCGGAGTCGAACGCGCTCCGTTTTTGTGGGTCTTTTCGCCTTGAACCTCGTCAATGTGCCGAATTGTATCTACTATACACCCTTCCCCCACCACCCCCCACACCCCACACACAATGGGGGGCAGTGCGAGAGCGAGAGAGAGAGAGAGAGAGAGAGAAAAGATCAAGTTGAGGCAGCAGTATGTGCTTTTGGCTGGGTTTTTCGTCAATGTTTTGGTTGAACTTGCCGCAAGACGCAAGAGCAAACAGCAGCCGCAGAATGCCAAGAAAACAACGTAGTAGTCGCAGACCTACAGAAAACCAAACGTGACTTAAGGTTAGCCATCATCATATGGCGTATCTATGTACGTATCTGTGCATCTCTGTATCTGTGAGATACATCGGCACGAAGCATCCACCGCTGCTGCTGCTTCGCTCCTCCTATGCTTCATATTCATACTTTTAGTATCGGGGCACATAACTTTTAGAACTAGTTTAGGTGTCGGCGGCCCCAAAGACAACCCCCAAAACCCCCAAAACCCAACACCAAGGCTGCAGCAGCAGCAGCGGCGGCAGCAGCGGCGGCAGCATTCAACAAATATTTCCACAATTGGTTGGGTTTTAAGCCATCGAATGGATTTCTTTTGATTTTGTCTAAGGTTGCCCCGCGCTCTGTTCTGCTGTAACCTAATCAATGGCATTTGGGAGCGGGCAGGGGGGAGGGGGGGGGTGGGGAGTGGGGAGTTGGTTATCAAACAAAATATCAGCGGGGGGAATGCGATTCTTGGCTTAGGCCACAAACCGATTGCGCAGATGGTTTTGCTTTGACTTTGGCCACGTTTTATGGGGGGTTTCGTTGGACAATTTACTACGTAAATCACTCTGATGAATGCTCTTGAATGGGCTGAAGTTGGGGTGGGGGGGGTTTAAGGGGCTTACTTACATTCATAGCTAGGAAAGCAAGCATTATATATATTATTCTCACTAGGCCAAAGGAGATAACGAAGCAGTTCGAAGCGAAGCTAATCACAGCCCAAGGAATTTGCAGGTTCAGAGCAAAGAACATTCCAAATAAATGGATGTTTGCCCTACATTTTGAGGAATATTTGAACAACAGGTCGTATGATTGATACTCGTTGCTAGAAGAATCATTTGACCTCAGCCTACGGGGCGTATGCTTAATGTTTCTCGTTGATTTGAAAGCAAATCCTGCAGAAACCTTTCCCAGGCATCTGGATCTGGATCATCCTTTGCCAGGATCCAAAGGAGGTGCTCATAGCTTGTAGACGAATATCATATCAAAGCGGGGGACAACAACAGCAGGCGGCAGGCAGGCAGGCAGCAGGCAGGCAGGCAGCACCTATTGCTAGACTAGAGAGTATCTGATATCCATGTGTAGTGTGTCTGCCTGCCTCACTGCTGCCTCTCTGCTCTCTGTATAGACAATACTTAGATACGAGCATACTCGTATACTACTATTTTGAATGGTTGCGCTTTGTATTGGCCTCCGAGTGTGTCTAGAGCTTCAATAGCAGGCCAGGGTCATGCGACATGGGAGGGAACAAACTGAACTGAACTGACGCGAAACTGAGCGAACTTGCCCCTGTCTGTATATATGAGTGTGTGAGTGTGTGTGTTAGTCTGTGTCTGTGTATAGTATCTGTGTCTGTGTGTGGTGTACGTAGTGCCCGTTATCGGAAGAAAACGCCAAAAGCTCGCGTTCATTGCCTTTGCAAACGTTTTCGATTCTCCCTCACTCACTCTCTCTCTCTCTCTCTCTCTATCGCTTTTGTTATGCTTTACCTCTCTTTCTGTCTATCTGAGTTTAGTTCTCCCTCCCTCTCCCTCTCTGTCTCTGTTTCTCTCTTAGAGGGATTGAGCATTAGAAATAATCATAAATATTTGTGTGATTGAAACCGTAGATCATGATGTCGGCCAAGAAGGAGAGCCGGAGAGTCCCGACCCAAAAGGCAAGAGAAGAGGGTGCCCCACCCTCTCTCTTTGGGGAGGAGATCTTATCACTGAGCAACTCAGGGCTATCTTTTTTTTCTGTTTTTGTTCTTTTTGTATTATAATGAATTTCATTTGCGGCGGGTTTTATTTTCGGGCTATGGGCATGGGCATGGGAATGGGAATGGGAATGGGAATGGGGAAGTGTATTTTCGGTGAGGCTGGTCAGTAATTCTGATCGCTGTACGGGTATTACCGCTGACAGATGTCGAGGGATCGGCTGGGATTGGCTTGCGATTGCTTTGCGATTGTTTTGCGATGGGTGGGGAAAGGGTCTAGGGGTCAGTAGTCGTCAGGGCAGCGTTATTTATCGACCCTACCCTCTCGAAGGTCGCATGCATAATTTTGACTTGCAAATCTCAGCCACATCTTGGGTTTGTTTATTGACTTGGTTTGGCCAAGTCGAAAACGAAGCCCACAAATGAAACTGATTGACATGTTAATGCAATAAAAAATAAAGTATAATTTATTTTGCTGCTAATGGCAGTTTTCGCCGATCGTTTCTTGCCTTCTTTTGGCATCGAATTCTGTTAATTGGTTAATATCCAACATTTATGTCTTAACTGGGCCATGGAACAGCCAAACGGACGGACAGACAGACAGACAGACGGACGGACCAACGGACAGGTCTGAAATTCTAGAAGACAGCCACAGAAACGGAGAATCTACGGGTATTGACAAAATTGACAGTCTTGCAATATCAAAGTTCTGCAACTCCAAAACTCCAAAAAAAACGTTGACATTAGTCATGATCGAAAGAAAATCGGGACTAGGCTCTCAAAGGCTTTCCCTTTGTGTTGAAAAATGTGCATAGAAATTTTGCAACATATAGGAAATACTCGAAAAGTCAAACAAAGAAGAGCTTTTGATAATAATATAAATATTTCTATATTATATGAATGTAGTTTCTGTCTGACTTTTCAGACTGGGTATTTCAGTTGTATCCTAAAAACCCAATACACTCCTATGTACATATAGCTGTATCCCTTTATCTATATAAAGTTGTAATAACCATTGTATAAACCATAAATATTGTATATATTAGCCATATGCATTTATGTATGACCGACCGACAGCCGATGACGAAATAGAAATATAAAAAGCTTTCATTCGCTTCCTGCATTCGGCGCTGGTGCTGGCGCTGCCGCTGGCTGCAACTCCCCCTGCAATTGAGTCGAATCGCGCGAATGCAACGCTGCGTATGAGCGATCTACACCGAAATAGTTCTCGTGGAAATAGTTCTACGTGAAGCATATACATATGTACAAGTGTACATGTGTATACATATGTATGTGTATGATATCTTACCATCTCAAGCAAAATTAATCCAATTGGCGGTGTATCCATTATGTTTCAGCATTAAGCAGCAAATCAAATTTAATACAATAATAATAAATGTTTCAAGTTTTTATTGCTTATTTATTTATATATTTAAATATTTATAGTTTTAAGAACAGTTTCCACTTGCACAAAAAAAAGTATGTAAAAAAAAACGTTGTTGTTTATGCAAATATTTATGTATTTATTTGGATAAACTTTCAGGCACTTGTTGGTTGGTTGATTGATTGATTGATTGTTGATGGTTGGGGACGGTTGTGGTTGTGGTTGTGTGGGTCTGGTTGTGGGTCTGGGACAGGGGACCACCA
Organism: Drosophila azteca; assembly: GCA_005876895.1. Taxonomy (NCBI): domain Eukaryota; kingdom Metazoa; phylum Arthropoda; class Insecta; order Diptera; family Drosophilidae; genus Drosophila; species Drosophila azteca. The sequence goes on from VCKU01000016.1 coordinate 4,554,110, forward strand.
GGAGACTCTCCTTCCTGGGCTCTTAGATTAGCTGCCAATTTGCTGTTGCATTCTTGTGACAATAAAAAAAGGTTCACTAAATCTTGAAGATTAACCCGCGGATCTTTGGTAGCGCATTTTGATGGTTTAAAAAAAACGATCGCTTCGGATCGGATCGGTTGAGGATTGCACTTTTGATCGAGGGATATTTTCCACGGCAAATCGTTTAATTAGCGACGACACTGGCAGTGGCAGTTGAGGGGGGAGGGCGCGGGTGGAGGCACACACGCTTTTACAGTTACGTTTTAACAATTGATTTTTGTTGTTGGTGCTTTTTATTTTTTTTTTTTTGCTTTGCTGTTGTTGAAAAGCGAAGGTTTTTCTCTGTAAATTTGTTTAGCGTTTTTTTGTTTTGTTTTTGTTTTTGAGGGGGAAAATTGCGTCCGTTACAGCCAGCCGTCAAAAGACAACTAAACGGCGAACGCGAACGCTTTATTTTTGCACACAACACTGAGGGACTGCACTGAGACGCAGACAGAGACAGAGACAGCGCGCGCACACGCACACACACACACACACACACAAGCACTCGGACAGCGGCGGCAGAGAAACACGCGCGCGTTTGCTCAAGTTCATGAGCAGGTTCGTTCATGCTCATGCAGAGAGGGAGAGAGCGAGAGCATCTACGTTAGAGCGAGGCTGAAAAGCGAGAGTGTGTGTGTGACGTTAAGAGAGTGCTGGCTGCAGTTGCAATGTGACTGCAGTGCAAAAGCTCTCTCTCCAAAGAGTACGAAATACCGTTCGTACGAGCGATATTTCCACCCAAAACTGGTGGCTATTTTTTTTTTGCCCGCCTGGCTCTCTTTGATTGGAATCCGCTCTTCATTGCTTATGCTTTACTTAAGCTAAAACAGTTTGAAAGCTAGTCACCAAAAATGATTGAAACCAAAGCTTACAAAGAAGAGAAGAGAGCGGGGCGAAGGGGCACTCAGAAACTGTTTTCTTCATTCTGGAGGGTGGGAAGCGTAATACTGATCAGATCGAAAACAGATTCTGGAATTTAGTAGATCCAACTACGTTTTTATTTCCTATTTCAAAATGAAACATGATCTGGTCAGCTGGAGTTTGTTTTTACCGGCTATTTATTGAAAAAAAAAAAAAACAAGAAAATGCATACAAAATCGAAACTTAAGTGAAATCTTTGATGGATCCAACCATACATATTTTATATATAATGTACAAAGCGTGCCTGAAACTTTATGGAAAATCGAGTGACGCCTGCAGCTCCTTCTCTACGTGGTCTTCAGGGATGTTGGAATCTTGGGCAACCCAAACTCATCGGTCTCGATACCAGTGGGGGTCTATAAATGATCAATCAAAATGTCAGCTCATCAACGCAGTCGCTCCCTTAGACAGGAAAACAAACCTTTCCCGGGACGATGCTGTCGGCGCCTGGCTCACGACTTGGGATCTCGGGTGCCTTGACCACATCGTCCAAATAGCTGGAGTCATCATCCAATGCCATTTCATCGCCCAAGGCATCCAGTTCTGCCTGCAAATCATCATCATCCACCTCGGGCATGCCATAGGTGCGGCCCAGGGCTTCCTGTACCTCATCGGCCTGCTCGAACATGTCGGCCATGTCATCTTGGATGTCCTGCAGGAAGAAAACCAATATTAGCCAACATTTTATATGGCTAGAAATGTTAGAAATGAGACCCCACCTCGATTTGATCGATGTTGATCTTTTTGTATTCGGTCTTCATCTGCTTGACGCCATCCTTCATGGCAGCCACCGTGGCCTGAGTATCCTTGAGTGATTGCGCGGCATAGTTGGCCTGCTCCATGTTGAACGACTGGTTGCGCAGAGATTCGGACTGCTGTTCGTAGCTGAGATGCACAAAAAAAACACCAATAATTTAAATAGATTGTATGTCTAGTATCTATGTGTTACTGCACTTACGCTTTCTTTTGTTTGAGCACTCGCAGGGCCTTTTGTTTGACGGAGTTCTTGGCTGGTCCCTCGCGCATCTTGGACAATTGCTCGCGATATTTGCGCAGCTCCGTCTCCAGCTTGGCGATCTTCTCATCGATGTTGTTGGCCCGAGCATCGACCTATTCGGGCAATTACAAATGTCGTCATTTCTTTGTTTATTGTCTGCATATTTGTTCTACTTACGCCCGAAATGCAGTCGTTTAGGCTTGGTCCCGGCTCCTTGGGCTTACCGCGTCCGAAAAGTCGATTCATTTTATACTTTCAATAGGCTTACGCACCAAAATGGGTGGAATATGATAAATTTTCTGCGAATTTCGTCTTTCAAATTTTGGTTTTTTTGTTTGATGACTAATTTTCTTCTTCTTCTGCGCTGTACAAACAGCTGTTCGGCAGGGCTGCAACTTATTCGATAGCTGTTTCTGTGAAACCGTTTCGAGTTGTTTACCCCAACATATAACATTCTTCGAATTCATGCCGTTGAAATTATATTTTGAGCCATGGTTGTGATTATCACTTTGAAATAACAATTAAATAATCGAACTTAGGCGTAAATTGTCAATTTTTAAATAATGCGCCGATAAATGTCAATTATCGCACATAAATATCAATAGGTATTTTATTGCATTGATAAGTAGCGTCAAAGTTTGTATATTTGACGTAACGATGTGAAACAACAGAAGAATTGTATTGGTATAAGGGCTGTGCCGAGATCCGAAAAAAGTTCTAGCAAACAGAATCAGGGTTGATATTCGTATGAAACCGATAAGAAATTTTGAATTTTAAAATGTTTTTGCCAGGGTCAGTTCGAAGGCAGTACTCAGTTCACCAAGCAAACACGCCGATATATGCTAGAAAAGTATTTCATGGTATTTGTGGTATTTTATACAGTCCCTAGAATTTTAAATAAAATGTAGCTAAAACTGAGGTTGTTTGCGTGAGTACGTGTGAGTAATAAATAAAGGCTGTTGAGAAGAGGCAATTGTTATCAAATTTAAGGGAGAAATAGGAAATAATAAATAGTTGATTTCATTTCTGATCGAGAAAAAACGGGTGTATTCAATATTGCGGTGCCTTATCTGTGCCTTGTCGTCTTCCAGCGACACAGCGTTCATGAAAAATACATTTCTGCTTGCTTTGATATAAAATTTGAATTTTTAACGGATTTATTTTTTGTACAGTGTGACCATAGGGCATTCACGTCTGGTCACACTAGGCCGCTAGTATTTTTATATGGCACGTGTTGCTAGCAAACGTGTTTTCACAGTTTGAGGGAAGATATCGTGGGATAGAATCGAGCTACAAGTGTATTATTTAACAAGCAGTATTATTTTCTACGGTTGTTCAGCTGTTTCAATACGGGTCTTTAATGATGGACTAAGTGGGTTAAGACTGGATTCGCTCTCAGTTGTACTCGTTTATGCGTAACAAAATAGAGCGAAAAGTCCCATACAAGTCTGGCATCAGGAGAAAAAATCCCATACCATTTGACAGCAGGAGAAAAAATCCCACACCGCTTGACAGCAAAGGGAAATTAACCATCCGTTGCCGTCAAAGGGAAATTATCCATTCGTTGCATTCAAATGAAAACATCACGCCAACCGACGAACCACAGCCTATTTCGTACACCGCTACACCACGAAAAATTTAAAATTTGTTTGAACCAAGCGCGTCTCACAAGTATTTTAGCCGGCCGAATTTTTTTCTGAATTCAGAAATTGATATTTCCTGCAAAAAGAATATCAGCATTCTGCCCGGCTCGAAAGTGTGTTTTTTTTTAAACCGAGCGATGTAAAATTGTTTAAGTTGAGCGGTTGTGTTGCTGCGCGCGCGCGATAAGCAAATTGAAAAGTCGCTAAAAGTGTACAACAAAAGATAACTGAATCGCTTGCTGCAGGTTGTTGATTAACTATTGTTCATACTATATTTATACTATAAATATTTTATTGGTACAATTTTTTTTCCCGTTTGAATGCTCTTTGCCCGCGCTTGTGTGTGTCTTTCTGTGGCGAACGGGTTTTCGGTTTGCTGTGAAGCCTTATGGATCGCATTCGCGAGGCTGGCCCCAGGCCCCAGCAGACCCAATAAAAGCGACACAAGCAAGGCTGGCTTTTCCTTAATGCCAAAGTCTCCGCTCCGCCTGTAAATGCCACAGAGACCCGTTGTTCTTCAGCCTGATTCAATCGATTTTTCCATTGAAACACTGCCGCTGCCGCTGCTGCTGCTGTTGCTGCTGCTGTAAATGCGAGTTTGTGGTGTGTGTGTGTGTGCGTGGGTCCTGCGAGGACTCTGTACAAATAAACGATTTGGTTAGGTAAAACGAAATTAAACAATAGGCCCTGGAGGAAGCCGCAGCAGGAACTCGAATCGAATCGACTCGACTCGTCCTTCCTTTCCATCCTTTCCAGCTGCTGCAGCTGTTGTCGCACGCGTATTCGTGTTTGTGTGTGTGTGTGTGTACGTGTAAGTACTGGAACGATCATTCCCGTGCTTGGGCGTGTGTGAGTGCACAAAATTTGAGCAAATTCCGTCCGAATCCGCAAATTGCCATCCATTTTTGCACCAACGACAGGAGAGAGGAGAGGAGAGGCGGACGCAAGCGACAGAGAGGCCATAGAATCGAAAGAGAATGCTCTGGGAGGCCCTCTGACATTTCCATCATCTTCATCATCATCATCATCAACATCATCATCCCCTCTGGAGGAACAGAGCTACTCCTCGCGTCTCCACTCCCTCTGTTGCTGCCACATCGCTGCTGCTTCACTGCTGCCTCACTGCTGCTGCTGCTCTGTGGGTGAGTACTCACAAAATATTCGCGGGTAGAAAGTTGTTATGGAATACCATGATGCGGGGAGCCCAAGATGGAGGTGGAGTGGGAGTGGGAGTGGAAGCTCGCTCTGGGTGGGGGGTAGGCAGGTCATAGGTGTCTCTTTTTCTCTCTCTCTCTCTCTCTCGCTCGCTCTGCGGTTGCCTGGCGTCGCCTGGTCGTGGTTTTAAGTCGCTCCACGCTGTAGCTCTGCTTTTTAACAGACATTAAAAGGTCAGGCCAACCCGACCCCCGGGGCTTCCGTATTGTATATCCTGGGCACGTCCCTCGCGCGCGCTCTTCATTATGTCCCGTGTTGCAAGTAGCAAGCAGCAAGCAGCAAGTAGCAAGCAGCTTGCATGACATCGTCGATAATCGATTTCGCAGCGACAAGGCAATCAGGAAGAGGTGCAATTGTCAATCAGCCAAGTCAATCAGTGGCTTAGTTAGCGTTTAGCATATTCATGATTACGCGGAGCGGACGTTGCAACCGCTATTCCATAATGCGACACTTTCCTGGAGCTGTGTGGCTCTGTGTGGCGCTGTGGATCAGTGGGGTAGCCATGGAGTTGACGGAGCGGCGACTCCAGGAAGCCGCTAATTAAGCTTCAATTAATGCAGTTTCCGCTGAGAGTCGCTCCACTTTTCTGTATGTATGTGACACACGCTCCGATATCAGCAACTTTCCTATTTTCACCAGAACAACAATTGTACTTCATGTTATCTAGCGACTGCACTTTCAACGAATCCCCACGCCACGCCCTTATCACAGAGTCCGATAACAGGCCTCTAAATGCCCGATTTGTGGTCGGTGGCGGGTGGCGGCCCAATCGCAATATGTTTATATGTACAATGTATAAATAATTCGCGATAAACGAGTTTGAAATGTGCGAAATTTAGCAGACAAGCCAGTTCTTTCAGTCGAAATGTGGCTATATGTATGTACATATGCATGTACATATGTATTTATGTGTGTCTGGGTGGGTAGCAGGGGGGTTCTTTTGTGCCACATTCAAGGTCAGTTGAACGCCCTGATTTGGGTCTGGTTTGATCTGGCAGCTTTGTTGAAACCGGAGCAGATGAGCCCCGTCTCGGTTTACGTTGGACAAAAGGCAGGCCCTCGTTGCGTTTCAAAGAGAGAGGGCAGAACCTCCCTGGAAAGGGGCCTTGGGCCTGGAACCTTGCCAAAGTTCTCGAGACACCACCACCACCACCACACACACAAGTTGACAATGAGCGAGGCCCTCAGGCGAGACTCAGTGGCGTCTCCAGCCGGCTCCTTCAGCAGCAGCAGCTGCTCTTTGATGTATCTTTGCCGCTTTCTGCCATTCGGGTTTCTCGCTTTGGTTGGCTTTACGATTGCCTCCAGTCATGCCCGACAACTGTGCCCAGAGTCTGCCTCTCTGGTCAATGGTCAAGACTGTCTGTGGCCCGACCCGCCCCACCACATGCCGCCAATCTCTCTCCCTCTCTCTCACTCTGTAATGGAGAGTGTCATGTGGCGCATGCCGCTGAAAAAGCGCTGCCAAGCGTGAAGTACACCACTCATTGTTTTTGCCACAGACCAGATTCGACCAGAGTCGACCAGAGTCGACCAGAGTCGGGCGGGGGGATCTAGATATACATATATGTATGTATGTACGTACTACTATTCGTAGTCGTAGTCGTATTCGTACGAGGCACAGGGAGGCGGCAACGGCATTCATCAGGTATGAAAAATATGTGTATTATGGCATGTCATAAAAAGCCATTTTCTTGATATTTCCCCCCCCTCCCACCAAACACTTAAAGAGCAGCCATGAAAACCCAGACTGAGACTCAGTCTCGGATGCACACAGAGACTTTCTCTGCCATATGACAAATAATTTCAGTAGTTGGCGGAGTAATTGCCAACGCAATGAGTTGTTGATTAAGCCAAAAGAGCTCCGGAAAGAGAGAGGACGGACGGACGGATGGATGGAGGGAGGGAGAAATGCTAGTCACCATCACCATTTCATTCCGGTTCATTTCGGTCTATTCCGGTTCGGTTGGATACGGTTTTAGACCAGGCCAATGAACGATTCAACGCCCTCGTCGACACTTCAAGAACTCTAAAAACAAATCAAATTTGTCGCAGACTCGTGATTTGTTTTCTTAGCAAGAGAGTCTTGATTCATTGTTTTTCTTCTTGGAAACACTGACCGATGAGTGGTTTTCCATTAGACCCTTTTCTCAGGAAACAAAGAGATCCCAAAACTTACCAGAAAACTAAGCCCTGGCTGATCGATAGAGGCTTTTATCTAGAGATCCTTTTTCACTTTAAAACTCTTCATGTTCAGTCACGTTCGACATCCCAGATCCTAGGCAGATATCCAATCGATGGCATAACCCCCCCCTCCGATAAATTTCCAACTTAATTTTGGTATATTTGGGGCTGAAACTACATCTGGTGTTGCCTAATCTCCTTGTGCCTCAAGACTTTCCTTCAAATGCAAAACGAAACTTTTGCGTGCCGCCAAAAATTGTTTATAGCTTGCGGCATCATCAGCAAAAGCAGCAACAACAAAAAAGCACAAAAAACAATAACAACAATAACAACATCAACTGCTAAATCAACAACAACCCATGGATGGATCCAGCGATCCAGAGGCAACTTCAAAAGCGATTCAGTCGGCCGCTTCTTCCTGCTCTTTGCTGTTGCAAGAGCATTACCATTGCTTTGCCCCAATGCCCCCAGAGAGAGAGAGACAGTGAGAGAGAGAGATAGAGAGAGAGAAAGAGCCTCTGCCCGATTCCCGATACACAGTGCCGCCGATCCCCGATCCCCAATGCCCAATGCCCCAAAAGCCGCGTTCGTGACAGCCAACCCCCGCCACCGCCCCTGGGTTCTTCTTCGATTCACGAAACATGCGGCAGCAACGCAACGGCGGAGGAGTTACTGCCCCCAAAAACAAATTGAAGAAACTGACTGTGAAGGCGGTGGCAAGGGGCAAGAGGCAAGAGGAGGGGCCGCAGTCGGAGTCGGCGTCGGCTAAAAATTAGAAAATCATGCTTACAATTCTCTTTCCCGTTCTGTTCTGTGTGCATAATGCGCGATAAGTCGACAGGTGCAACATACACAAAACGAAAACACACCAGCAGCAGCACCACCACTGAAGAAGGGGCAACATACAGATACAAAGAGAGAGGGAGAGAGAGAGCGAGCGAGCGAGAGAGAGCGAGCTGTGGCATAGAACCCGGAAGAGTCGAATAGTTCCCCTCCAAAAAGTCCCACTCCCAGACCCAGTCGCAGACCCACTCCCTGCTCCAATCCCACAGACATAAACTGTGCGCGCAACTTGCAACTGCAAGAACTGCAACAACTGCGAGGGGGCTGCCACTGCCCCAGCGAGTGCGACTGGGGGCTTGGCTGCAGATGCGGGCCTGCTGCTGCTGCTGCTGCTGCTGGCAGGCGGCAGCTCGATTGTAATTCGCGGCACAAATGTTTCACTTCATTGGAGTTTCGTGGATCGTCGCCAGAACAGGAAGTGCTTTGACAAACAACAACAAAACGGGAACATATCGGGGAGGGGAGGGGAGAGGAGTGGAGTGGAGTGTACAATACTCAACCCCCAGGGGCGTGACCGTCCGTCCACCTGTAGACTGGGGGGGGAGTAGACCCCCACGATATACGCTTCAATAGCATATCAATTAACGAGAATCGTCGCCACAAGTCAACCATCCAAACGATCCAAAACATTGAGTTCTGGATATGGGGTACATGCCCCAAAAAAGAGGTGCACTGCTAATCCCCCCAACCACCCTCTGGCAGTAGAAATAAATTGCTATAAATACCCCGTTGTATATGGAAATAAATTGTTTCCAATGCAACTGCCACAACAGACGGCAGAACCAAACCGTGCGATGTGCGATGTGCGATGGTTGCAAGTGAACGTACTTCCCCATGAGCATATGACACAGATAAACCGATTGCCAGGCAGATGGGGATGGGTCTGGGGATCGCATAAACATCCATCCATCCATCCATTCATCCATATGTTGGGCACTGGGCATTGTATGCTTACAGCGCGTTTCGAAACTATAAGCTTGACAGCCAATTGACAGCCAGCATGCGCATGCCACAAATCGTTGGAATAGAAGGAAATACCTTATCGGCTTCGAAAAACCAACGTAATTCAAATTTCCTACTGTTTTTTTTGATTGATTGCTTTTCCTATATCTTATCAGTATTTGAAACGATACATATTGACATAATAATATCCATCCAACCTTCCTGGAAAAAGAGAGACGAATCACTTAGCAGAAGAAACTCATTGACTTGCGTATGGCCTTGATCAGAAAAAAGATACCCCAATCATTTCAGATAAACACTATTAATGTAGTTGTTGGAATTAATCACAGATCTATAAGTATTCTACGTAAAGTTCAGTACATTTCATAGTCGAAGACATATTTTAGTGTTATGTGAACCTTAGAATCATAAACCAATCACGAATCATATCATAAATCATAAATTTTAAAGTCATGCACACGACATGTATGTTATTTTCGTACCTACTACTCTCAGGCATTCTCTCATTCATTCGGGCATTCATTTGTGTGCGTCTCGAGTCTCTGGCATCAATGAGACAGCAATGGGAGCAGTAAAGTATTTCCATCCCTATTTCCATGACGCCCTTATAGCTATGTGACGCACTGTAGATATGCAGATTTCACGTTGGAATTGTGATGCGATGTGTGGATGTGTGTGTGGGAATTCATAATTGAGGAACAAATTGCGAAAGCAGTTCCCAGAAAACAACAGCTTGACCGTGGTCCGAATCTGTCCGTTGATCTGAGATCTAGACATTCTCTAGAGAAGAGCATGGAAAACCTTTTCGTAATCCTGTGCCTATGAATGAGGGACGATAGAATGGTGCTACCTGCCTGCCTGCCTGTCTGCCTGCCTGTCTGCCTGCCTGCCTGTGCGTCCTCTTAATATCCAGCTGGCCATAAAAGAGAAAATCGTAGATCGAAATCAGGTATATCTTGATTTTCCCAGAGAGCGGAAGAGCCTGCCTCTCCTCTCCTCTCCTCTGCTCTGCTCAATGAAAAGATGCTAATGTGTGGAAGGCAGGAGGAGGAGGAGGAGGAGGCACCAGGCACCTCTGTGGCGCTGCGACTGTTGACTGTCACTGCCAGACACAGCAGAAGACATCAAAGGCAGCAATTAGCGTGGAGCCAAGCGCTAAGCCATTTCCCATCTACGCGCTTTTTGCACTCGTCGCAATTGTTGCTGTTTCTGCTGTTGCTGCAGCAGCAATTAAGTTGGCATTGCCGCGACACTGCCACGTTCAGAGGCAGCCCTATTTTTGCCCCATCAAGCGCTTTAATCGAATTAGGGGCTATGCGGAGGCGGAGGCGGAGGAGTAGGACGCTGTCCCAGCGACTGGCAATTGAGAGCATCGTCCATTGATTGGAGTTAATGTGCCGTGACGACTGGCCCTTGAAGGGTTTCCAGAGGGTCTATTCTCCAGGCAGCAGCAAACCGCTGCGTGTGGGCGCCTTGAACTATCCGCAGACATACCATCAGCCCCCCCTCGCTCACCCTCTCGCTCCCGCTCTCGCTCTCTCTCGCTCACTCTCACTCGCTCGTTGTGGCTGGCATAGAAGTGACTGAGGCGACTCCGATAAGGCGTTGCGGAACGAAACTTGTTTCTCCCAAGCTTCGGAGCTACTTGCATCTTTCACTGCCAGGGCCACTCGGATCGATTCTGTGGATATTGGCGGCGACAACTTCATTCTCGACGACCCGCTGTCTGCGGCTGTCTGCCTTCAATATGTATCCAGTAGATACTTTTTGTGTGTCTACTCGTATGTACTCGTATCTTTGCGGTTGCAGACATGTGTCTGTTTATGGCTTTGGCTCTGCTTCGTGGAGGCAAGGGCCCAGGCCCAGGGCCGAGGCGGCACTCAGAAGCTCCCCATCGTCGCGTTCTCATCGCCTGCCCGTTGTGGCATCCTCAGCGCCTTCAAGTGGCCTTCATTAGACCGCTGTCGTGTCTGCGGGGCGGGGCGGGGCAGGGCGGGGGCCTAGAGCCAGCCTGCTCTTTAACGTCTCTTTAAAGTCCACTCGAGCGTGGCCCGAGTGCCGCAGTGCCGCTTGAGACAGCCTTTAACATATCGTAAAACAAGGTCGTTTTTGCAGGATCCAAACCCCACTCTCTGGCTGGAAAAGGTGGACCAAGAAACCGGTTGGCACTCTGCCACAACCATAACTATTCGCCTTAGAGGCACTCATACTCATACTCGTACTCGTACTAGCATTCATTCGCACACAATGTGTATTCGTAAAGTGATTCGCTTCAAATGAACTTGCAATTATGTGAAAACTGGAGCAACTTCATTAAGTTCTCCCTTCTCCCTTCGCACTCTCTGGCCAAAAACAACAACGACAACAACAAACTCGTGATGAAATCTCAAAAAATTTTGGGCAAATCTCTGGGAGATCGCATAACAACATGACACTAATGACGTGTGCGTCTGAATGGGAGTCCAATTGAAAGACAAACACAAAAAAAAACACAAGCCACAGGCAGGCAGGCAGCCAGTGGAGGAGACTCCATTCAAAGTGAATATTTGATACTCTTCCTGGCTCCTGCTGATGAAAGATGATAATTTCATATGGTGTGGTATGTGGTATGTACATATGTACGAGTAATCTATCAACTAGAAAGATGGAAAGATGAAGGCGATAAAGTGCAAACTGCCAAGCGAATCTCTGGGACAACAATGTGGCATACGAAATTGGATGCGAATTTTGAAAGTTCCGCAATAATTCCGCCCTGGCCACGAGAGTGTCTCGCGGCTGGGGCACAACCAAAACAGTTGGGTCAATGTGCCCCAAGTGCCACAGAGATGCGTTGTCAGCGACACTGAGAGAATCAAGCTTTGAAATCAATATGCAACCTATTGTCGAAAACGGGAACAAAATAGCCAGCAAACAACTTCGATTCGTTGCTGCGTAAGTTTCCCATAGGCGAACGGATACTGTTGTTACGAATGAGACGCATACAGAGGGGATTCACAATGATACTTTCTTGCTTGTCTTTCCTCTCAGTGTAGGACTGTTTTGGCGATGAGACAATGAGACTCCCCTCATAACTTATTTATGCCCCCCAGACTGAGACCCAGGCCAGGCGATTTGGTGTCCCAGTTCTGTGTTCGGCGTTGTTGTTGTTGTTGTTCGGACAGGTGTTGCAGTGCAGTGCAGTGCGGTGCGGTGTCGTGTCGTTGGGTCATGTCGTGTGGCTGTCTGTCTGTCTGTCGCCTGTGAACTAGTTCGAGTCAATCACTGCCTTGGGGGCCTTCCACATCCACTTTCCTGGCCACAGAACACACAGAAAACAGAACACAGTTGTGGCATTCCATCTGCCCAGAGCAAAACGGATCCATGTTGCGTGCAAGAGCGTGCAACTTGACCGAAAAAAGATGAATTGTGGCCGAATCTGTGGCGGAATGGATTGGGCATTGGGGATTGGGGGGAATACCTATTTTTGCAATCGGGGAAAAGGTCGGTGGCATGCAACTTGTTTGTGTTTCACATTGCAAGGGGCAGGGGGAAATGGGAGCGGGATGCGATCAAAATGCCAGCATCCCAAAAATACGCAACCGAAATGTGGGTCGCCACAAGTGAATCACGAATCACGAATCATACTCATCCTCTCTCTCTCTCTCTCTCTCTCTGTTTCTTTATTGTTTCCTTCGCAGTGGCCGAGTGAACGACCATGTCTGCCACGCTCTTCGACATGGCGACACAACCGGAGGAACAGCAACTGCAACAGCCACTGCAACAGGAACAGCAACAGGAACAGCAACAGTCTTTGTTATCGGCTCTCGAGGAGCAGCAACTGGTGGCCGGACTGGCCTGCCTGGAACTGAGCGAAGGGATCACAGCGACCAGCAACTGCGATGGCAGTGACAGCGGCCTGGACGTGGCCAGCAGCTGCTGCCTCTCCCGGGTGACGCTGCAGCGGGGCCTCAGCAGCACCAGCGGGGGCTACACCAGCAGCAATGGCCTGGAGGATATCTACGACAGCTGCGAACTCAAGGTGGTCACCAGCGGCACCACGGATCTGGCTCCCAGCGAGACTGGCAGCGAGAAGGAGTCGCCTCCGAGGCGCACAAGCACCAACAGCGCCGTCAAGAAGAAGGTGGCCATGTTCGAGCCGGAGCAGAGTGCAGAGAACGCTCCTCCGAGGGCACAGCCACTGGAGCAGCTGCGTGGCCGAGTGGCCAACCTGAAACGGGCTGTCAGCTTGCCCAGAAACAGTGCGGCACCTCCGTCCCCGGCCACACCTGCAGCCGGTAGCCGGGAAAAGGCCCGGCTCTCGTCCTCCTCCTTTCGAGTGCCGACCACGCCGACGGCCACACCCACGTCCACGCGGCTGGCGCGCCCCCAGAAACCCGATACGCTGCCCAGCGCCCTCAATCGGGCCCAGTCCGTGCAGCGCCTGGCCCAGGTCCAGAGGACCCCGTCGCTCAGTCGGGCACGAACGCCAGGAACCCCCTCCGATGATGGTCGCTGGCCAGCCAATCGGGGAGCAGGAGGAGCACGTCGGGGAATGTCTGTGACCCCAGAGGTGAATGTCAGTCGGATGAGGGGCAGTCCGGCGCCAGGGGGAACCCTGCCCCGCCGTCGCAAGCAGCAGTCCGTGGAGGATCTGACGGGCGGACGGCTCTCCAGGAGCAACTCGATCAGTCGAGCCGCCGCCGCCGCTGTGGATGCCAGGATGACGTCTTCGGTAATGGTGGTGCCTACGAGCAGGCGGAGCTTGGCCCCGGCCACTGCCAAAGTGAACTCGCTGAGGCGTCCCCTGACGTCCCAGGCGACGCAGGGCAGGACGAAGATCTATCACGAGACGGCAGTGCAGACGGCGCTGACCAGCGAGGACCTGGAGCAGGTCCTAGGCGGGGGGCTGCTGCAGACGCGAGCTCTGGACGCAGTGGAGCAGAAGGATCAGAGCAGCCAGGCGGAGCCAGACCAGCGTGACTTTGAGCTGGAGCAACTGCGCCAAGAGGTGCGCCAGCTTAGCGGGAAGCTACAGCGGGAGCGCGAGGAGAAGCTGGCCATGCAGCAGGAGCTGCACCTGAACACGGAGCGGGTCATGGGGATGCTGGAACTGGCCCGCGTGGTCAGCGCCAGTGCTGGGACGCCCACATCTGAGGACAGCAACGATGGAGGCGGCCACGACAGCCTCCTGATGCTGGAGTCGCAGATCCAGATGAGCGGACACGAGCTGTTCGAGCGTCAGCAGGAGATTGGCCAGCTGCGGGCCATGTGTCGCACCCTCCAGCTGGAGATGCGCCGATCACTGGCCACGCAGCAGCTGCTGCTCCAGGAGAAGGCAGCCATCGAGCAGGAGTCCAGCGAGCTGCAGGACTTCCTGCAGCACGAGAAGGCCGCCCAGTGCGACGCCCTGCGGGAGCTCGAGACGGAGCACCAGGCGGCCAGGGCCCAGCTGGCCCATCGCGAGGAGGAGGCCAAAGTGCTGCGCGACGAGTGCCGGCATCTGGTGCGGCTGAACGAGCAGAGGCGCCAGGAGAACCGCCTGTTGCAGACCAAGTACGCGGCCTTGGAGACCAAGTCCCGGGAACTGATCCACCAGCAAAATGCCTCAGTGGCAGGCGCCTCCACAGCCCTCTCCGGACTGCACTCCCGGCTGGATGGACTCGTGGAGCAGCTGGTCTACTCCTACAGTATTTCCGAGCAAGATTTGGAGGTAAGAGACCCTAACGAAGCCTTCCTGTGGCGGTTCTAATCCTCTTATTGTGTTGCAGGACATCCGCTTTCAAGCGGAATCCGAACAGGTCCATAATGGCGTTAGGCCCAACGGACTGGACCTTCCGCTCTGTCCAGCCACTGCTGGAGAAGCCATGCACACTCTTGTCCTAGCCAGTGACGGCTCCCTGTCGCCACAGCGCAACCAATCCTTTATAGCAGCCGTCATCGGTGCCATTCGCCAGGCCACCACACACTCTGGCAAGCGTCTCTCGCTGCGTCAGGCGGGAAAGCGCAATGGGGGAGCAGGATCAGGAGCAGGCGGTGGCGGAGGAGGAGGTTCAACTCAAAACGGGTCGGGAACAGCCACAGCAACAACGGGCCATGAGCAGCCAGGAGAAGATTCCGACTCAACGGAAATGCTCGACTCTGAGACGGAACCCTGTCTGCTAATGATGGACAATGTGTTGGAGGATGTGGTCCATCCGGACTCTCACTCACACAACATGGTCTCCTCCTGCACGGGCATGATCTCCCAGATCGAGCTGCCCACTGAGATGATCAGCCACCAGAATGGAGGCGACGACTCGCTGCAGCAGCTCTCGCAGGCCATCACCAATCGCCAACAAATGGAGCTGCACATGCACAAGATCAGTGCACTCCCCATGAAGTAAGAAATCAATCAGTCGGTGTTTTTATGATAAGACGCTTTAATTCTCATTGTTCCTTGCAGTCCTCGCGATCAATGCAACACGGAGGAGCTGAGCTGCCACGACTCGCTCGCAGAGCTGCCATCTTTGATGGAGTACAGCACGGCCCAGGCAGTGGTGGATCAGGTGATCGAGGTGGACACACTGGTCACCAAGTTGCTCAAGGTCCTGAGACTTGTTCAGCTGGACAACGACAATTGCATCCAGCAACTGATTGTGGACAAGTGAGTGGGGGGGATGGGTGATGGGTGATGGGGATTGTTTTGAACCTTGAACTTGACTGTGTCTGTGTTTTTTAGGAACAAACTACAACAGCATAAGGAGGACATGCTGGAGAAACTAAAAGACTTGGAGGACGTCAATCTGAAGCTGCAGGACGAACTCATGGATGCCACACAGGAGCTGATGATCAAGGGGAGCGACCTCAGCGGGGCCAAGGCCGAGATGCAGCGCCATCGCAACGAGATCGACGTAAGATTTTAGATCTTGATTCAGTGAATCCTCCTCTTGTGTTGCGCATCCTTCGAAGACATTTCTATATATCGTTTTTCGTTTATCGTCAGATCAGATATATACTCGTATTTACTATTTTTTCATATGTTACAAACCACTCTCTCGACCGCGATCTTATTTTATTTTTTTTTGAATTATTTAGTTTAGTTGTAGTCTTAAATCCAAATAAATCACTTGGCTTATTTATCTCTTGTGTTCGGCTTCGGCTTTGGCTTCGTGCTAAGATCTTCGTATGTATGTATACTCGTATAATTTGTTTCAATTTGTTTCCAATCATCACTCAATCATCTCCACTGTCCATCAACCACACGACATCGCTGGTAAGGCAGTCACAAATCAAGCTCAAAAGCGCACTCTTTCGTTTAAAATGAAACCCAGAGCCCAGTCCAGAACTAACCAAACTAATTGCAAACGCTAATCCTCCAACCGCTAATCCTCCAACCGCGCCAGCGCCTCAACGAAGACATCTGCACGCTAAGCACCCTATGCAGTAGCTACAAGAAGCTGTCGCCCACCACAGAGTTTCCGCCCATGCGCCTGCTCTCGCCCTCCAGCCAAGACACCGAGCAGGGCGATGTGGCGGGTATCCTCAATCTCCTAAAGATGTGGCAGGCTGGAGGTCAGCTGCAGGATCCACGTCTCAGCGGGTTTCTGCAAACGTTGTGTGGCAGCCAGGTGAGAGCCATTTAGTCAACCTCCACAACGAAAAAATTTAAACATCTCCCTTTCACAGGTCTCGAATCTGCCGCAGGACAACAACAATGTGGAGCGCCTAAGGATCTATGCCAACCAACTAGAGCACGTCTCGCGAGTTCTGGGGGATGGCCTGCCCCTGGAGCTGCACACGCCTCTGCAGCAGCTGCGGCAGGACATGGAGATCGTCAGGCTGAACGCCAACTGGACGCAGCTGCTGGATCCAAGCGAAACTGATCACAATGCCAATGGGGATGTGGCCTCATCGTCGCAGTTGCCTTGAATCGTGTCAAATTGTTGTTAATTCTCTAGTTAACTATTAGTACTATTGCCAGTTGTTTAATAGATAGTTACAAATGTTTGCGTCCAGTTCTCGTCTGTCATGCGGATGAGAGTCACCAGACCCCAAGCAAAAATGTATGTAGTTCTAAATGTTTTAGCCTCCTCTAAAGGTGGAACTATTTTAAGAGACAAACATATTGTTTTAAAAGCTGCTGCAGCAGTGCCCTATGTAGCGTTTTTTGCTAAAGGAATCAGTTCCTTTCTCGAGTCCCCCTTTGGCATCCCATTACAAGTATTACAGGTATTCCTGCAAGGAATGCATTAAACCTAGTTCCCAATTTACGATTATAGTTCGATTGACATGCAAGAAAAAAGATGTTTTATCCATTCTGTTTTATCCGATAGCAAAGATTTCTGGTGACTCCACGAGCATAGTTATGGCCACGGCTTATAAGTGTGTGTCAAAGTCCCAAATTAAATCGAAGATACGCGTCCATTTTCTTAAAAAACTCCCTACCATTATGGCGATAACTCTGATTGTATGTAGATAAATCTGCTTAAGCATCGGGGGCGGGGCGTGGAAAGGTGAAACTCACTTACAAGTCCGACTTCGAAAGCAATTTGTTTGTTTAATACACGTACAATAAATAAGCATAAACTAAATACATACATATACATATACATATGTATGTATGTATGTATGTATAAAAATCAACTATGAATGAAAAAACAATTTCGCAAAATTTTTGAAATCCCTTGAAACGGTAAGTACTTGCTAGATAAGTCTATGGATAATAAGTATATGTATATGCTGTGTATATATAGAGTAATATATATATATATATATATAGGTATATATTGTATATATGGTGTATTTAGTGCGTGGAGGGGTATACAGCTGTCCTCTGGTCGCCGTTATCCCCTTGTCTTTTGTGTATGTGTGTGTGTGTGTTGTGGTTGCTCTGTCTTTACATTTACAAATAATCTCACAATGTGGGTGCTCCGCATCCTAACATTCAAGCAAATCCTAGAAGGAGGGCTTGCTGCTGCCCATGCTGCGGGCCGGCAAGCTATTCGTCTTTGCCGTGGGGTTGTCGCGGGCCTGCGAATGGGCCACCACGATGCTGAGGCACTGCACCCACTCCTCGGCATTCTTGCCGTCTTTCGGCTTGAGTATTAGGGTCTGGTCGGCGGTGAAAATCTCAAACGCCTTCGGTATGTTGCGTGCTCCCCGCGACACCTTCACCGATCGGATCTGGTTCACATCGATGCTTTCTCCCCCGCTCTAAAGAAAATAATAAGCCAAATGTCCATTACGTTCCTTTCTCATAGTGATTGCTTTGGCGTTCACTTACCGATCCCTTGCAGGAGAGATGGGCACCGGAGAGCGTGAAGTAGCGCGTCCGCCAGCGCCTGAACAGCCGCCATTTGCCCTTCTTCTCCTTCAGCTGGCCCTCGATCATGGGCTGGTTGCTGCCGTTAAGGAAGCCCACCGCCTTGTCCGGATGATTGCACAGGAAGCAGCCCCACTGGTACTCGAGTTCGTTGCAATTCGGATTGGATTTGTCGGTGATGGAGACCTCAAACACATCCAAAAATCCCGAGTGCCGCAGCTCGTTCACGAGTATCTCGCGATCCTGAAATTACGTCAAAGATTACATTTATAAAACGATCGGATATTTTGTGAAATCAGCGGCAAAAGCAAGGGCCGCGGCTCTACAATGGTGGCTATTTGCTATCTCGTTCCCATCCGCCAGATGCATGAGGAAGAGTGTTTGTGTGTGAAAGAGAGAGAATGAGTAAGCGCACGGCTGAAGTTTCATTTTTTTCTTCTGACTATAATAATGATCCGATCTGATCCAGATTCCGGAGTGGTGGAAGTGGATGTGTGTAACACCCAGAAGGATGCTTTCCAGATCCATAAAGTATATATATTTTTAATCAGCATCAAAGGACGAATCGTTTTAGCTATGTCTGTCTGTCCGTCCGTCCGTCTCAATGAGCACCTAGATCTCAGAGACCATAAGCGCTTGAGCAATCAAGTTTGGTTTCCAGACTAAAAAATGCAGCCGTGTTTTGAGACCCACCTTAACCTGGGGAAATTGGCTGGTGACCAGCTCCGTGAAACTTCGGTTCTCGCACTTGAGGATCTGCCAGATGTTCTTGAGATTGCTGATCCCGGACTCGCGTGTGCTCAGCACGCACTTCTCCTTCACCTGAAATGGGAAGTGTGTGTCTGGATTAGATTCTACGATCGGCGGATGGGTAAGGCGTTTTCCACTCACAAAGTGCCGCACTTGAAAGTCCAGGAACATCATGTGTATCCAGGTCTTGGGGTTGCGGGTGCGCATCGTGAAGCACGTCTTTGAGTAGAGGCAGTGGGGTCCGCGTATCTGGCAGGCGAAATGCAGCTTGGCCACCTTCTTCGTTCGTCGTTCTGCGAATTCATTGGAAACTGTGTGATGTGTTTGGTGTATGTGGTGTGGAGTGTTTGTGTGTTGTGTATACGGATGGTCAGAGATCGGGAAAGGAGTCAGAGATCGAAGCACAAGCTTACCCTCGATGCTGCAGCGAGTGGGTGGTGGCAGGTGCTGCGAGACCTCGTCCATGTAGGACTTGATGGAATTGAAGTTCTTCTCGCAGAACTGCTGGACGGGATCGCGCATTATCTGGTACGGCTCGAAGGTGCTCATCCTTTGGTCCATCACACTGTTGGCATTGAGGAGGGTCCGACTGGTGTTGTCGCTGCGTCGCGGCGCCACATTGGTGGTGGGACCCGAGACAATCACTTCGCTCTGCAAATATCGGTGGATCTTAGCTATCAGCTTTCATTAGGCACTATCCTGCTTGTTTCCCACTTACATTCCCGTTTACGGGCAGCTTCATCACCGACTTTGCGTTGCCGTTGCTGGAGGATGCGCTGGGCAGTGCTGGCGAGGCATGGTGCACGGACACCGCATTCTGCGGCTGCTGTGAGGGGGCCGCAGCTGCTGCCGCCGAGGCTGGAGGTATGGAGATCGATCCCACCGACTGATTCAGGGCATCCGTGCTGTACTTCATCAGTACCGTGCTGGAGTTGAGCAGTGTCGAGGGCCCCTGGGAATGGGGCCGCACCTTGGAGGGCGACGTGGTGACGGTCACCCCGCCAGAGGTGACGGGAATCCCATGCTTGTTGTGGCCGGTGATGACCACGTTGTTGCTTAGCGGCGGCACAGGCGTCACGGGCGGGTTGCTGAACGTCGCAGGCGTCTTGGGCGTAGCCCCTGACTGCACCACAACGTTCCCGTTGGAGCTGCCTCCCGGCTGCTGGTTTATCTGCGAGTTGCTCAGCCGCGTCATGCTCTTATGAAGCCCTCCGACGGAGCCGCTGGCCACATTCAGCCGCGTCACGCTCCTGTGGGTGTTGCTGGCGGGATGCAGGCGCCCCGTACTCCTGGAGTCGCCCAGTTTCACGCGTCTCGTGTAGCCCGCGTGCTGCGGGGTGGGCGTTGGCGTGGATGTGGCAATGGGCGCTGAGCTTGGAGCCGCACTGGGCGTGGCATTGACGGTACTGCTGCTGCTGCTGCTGGTGGCGGCCGCTTGCTGGATGATCGGTGCTGCAACGGGAGCTGGCTTCAGTGGGGGATTGGGGCTGGAGCTGGTGCTGTTCAGGCTGACGATGGTGACGCCGCCGGAGGTCTTGTTGGCGGGGGCACTGCCCACATCCTGCTGGGAGCTGAGCGCCGCATTCTTCTGACGCACGCAGGCCAGCACCTTGTCGGTGAAGAGCACGGGATATGCCGAGCACAGCCGCGTGGCCTCCTGCTGGAGCAGCGCCTGCGTGGGCAGGTGCTCCAGCACAAAGTCGAGCGCCTGCTGGGCCGTCTCCCTGCTGCCGATGCCCGCGGTGGTGAGGATCTGGGCACACAGTGTGACCGTGCTGGGATTGGTCTTGGCCGCCAGACGAAGCTGCTCGAAGTGGTCGACGAGCAGGTGGGGCGCGTGCTGCGACAGCTTGAGGAGGATCTGCATGGTGATGCTGGAGGTGTCGCTGTCGAGCAGGAAGCCGCACAGCTGTGGCACGCACTCCTCGAGCACCTCGGGCGACTTCTGCACGATCAGCAGGTAGAGCTGGAACACGGCCATGCGCTCCTGGGGATCGCACTGGGGCAGCAGCGGCATGAGCAGCGGAGCGTGCGGCGTCACCGCCTCGGGGGTGACCTCGTACACCTGCGAGAGGACGCGCAGCAGTCCGTAGTTGCCGGAGAGGATGGACTCCATTACGGACTCTGTATGGGGACTCAACAGGATGGCGTGGTCGATGGCCGCCAGCGACAGGTAGCTGGCCAGGTTGCGCGACAGCTCCTTGTTGCCCTTCGGCAGGAACTGTACGGCAATGGGCAGCGCAATTTTCATCAGTTCTTTCTTATCGTAGTTCTGTTTGGGTTCGATTAGAAGGATTCGATTAGTATGTGGATTCAGGGATATTCTGGGCGCCACTCACTAGAAATATGCTAGAGATAATGTCAGCGGCGATCTTGGCATGCGGCGGCTCCTCTTTTGTGGCGCTGGATGGCTGCAGGTTCCAGAGCAGGCAGGTCTTCAGCAGATCGACCAGGGCGGCACAGTAGCGCTCCGCACTGCGGGTCTCCCGTATGCAGGAGAGCACCCGCGTCACGCAGATCTCCACCACGCTCTGGTCGTTGTTGTTCTTCACGTAGTCCGCATGGGAGATGATCGGGCTGATCTCCGAAAGCTGCAAGTGCATGGTTAATGGTGGATCAAGACTCATACGAGATTCTCGTTGCAGATAGACCTACCACCTCCGTTATGTCATCCACAATGTCCGCATCGGGCACGGAGAAGAGATCCCCGGCCCGGGACAGGTCGCGCTTGGCGAGCACTTTCGTGAAGAGGTCGTGCATCTCGCGGCGTTAGCTGGCGCTCAGCTGGAGGAGCTGGAGAGGAGGCTCCCGGGAATGGCGGCTAGTGGTCAGTCAGTGGCCAGCCTTCGCGGCCAGCGGTGCCTCATCTGTGGCAGCTGCTGAAAGCGAAACGAACTCGAGTTAGGGACTGCTGGCTGTTGTTTATTTTAGTCGCATTTTAGTTGCATTTTTTTCACTGTCATGTCTAGCTGGCTGGCTGGCTGGTTGGCTGGCTGGCTGGTTGGCTGGCTGATTGGCTGGCCCATTGCCAAAGTTCAGGCGCCTCCGGCAACAACTTTTTTATCTTATCGTCCGGCACTCGCGAATGCGCGAACTAGTCCAAGTATAGCGGTCCCCCTAAGCCCCTGCAGGGACTGCCCAAATATCTGCGCTGCTGCTCCAGAACGCTGCTCTATCTAAATATACCATATACAATGTACAATAGCTGTATAAATAGAGAGACAAGTATACTTGTTGCATTGTCTAGTCGGGCATGGGTCTTATCTGGATCTAGATGCCCTTGCTTCTGCCCATGGCTACTGTTGGGCAGTGGAGAGGGTATAGATATTGTTACATCAGCCTGATCAGATGATATCTTGGCTATCTTTATGGCCACTCAATAATCGGGGAGTATCTTTATTGAACTTTCGGGTAACTATCACTGATTGTGTGTGTTTTGTATGCACGGTACACCCTACATACATATGTATGTATATCCAATTCAATGCCACTCGGAATATCTGAGGGATCTGATAGATCTGCTGTTCTTTGTATGCACTGAGTCTGCACTTTCTGCAACTGCACTACGAGACTCGTACGACTGTTTCCACGAACTGGAATTGGAATTCGGTTCTACTCAAAAATATTGCCGTTCCGTTTTGCTCCGTTCTGTTCTGTTCCGTGGGGTTTCCCCTCAAAAGCTTGCACTTGGCTCAGTTGTTTGCTCTGATAGCAGGCGGCACAAGCTGTTGGCCAACTTGTAGCCGTAGACTTCTTTGGACTTTAGGCCTGGGTGGGCATGGGTGAGGAATGGAATGCGTTTGGGCCAACCTGTGACTTGGCCACGGATTTTGATTAGATGCGCGAAATTCCGCTGAGGGATTAGCCCCGACTTAACGGATCACTGGGGAATTTGCTTGGTGGCCAAATGAGTGGGCTGACAGAGAGAGAGAGAGAGATAGAGAGGGAGATGGAGAGAGAGAAACGTCATTTCTTGTCTGGCAGTGCAGTCGCGCCATCAAGGAAGCCAACGCGAATGCGAACGCCAACGCCAACGCCTAAGTTATTAAATTTTCAAATAAAAACCAAAAGTTGCATAATCCATAGTGGCGGGAGGGGGGGTATGGGGGACCAGGTCCAGTCGTCCGTCAGTCGTCAGGCAACTCTGCACGCGAATTGCAGACGGTCTTGTCTTTGGGTTGAGTTTGAGTTTGGATCGGGCCTGGGACAGACATTTGCTTCCTGGAAACCGGGACAGCGACAGAGAAAGAGACAGAGACAGAGACAGGGACCGAGACTGGGACTGAGACCGAGACTGGGACAGGGTAAGGAGACAGGGAGACAGGGAGACAGAGACGTAGCTCTTTGGGTTTCTTTGGTTTTCTTTTGGCTTGTAGTTGTTGTTATTTATGGCTCATTCGCGCTCAGGTTGCAGCACTAACAACAAACAGAAAAACTGGTTAAAAAATAAATAAAGAAGCAGCAACAAGTCGCAGCAAGCAGCAGCAGCAGCAGCAGCGGCAGCAACAGCAGCAACAGCAACTCTGAGCGCCCCGAGAGAAAATTAAAAGAGAAATAGAAACACACTTCTGAACACACACATATATATATATATGCATATATATGTATGTGTGTGTATGTTTGTATGTATATACGAGTATATATATGTATGTATGTATGTATGCACGAGTACGAGGTATACTCGTAAGTAATGGATGGGATGGGATGGGATGGATGATGGCGTTGGCTAAAACATAAACCGAAACCGGTGCGGCAGGTTAATACACACGAAGCACGGACCACGACCACGATCACAGACCACGAACCAAAAGCCAAGAGCCAAGAGTGGCGGTGGGGCTGTGCGGCTGTGCGGCTGTGGTGCTGTGGTGCTGCGGGGCTGTGTGGAGGGACAGACACAGACTCGTAGCTCAAAGATTTTGGAGACACGAGTGGAAACAAAGGCTGTGCCAAAACCCAAGACAAGCCTCGATTGGAGGTTCCATAATTCTCTGCTTCGATCTTATTTGCATTGCCCCTCCAAATGGCAGGGGTCAGACCTGTGTTGGGCTATAATAAAATGGTATCAACTTTTAAGCCTGTTAATTACCAGTGTTTCGTTTTGATCTGTGTGCGAATGACTCAATTTTCACTCCGATCGAGAGATTGAAAGATTGAAAGATCACAAGATCAGAAGATCGGGGAGACAGAGTATGCGTAACCCTATCCGTGAGGCCAGGGCTCCTCTGGGCAACCAGGTGGCAAGGCCTTAGGCCTTCCTCTACTTGTGCGGACTTTTTATGCCAGCCCCCCCCTCTAACCCTCTCTGGTAGCCCGCATCTCACATAACCGTCACACCGGTCGTATACGTATTCCGATACCATGCTAGCATTCAGCTTTTCCGACACTCATTGCGTGCATTGCCAGTGTTTTGTTCTTGTTTGTGCATTCTTTTGTCACAGTCGGTGCTCTGAAATACCTATCCAGCGGACAGTAGACAGTAGACAGCAGACAGAGCCCGTTGCCAGCCCGGGGGCCAGCCCGGAGCCAGCGGCCAGCGGCCAGAGGAGCGTCAAGTGTCTCGATCGCCTGCAACGGGTAGCGGGCAGCGGGAAGCGGGAAGCGGGAAACGAGCAACTGCCGACTGCCCAGAGATCTAGCGACTGGCGCGACTGCAATTACCAGTCAGAGTATGCCAGGGGGTTTGTGGGAAGGGGAGGGGATGGGAGGTAAGCGGGGAATTTGGCGAATGGCAGTCATAGAGCTGGCCGCAAAGCACCCAACTAGTACGAGTATTAGTGGCCGATGTTGTGTCTGGAAACCCGTTTTCGATATTGCCTTTTTTCGTCCACAGAGAGCACCAGCCGACGGGCCACCCTACGCATGCGCAGACAATCACCGTCACCGTCGCAGTCGCAGTCATTTCTGGGTGGATTGTTACGATAATATATTTGTCTGGCTGCTGAAATCTGGGTTGCAGATGTCATCAATGGATGATTGGTTTCTGGATGCTGGATATACATATGTATGTATATGTTCCATGCAGTTCCATGATATCCGTTCGCTTATGGGAAATTATTAATTCATAGCACAGTTACAAGAATCCATTTACTTCTGATCGCAATGAGTGCGAGTAAAAGAACTATCATTGCCCAAGCAAACAATTACCGAATCCCCAGTTCTGTATAGCCCAGAAGATAATGCATTTTATCTGAAGCATTAGGATGGCCTGGCACTGGGCTAATATTTGTCATCTTTTATCACCTGGGGATTTACAACTTCTCTTTCTATCTCCCGCAACAAAGAGAACAAAAAATAATTAAAATTTATATGTCTTGCCCCTTCCTCCGATTGTTTTGGGAGGGGTGCTGCGAAAAGTAAAGACAACATCAACACGGTAATCCGAGAACCAGGGAATGGATAGGAAATAGAGATGGGGGACGGGACGGTATGGTCGATAGGGAATGCTAGAGAAATGAGCGGCGCGTGAGACTTATTAATGAATATGTATGTAGTATCGCAAAAGAAGAAATCTCTACGAATTAGCACAACAACAGGAACACGAATCACATTTGGGGAATATTCATATGGTGGTAGATCCCACCCATACACACACACCCAAATCCATTAAAAAAAAACACACACACACACACACCGATACTGATACTGATACACACACACACGGACACACCTGAGCAGATTTTTGCAGATTTGAATGAGGCTTGAAGCACGATTAGAGGAGCTGGAGCTGGAGCTGGAGCTGGAGCTACCTGGCTACCTGAAACCTGGTCTGAATTGTGTCCGCGATGAAACTGAATTTGAATTGAAGCTTTGAATTTTTGGTTTTGAATTTTGGATCCGTTCGTTCACAGCCTGAACGGTAAATGGCCGAAACTTACCGAATTGCATCTGAGGCTGGCAGACAGCTGGCCATATCAGTGGTGGTGCAACAACTGCTGGAACTGGTCGAAGTAGCTCTCCCGCTCTCTCTCTCTCTCTCTCTCTCTCTCTCTCTCTCTTTCTATCTATCTCTCGCTCTGCTCTCTTTGTGGCTGGTTGAAAAGGTAGGAAAATGTTGCTGTTGCTGTTGGCCAAGTCAGCCGCACAGCCGCAGATCCGTGGTTGTATTTGTTGCCGTTGCCTCTCGCTTTGGGTGTAGTTCAATAATAATATAATTGTTGCTGCTGTTGTTGCTGCTGCTGCTGCTGCTGCTGGTGTTGCCGATAAAGCAAAAAACTGGGTATTGTCATTAGTGTTACTTATTTTTTAGGGCCTTGCTTTGTTGCAGCGCCAGCGCATTGCTTTTTATGCAAATTTTTCGTATATTTTGTCCGTATATTATGTATATTCGCGTATATCTTGAATTATTTGTTCTTTATTGGAACTCTTTATGAGTGGATGTGTGTGAGTGCGCCAACGCTGCTGCTGCTGCCGCTGCTGCTGCTGCTGCCGTTGTTTTAGCCACAATGCCCTGCGTTCCACTATGCCTGATTTCTTTGTATTTTTGCTAATCACATTTTGTTAACACACACACGCGCACACAGGCGCACACGTACTCGTACACACGTACAAAAAAAAGAGAGCGTTGAGCGTGGCGGGGCGAGGCGAGGCGAGACGAGGTATAGACCAGACCCACCGACGACGACGACGACGACGACAACGACAGCGACTGAACGAACGAAAGACTCGGTGCGGTGCGCGTTGGCCGAACAAACGGCGTTAAGGCCCAAACGTAGAACCGGGAATGGCGAGGCCGCGGCAGCCCAATTGTCTGACTTGGCTCTGATCGCTGCGATCTGGCCATATATCTGCTCTTCTGGCCGCTGCTCTCTTGTTTGTTTTGCACGATTGCCCATGGCATGCCCATGCTTGTGGGGTAAGGAACACTCTGCGAGCGGTCTCTTTCCGAGGGACCTAAGTGCTTATAGAAGCAGCCGGCACTCCCAAAAGTCCCTCAGAGAGCGGAATAGTCGTACCATCTATTGATATATCATGATCGCCCGCTCTCAGCGCTCGCTCTCTGTCTCTCTGCATCTCTCTCACCATTTCGGTGCACCTTTATCGTCTTCTGACGCGTTGATACCTTTGCTTCCATGGGTAGCAAGTGGTATACTGGTTGTATGGGAATGCAGGCCCCGAGAACAATTGCGAGGATAATTCCTCAAACGCAGAACAACATTATAGATCAACGAAAAGATATATGATAGCATAGTTCGAATGAAATGATATATGTATGTAGGTATATTATATATGGTAAAAATAGATACTCATGAGTATAATATAATTCGAATTTTACATAATGGATAATCTTTTGAATTCCCAATCCTATTCGTATCCCAGATTAACGCTGAGCAAAGCGAAACAAATGTATTTGAACACATTCATAGGGTATCATAGCGTCGATTCTTGTTAGCTAGCTTATTTCTCTTTTTGCCTACACAAATTTATCGCCGTTTTACTTTTCGCCTGTTCATTCATAAACAAAAAGCCAGCCTTGTTGTTGCTACATGTTGCTCGGATCCGCTGTTCGGCTTCACCTGTTGCGCTGCCCGAGTGCCTGGCCTCATGTTGCTAGCCAACACTGAGATTTTGTATACCCAATTACACTTAAAGATTACACTTGTCGACATTTCCGCTGTGGCCCAAAATGATATTTTTTGATAGATTTAAAGATTTCAAAATTTTCAAATAGGTATGGTTTTTTTTTCTAAGTATCTATACTTTTTTTTAAAGAATTTTTTAAAGTCTTAACTTAGCTTAAATAGCTTCAATTGGGTTCTCTTCAACTTTACAGTTTTAAAAAGCTGAAAAATGCACCTATAAATCCGACCCTGACTTTTTGTAACTGCAGCTTACCGTGTGGAAGATATTAAGCTTTCAAATTTAAAATTGATAATTTCTTGCGGCATTTTTGACCGAAATTTTGACTTTAAATGCTTAGGAAAAGTCGAAAAAAGAATATTTCTTGGCCTAATTTTTTGGTTTTGGATGGACACATTAATTAGGCGTCGATTAAGGTATCGTTTGTAAGAATCGATGGCTAAGCGCTTGTTATTGGAATTCTGAAATTAGGTAGAAAGGGGATAAACCCGAAGTGCAAGAAGTAACATTAGAAGCAAAGTCTTTCTATCTAACTCTAGAGATTGCGAAGAGATCCACTCCCCGCTGCATTAACCAACAAATCAAGTCGTCCGTCCCTTTTACGAACAGCAATAAAAAAGACAGAAAGAGAGAGAACATGCGGCAGTTTTTGGCTGTGGTTCCAATTTCGGAATCTACGTATAATTTTATATATTTTGCTGTATTACATATATACTGACTGTGTATCGGGTATACCTCTATTTAGGTAGAAGCTCATTCTGCGGTGATGCAACCATTCGCAGTTATAAAGTCCCTTTAGTTTATGTAGCTTGTTATACATTTCTTCCAATGTTGATGATTATTTTACAAGAATAAACAATTAGACCAAGGTAAATAATAACTGCTCGACCGTTTCTTGTCCTGCGCACACTTCTGGCCTTCCTTGGGGTCTTCTACATCCTTTCATGGCAAAAGCCAGGGTGATGTCTCGGCCAGCTCCTGTAATAGCTCGTTCTGTTTGTGGATTCCGCTACATCTGTCTTGCTCTCTTTCATTTCTCCCACCAACACCATCAACCGAAATATTTCGCTCCCCGCCGACAGGTGGCGCACACTGCACGATTAAGAGTGAGTAAGATAGAGAGAGAGAGCGAGAGAGAGACACAGAATGAAGGGGTAGCGTAGCCACTGCAAATGGATTTGTTAATTCTGGCTATAATAAGAAGCCAAATTCAGCAAAATGGTTGATATGGGTTCTCTCTGGTTCTGCTCATTCGATTTTCTCGTCCTTTTTGTCCTTCAAATAATAACACCTTGCAATAGTGTGATATCAAAGAAGTATCAGACAGACAAGGCTATGCATATCGATTCGGATATTGATGCTGATTAGGAATATATGTATGTATATAATTTATTAAGTCGGAATCACTTCCTTCTGGGTGTTACTCACAGCCTTCTCCACCACATAATTAATGTATCCCTACACCCTTCGAGTGCCAGGTATAAACATACAACACAAATATCAGTTTTTTATTTCTGGAAATTCTAAATTTTTTATTAATATGATATGTACATATAATATATGTACATTTCTGTCCTATGGAATTTTCCGCCAACAGTTTGACGAGAAAATGAACTTACTAACCAGTGTGCGGCGACTGCTAGCGCAGCTGTCCGCTTGGATGTTGTCGATGATGCACTTGAAGTGTTGCAACCGAAACCGCTGAAAGTCGAACTTTGTTTTTCTAATAATTTGTGGAATAACAGCCGTTTAGTGGAGTTGAGTTCACTTTTT
Source organism: Drosophila azteca (assembly GCA_005876895.1). Lineage (NCBI taxonomy): Eukaryota > Metazoa > Arthropoda > Insecta > Diptera > Drosophilidae > Drosophila > Drosophila azteca. The sequence continues at coordinate 4,583,319 of VCKU01000016.1, forward strand.
TCTGCCCTGCCACAAATTAGCGACCAAAGGTCATCTCCATCTCCACAACCGACAATATTTAACCGGCAGATATACATATATACATATGTATATACATATGTATGTATGTATATCGTTCTTCCGGTCGACATTGAAACACGTGCGTTTCGGCAAACATACTCATAGATCCATTAACAGTTTTCCGCTAAAAAAAAACGCTACTTGAGCCGGTACAGGGTGCAGCCAGAGCCTTTTGTTTGCACCGCAAACAGGGAAGGCAAGGTCAAACCCCCCGGCTTATGGATGCACTGCAGTGAAAGCCAGAGGTGTACAAAATTTACATAAAAAGTTTATTTTGCATTCTACGAGTAAATAACATAGATATCGCATAGGGTTAAAGTCTCTCTATCTGGTTAAGATCAATGGTGCTGGTATGGATGGGTAGGTAGCCCGGGGCTGTTTGGACCCTCTAGGCATACTTGGCCACCAGACCCTCCACAAAGGTGACATACTCCTGCTGGGCAGCCTCGGTGGACTTGCCCTTCTGCTTGTTCCAGGCCTCCCACTTGGCCTTGCCCTTCAGGTCGAGGAGACCCGGCTTGCTGGTGTTGTTGTCGCCAACGGAGGCCTGCTTGAAGAGGGCGTACAGCTCCAGGAACTCCTCATCGGTGGGGCGCTTGGTCAGATTCTTCACCTTCTCGGCGGCGGCGTTGAATTGCTGCAAACAAAATCAAGATTAGTACATATGTACATTGATTAGCAGTCAATCGGGAAGGTGATAAGCCAATGGCTTATCTGACACGCTGTGTATCTGCTGTACAGTGAAACTAGTGCACCGTGCAGCAATCAGCAATCAGCAAGCGAGAGGAAGTGTGTACTTACCTCGGTGAGGGACATTCTGGGTAAGATTTTATCTGCAAGAAGAAGTGTGAAAGCGTTGAGAATATAATTAGATTCTGTTGCGATAGGATTGGATTATACGAGTAGCTGCCTGCCTTATCAGTCGATCGCTAAACCAGTTTGCTGCAAAATGTTTGACGGTCGGCGAAATGTTTAATGAACTTTGGCACGCATCGAGCGATCTTGAGGAACACTGCTCAAACACGTAGAGGCTAGGTTCTGGGGTCCAGTAGGTCCAACTTTCACCCGAATTTATGCTGCGGAAGCGGAGGTAGCAACAAGCAGAAGACACGCATAATTATCTTTTGGCCAAGAATTATGAAATATGGACCAAGCAACCGTTAGGCCGCCTTTTGCAATCCACGCAAACAAAGCGAAATGTATCCAAATATGGAGACGGGCGTGGGCCCCAGTACACAGTACGTGTCGTACATAGTACTCTTGTGTATGTGCGTGTGTGTCGCAGGTGGTCGAATTCTCACTGTTCTTACTATCTAAATGAGTTCGATATTTGTCACGCGTCGGTGCTAAAGATTTCCTGCATAGTCGGATAGGTATAGCCAGGAATCAGACAATCAATCCATCCACCAGGCACTATCACTTGACTCGACTTACTTGTATGTCTCGGCCGTTACAGAACTAAACACAGTCTGAATTCCAATCTTGATTTGACTTTCAATTTAAGTATTTCCACATCGCACGATCGCCCCACAGCCACAAAGCTTTCTTCGACAGAGAGCGACAGAGAGAGAGAGAGAGACACTCTCTGGAGCTTTACTAATGTTCTGTTCTGTGTTCTGGGTTCTGAGTGGGCTGGAATGGGTGGAATATGCCTGTGGTGCAGGCAGCTTTGCTCGAGTGGGTTGGTTGGGCAATCGTGATAGTGATAGTGCAGGCGGCTCTGCTGATAGCAGCAGCGATTTGCTGATATATATTTTGGGAAAGCTACGAAGGCAAGACCCGACGAGAGCGAGGTGGCCACGTAACACGGCCACCCATCGGGCTAGGTTCGAAGTTCGAGTTCGGCTTTCCTATCGCAACTTTTGGCCAAAAGTACCGATTGTACTACACAAAAACAGTACATGAAAGCTCAAATAAAAAGCCGCTTAGCAGGGCCAACACCTGAAGATTACTGTTTTCATATCTCTGTTATCTTTATTGCTCGACTAAATAGTGGCAGCAGTGGGAACTTGGAACTGGTAACTGGGAACTGGGAAGTGGGGTAACCGTGGGGTACTAACCACTAACCCCGTTAACCGGTTTAGGCGTACTTGGGGGCATACTTCTCGTACACCTTGACGTAAGCCTCCTTGGCGGCCTCCTTGGACAGACCCTTCTGGGAGCTCCAGGCCTCGTACATGGCCTTCTTCTTGAGATCCAGAACGCCGGGCTTCTCGATGTTCACATCGCCAACGGTGGCCTGCTTGAAGAGGCCGTAGAACTCCAGGAATTCGGCATCGGTGGGCTTCTTGGTGAACTTCTTGGCGAGTTCAGAGGCTTCTTCGAACTGTTTGAAAATCGAGATCCATAACTTATTAACCTAATCTTGTAGTATGTATCCATGATATGTTCACTTACGGAGACCATGTTGTTAGTTCTGTTCTGTGTTTGCTACGAGTGCTGCAAGTAATTCAATTGGCTTTATATAGGATTTGTCTATTGGGTCTATAAGGATTTCAGTGCTTACCACTTGAAATGGCGACAGGCGAATGAGTGCTTAGGGGCCTCACAGTCGAGCTTTTATACGTTCAAATATTCGAATTGAAGCCCAAGTGAAATATATACATATTTTGCTGATTAGCCCCGGGTTTACCTCACCCGACTCTGCCGATATCGATATCTTTATTTCGCCAATTTTGCTCCTAACATTGTTAAAGGTAGCGATATGGAAGATAGCCCCCGGATACACTTATCATTTATAACACCAGCAAAGTGCCTGGCCTGCCCGAACCAAGTCTTTCAAAACGAAGGGAACACTGTAGATAGAGACAAACCCGCGAATTTTCGTCCCGCACTCTGAAGTTTTTACAATTGGCAATAAATTAATGACGAGGGTTGACACATATACAAGCTGTAATCTGATAGATTATAAAATCTATGAAATATATAGACCTACTACATATACATACTTGTAGTAACTTTACTTGATGTAGGTTTTTTGCAGGTCAGCGACTCCCTTACAACGTTACAGCTCTTGAAATGATTCATTATTCCGTAAATCTAATTCTAAGATGAAACAAAGTTCGGTATCGGTTCCTTTTATCATAATATCCCTATTATCTTTATTCGTGCAATAATCGGGTTGATTAAAACCTTTTATTGGCACCCCGGTCAATGTCTCAACAGCAGCTATGACACAAACTTTCGAGAAAGTAATTGAACTACACATTTTTCGATTGTAGATAGACCGTTAAAGAAGCTACAGAACAGAGCAAGTGGCAGATTAAGGTTAAGTATGTACATATGTACATACATATGTATATTCCACACTGCAGCACTCTTTTAGGGAATTTTGTAACCACCACCACCACCACAAAATCATTGGGAAGATCATAATATAACGATGTCTTGCCAATGCCTCCAGTTTTTCGAGTTCATATCTGTAGATTTTCTTCTAATATACGATCCCAATCATGGAGGATCTTTTCATCATACAAGATATGCCATTTCCACATTAAAGCATGCATTATTATTTATTTTTCTACAAAATATCTACCAATCTTCGTGGCGTGACTTGACATTACTTACATACATAATGGATAGGTTTGTTCTCCCTCCCCTGAAATATATTTCTGATAAATAAAGATTTCGATGCAAATATAGAATGTAGCGACAAGTAGTTTTCAGTTTACTCCTATTTTAAGTGCTTTTGAAATTCGATTTTTAACGAACTAATAGTTTTGGGTCATAAATGAATCAGTTTTCTGTAAGCCATTATTTTAAAAAAATGTTTAGGCCAAAAAGCAAAACTGAGAAACATGAGAAGCACCAGTGTGAAAAACCCCCGTTTTGATGCCAATCGATCGGAAATTCAATTCAGCCTCCGATAAAGGTCAGAGGGGTCAGTACGGGTCAGGAAGGGGTGTCCGACATGCCCAAAACTAGCATTTCTACGCTATTTTACTTAAAAAAATACCAACGTCTTTAAAAATCGTTGCATACTTTTCCACAAATCATGTAGCAGAATTCCTGCAGAATGTAGAATATATGTAATATATGTAATGTAAAATACAATGTTGCAACATTTTAGTATTTTACATTTTAGGCTAAGCCAAGATAGAATTCGTTTCTATCTTTGTCGAACAAAACGTCGAACATTAAGACATGAAATGTGGACGCGAAAACTAACACCAACGACGAACATTTCGTCGAACCGAATTCGACAACAAATTTGACAGTGGATGAAAGAGTAAATACATATTTTCGGTCAACAAACGTACACATTTCCTCGTCAGGTGTATAGTTTGCTACTTACATGCAATATGTAGCTAATTGGTAGCCAATTTGTATTTAACGTGTAGTTATAATAAAATTTGTGAAAGATTTTTTGTATATGTATGTAGCTATAGTTGGCTATATCTCGGCTATAGAGTGCCATACCGTTTTGTGATCAGGAGAGTCTTGACAACCGATTGGCAAACGTTTACATTTTGACTTTAAATGTATCGACACTTTTTCATATTTGGTCTAGCTATTAAGCTGTATTCTTGTTTTTGCATTGTTCCAGCTGTCCTCTTCAAGAAAAGCATCGAAAGAGGCAGCGTGAGCAGCTTAGAGCTCTCAATTTCATAATTTAATACTTAGTTTTTGTGCGACGATAATAAAGGTATTAAATATATTTATACAACAAAAAGTAGATGTACTTCCTGCTGTGTTTTGCTTAAATCGGTATTGTGTCAAGTACGTTATTGTGGACGCTTTGTGTTTGTTTTTGCTGTGTTTAGTTAGAGTTTTCGTTTTGACCGTCAAAGTCCGTCGGCAAAGTCCGCGGCTCTACTTTATACCCGGTACTCAGTACATATATGTACATACATAGCAATTCTATAGCTATAATCGGAAAATCACAAAAAACTTTACAATTTGAGTTTGTAGCTAGATGTTAATCGTGCGGATAACAAGCGCCAAGCGCTTAAGCGCTTTGAAGGGGAGGCTTTTCCTCGATTGAACGTGGCTCCCACAATGGCCCTACAATATCCGTCTCCGCCTTCGGACTCAATCCGTAGCAATCCAATTCACTTTCGTTTGAAACACTCTTTTCCGTCGCATACAAAATGTATTTCTTCTGGATTCCATTGGACACCATTCAGTCCGCAGATCTTCTGTGGCATGCAGTCCACCCATCTTGCAAAACGGTACAGAGATGGCACGGGTGTATTCCAATTCCAATCATCTCATGTTTGTCCGTCCGAACGGGGTGGGAGTAAAAACTTTCCGGCTCATGTGGTGGCAGGGTGGCAGGAGGAGGTGAGAACAGGGGCTGGGACAAACGAAACTGTGTGAATGTTTCTCGACTGACTTTTGAGTTTATTACTTTGTCTTTTTGCCATTAAAGGAGCGGAAATTTTGTGAAAAACTCGATACCCGATACTCCGTCGATATACATATACTATGTATATACATATGTACATAGTAGTCTTCCGATTTATGCCCCATAGTGCAGTCAGGATTGGGAAATAACGTTTTTAAGTTACATTTGTACGTCATAGTCAGGAGTACATATCAGTGAAAACAATGTCTTAAAGAAAAACGGATCACATATGCTATTGCTACATTCCATACATAGTATACGTTGGTTTTTGTGGCAAAGCATCAAATCACATCACAAATTCATTTCGTTTTCATTGTTCATTGCATCAAGTCTCAGATATTTCTGGAAATTTCTTTGCCTTACAAAAAATAATACAAAATTAAAATGGATCCCCCAAAAGCAAATTTTTTGTGAATGCAAATGGAGAACAAGGCCCACTGTCGATGGGAGCACCGGGGAACCGGAGGTCCTCTCTCTGCGAGACTGAGACGAGTATACCCTGGCGGCAGATGGGGCAATGGGATATTCATCTTCCAAATAGTCTCGAATGCACGAATTGCAAAAAAGATGGACGAAAGCATTCGATGGGTCTTAGACGATTCCCAGTTCTCGCAGCAGATGAAACGCTTGGAAATGAGCACGCCATCGGATTGGGAGGGACTTGCAGACTTCTTCCGAATCCGATAGCGTGGTCCTTTCCAATCGTATCATCTGCTGCGAGAATTGGAAATCGTCTTAGACCCATCGCACGGTTTCTTTGGAGTGCGGTCATCTTTTTGGCGATTCGTCCATCTGAGACTATCTAGGATGAGGAATGTCAAATTGACACATTTTCCGCCAGGATATACTCGTTGGCAAAATAGGTAAGTCTCATATTTGCTCACGATTAAGATTTCTATGGTTTTTTCTCTCTCTCTATCTGTCCTGTGGTATAGCTGTTATTTTCCGTTTATCCTCTGTCTACCGATTGATCTATTTTATTTCAATTTTCGAATAATTTATCTGTTTTTCCGCTACATTTGTCCCACTCTCACGCTTCTCTTTGTATCTCTTTCTAGACCGAGAGGGAGAGAATGAGGGTCGGATTACTACCAACGGTGGCTGCTATGAAACTACCAGATTTTCTATGGGCCCTGCCTTGCCACACCACACCCAAATCACAAATACAGTAGTCCTCGAAGAAATCGTCCTTCTGATAAATTCAAGGAAAACACACAATTCCAGAGAAGCAAATATTTACGGCCCAGAACAGCAAACTTGGACGCGTCTACTGATATCAAAATTGTTAACTACAATCGGTAAGTATTTGAAGAGACAGCGAGACAGAGGGGGAGCGATAGAGTGGCTCAGTAGATAAACGTACACACTTTTTCACATTCCAGATCCTACGAAATGTCTGGTCGCCACTCTGAACAGAAGAAGGAAATGCTTACCCAGCAGGCCCTGTATACGCGTGGATGCGGATCCAGCCTCGCAGCAGCAGCTCTCGCGATCGTTACGAACGATCCTCAGAACGATTAGATTACCATACGAAGAAAGTGTCCAGAGAACGTCCCAAGGAGCGTGACTACTCCAGCCGCCACAAACAGAGTCGTCGTTCAGATTCGCCATATACTGAAGACGGCAAAGAAAATGAAACCAGCGACGCAGGGAAGGAACAGCCAAAGACTGAATCCGCTGTGGGGGCCTATTACAAGATAGACACAGACGAGCACAGACGTTCGACAAAGACAGCAGCCAACGAGAAATGCAAGAGAAGGAGAACGTATCCGACTTCGCCAACGATGGATCTTTCTTACATATTTTCAAGTAAATGCAAGAGGAAAAAAAGCATGGCTTCTCCCAGGAAATTGCACCCTCAGGCAGTGCAGTTGCTCCATACATTGTCGCTACGGCCGTGGGCGCCCCAGCTCCGCCGCCCATCTGCGTGGGACGTCGTCGTGGTGCCCAAGTTGCGAGATACCATCAAGAAGAGAGTGGATCCAAAGAACTTCTGGTCCGTTTACCTGAGACTGAAAAAGGCAATTCTGAGTTGGTCAAGTAATCCCACCGGAGACCCAACAAACTGTATTTACCCTACAAAACGGCAAGATCGGCAGACGGTAGATGCTCACAGCCAGAAACATTGATTCATCGCTCGAATTCACAACAGTTTTCGACATTTTGTCTCAATATTAAATTAACAAATTTTGAAAATAAACGAGGGGGAACGCTGTGAACGCTCTACTTTATACTCGGTACTCAGTCAGTATATATGTACATACATATATGAGCGAGCTTAAGATGTACATATGTAATTTATATACACGTTAGCAAAAATGACGAATCTACATACATGTACATGTACAACTACATATACGAGACGTAGAAGTGTGTGCGAGAGAGAGAGGTAATGAGTAAGCGCTTGGCAGGCGTTGCGTAGCGACGGAAATTTCATTGGTTCCTTCTGGCTATAATAATGATCTGATCTGATCCAGATTCGACAATCTGGTAGATGCGGTCATTTCCCATGATTCTGCGTTTTTGATTTTCTCGTATTGGAAAAATTGTGAATTCCACAGATTTTTGTTCTTTGGGGGGGGGCGTGGCAACATTTTTAAGTACACTTGTATTGAAATGTCACAGTAGAGTGGATAGAAAGTTTGGTTGATCTAGCTCCTATAGATCTCTAAGATCACTTCTGGACGAACGAGAGGGAACGATGCCTTTCGAAATGGTTTTCTTCATTGTGCCTATATTAATGATCCGATCTGATCCAGATTCAACACTCTGATAGAAATGGTCATCCTCTATGATTCTGCGTGCGGATAACAACCTTAAGCGCTTTGAAGGGGAGGCTTTTCCTCGATTGAGCGTGGCTCCCACAATGGCCCTACAATATCCGTCTCCGCCTTCGGACTCAATCCGTAGCAATCCAATTCACTTTCGTTTGAAACACTCTTTTCCGTCGCATACAAAATGTATTTCTTCTGGATTCCATTGGACACCATTCAGTCCGCAGATCTTCTGTGGCATGCAGTCCACCCATCTTGCAAAACGGTACAGAGATGGCACGGGTGTATTCCAATTCCAATCATCTCATGTTTGTCCGTCCGAACGGGGTGGGAGTAAAAACTTTCCGGCTCATGTGGTGGCAGGGTGGCAGGAGGAGGTGAGAACAGGGGCTGGGACAAACGAAACTGTGTGAATGTTTCTCGACTGACTTTTGAGTCTACTCCAATAACTATATCTACCCTACTTGGTTTATTGAAGTTAGGGTCAGCCAACACATAGTTTTGCCATTTTGTTTTGTCTATATTGAACGACTTTATAGGCAAAGCTTTCATTAGTTTTGGGAGAATTATTGCTTCAATATTTAGAGGTTTTTTACCAACATCCCGAGTTTGCACAGATAAATTAACTTTGTATTTAGAAGTGCAAGAGTCTGTAGATGACACTCCACTAACCTCGGTGTTGACTCTTTTTCGCGCTAATTTTAATGCTTGCGCTGCTTCCTCTGAAATAATAATACATTGCGAACCACAATCAATTAACGCTCTAAGATTTTCGTAGCCACCATTTACAGCTCTTACTTTAATAATTGCCGTGGCTAAGAACGCTTGTTTTTTTGTCAAACAAGTATAAACATTTTCCCTTTTTTCGTAGGGAATATGTAGCATCGTATGATGGGGTTTTTTACAAATCCCACAAAACATTTCCGATGAGCATTTCTTATACATCTCATGCCTACAGCATCTATTGCATAGGCGGTGTTTTTGTATAGTCTGGCCTCTTTCTATCGGACTCATTCTCTTAAACCTATAGCATTGCATTATTGTATGGCCTGCCATTTTACAAAGCGGACAACTTTCTTTAATACTGCTATTATATGGCACTCCTTTTTTCAACGGCTTCTTCTCTTCCTCCTGCGATGAGTAAAGAGAAGTGTACCGTTGTTCTAGAAATTCCATTACATCGGGTAATCTTTGAATCTCTTTAGTTTTTTTTATATGACTTTCATATAATTGTAATGCATCTTTATTGAATTTTTTCAATATAATGTGCGCAAATATCACATCAACTTCTTCTGTTAATTGTGACTTTAATTTGATAAGATGAATCGCCTCATTTATTGAGTCCGAAAACATCTTAATTTGTTTTGCTGAATCGTTGTCTAGTATTGGTAAATCCAGCAAACGATTCAGCTGATCCGAAAATATTTTTCGCTTATTTTCATACCGCTTGGTCAGCAATTCCCAAGCGGCATTATAATTTTCGACTGGACCTGTCAATAGGTGAGCAACCATACTCCTTGCTTCACCTTTTATAGCCATTTTTAAATATGTAAATTTTAGAGATGTACTCAGACCATCTCTATTATGTATAATCTCACTAAATAATTGTGAAAAACCGTCCCACTCTTTATTTAATCCTGAGAATGTGGGTACTTCTGCCTTTGGAAGAACTGGAAAATCTTCATTTTCTTTCTTAATTCCTGCCTCTTTACTGACGCTACTTTTTTCATTAGTAATATCTTGCATCCTCGTGTTTATGGCTCTTAACAAGCACTGAAATTCAAACTCCAAATCGGCGACCTCATCGTCGAATTTGAAGTTTGACTCATAATTTTTATAATACTCCGTAACATTTTTACGGAGTTTTTTTCTAAGGTATTCCATCCTATCTTTTCTTATTTGGCACTCGCACCAGCCAGCCTGATCTAACTCCTTTTGAGCTTGTTCTAAATGAGATTTTTGCCATTAAAGGAGCGGAAATTTTGTGAAAAACTCGATACCCGATACTCCGTCGATATACATATACTATGTATATACATATGTACATAGTAGTCTTCCGATTTATGCCCCATAGTGCAGTCAGGATTGGGAAATAACGTTTTTAAGTTACATTTGTACGTCATAGTCAGGAGTACATATCAGTGAAAACAATGTCTTAAAGAAAAACGGATCACATATGCTATTGCTACATTCCATACATAGTATACGTTGGTTTTTGTGGCAAAGCATCAAATCACATCACAAATTCATTTCGTTTTCATTGTTCATTGCATCAAGTCTCAGATATTTCTGGAAATTTCTTTGCCTTACAAAAAATAATACAAAATTAAAATGGATCCCCCAAAAGCAAATTTGTGTGAATGCAAATGGAGAACAAGGCCCACTGTCGATGGGAGCACCGGGGAACCGGAGGTCCTCTCTCTGCGAGACTGAGACGAGTATACCCTGGCGGCAGATGGGGCAATGGGATATTCATCTTCCAAATAGTCTCGAATGCACGAATTGCAAAAAAGATGGACGAAAGCATTCGATGGGTCCTAGACGATTCCCAGTTCTCGCAGCAGATGAAACGCTTGGAAATGAGCACGCCATCGGATTGGGAGGGACTTGCAGACTTCTTCCGAATCCGATAGCGTGGTCCTTTCCAATCGTATCATCTGCTGCGAGAATTGGAAATCGTCTTAGACCCATCGCACGGTTTCTTTGGAGTGCGGTCATCTTTTTGGCGATTCGTCCATCTGAGACTATCTAGGATGAGGAATGTCAAATTGACACATTTTCCGCCAGGATATACTCGTTGGCAAAATAGTTAAGTCTCATATTTGCTCACGATTAAGATTTCTATGGTTTTTTCTCTCTCTCTATCTGTCCTGTGGTATAGCTGTTATTTTCCGTTTATCCTCTGTCTACCGATTGATCTATTTTATTTCAATTTTCGAATAACTTATCTGTTTTTCCGCTACATTTGTCCCACTCTCACGCTTCTCTTTGTATCTCTTTCTAGACCGAGAGGGAGAGAATGAGGGTCGGATTACTACCAACGGTGGCTGCTATGAAACTACCAGATTTTCTATGGGCCCTGCCTTGCCACACCACACCCAAATCACAAATACAGTAGTCCTCGAAGAAATCGTCCTTCTGATAAATTCAAGGAAAACACACAATTCCAGAGAAGCAAATATTTACGGCCCAGAACAGCAAACTTGGACGCGTCTACTGATATCAAAATTGTTAACTACAATCGGTAAGTATTTGAAGAGACAGCGAGACAGAGGGGGAGCGATAGAGTGGCTCAGTAGATAAACGTACACACTTTTTCACATTCCAGATCCTACGAAATGTCTGGTCGCCACTCTGAACAGAAGAAGGAAATGCTTACCCAGCAGGCCCTGTATACGCGTGGATGCGGATCCAGCCTCGCAGCAGCAGCTCTCGCGATCGTTACGAACGATCCTCAGAACGATTAGATTACCATACGAAGAAAGTGTCCAGAGAACGTCCCAAGGAGCGTGACTACTCCAGCCGCCACAAACAGAGTCGTCGTTCAGATTCGCCATATACTGAAGACGGCAAAGAAAATGAAACCAGCGACGCAGGGAAGGAACAGCCAAAGACTGAATCCGCTGTGGGGGCCTATTACAAGATAGACACAGACGAGCACAGACGTTCGACAAAGACAGCAGCCAACGAGAAATGCAAGAGAAGGAGAACGTATCCGACTTCGCCAACGATGGATCTTTCTTACATATTTTCAAGTAAATGCAAGAGGAAAAAAAGCATGGCTTCTCCCAGGAAATTGCACCCTCAGGCAGTGCAGTTGCTCCATACATTGTCGCTACGGCCGTGGGCGCCCCAGCTCCGCCGCCCATCTGCGTGGGACGTCGTCGTGGTGCCCAAGTTGCGAGATACCATCAAGAAGAGAGTGGATCCAAAGAACTTCTGGTCCGTTTACCTGAGACTGAAAAAGGCAATTCTGAGTTGGTCAAGTAATCCCACCGGAGACCCAACAAACTGTATTTACCCTACAAAACGGCAAGATCGGCAGACGGTAGATGCTCACAGCCAGAAACATTGATTCATCGCTCGAATTCACAACAGTTTTCGACATTTTGTCTCAATATTAAATTAACAAATTTTGAAAATAAACGAGGGGGAACGCTGTGAACGCTCTACTTTATACTCGGTACTCAGTCAGTATATATGTACATACATATATGAGCGAGCTTAAGATGTACATATGTAATTTATATACACGTTAGCAAAAATGACGAATCTACATACATGTACATGTACAACTACATATACGAGACGTAGAAGTGTGTGCGAGAGAGAGAGGTAATGAGTAAGCGCTTGGCAGGCGTTGCGTAGCGACGGAAATTTCATTGGTTCCTTCTGGCTATAATAATGATCTGATCTGATCCAGATTCGACAATCTGGTAGATGCGGTCATTTCCCATGATTCTGCGTTTTTGATTTTCTCGTATTGGAAAAATTGTGAATTCCACAGATTTTTGTTCTTTGGGGGGGGCGTGGCAACATTTTTAAGTACACTTGTATTGAAATGTCACAGTAGAGTGGATAGAAAGTTTGGTTGATCTAGCTCCTATAGATCTCTAAGATCACTTCTGGACGAACGAGAGGGAACGATGCCTTTCGAAATGGTTTTCTTCATTGTGCCTATATTAATGATCCGATCTGATCCAGATTCAACACTCTGATAGAAATGGTCATCCTCTATGATTCTGCGTGCGGATAACAACCTTAAGCGCTTTGAAGGGGAGGCTTTTCCTCGATTGAGCGTGGCTCCCACAATGGCCCTACAATATCCGTCTCCGCCTTCGGACTCAATCCGTAGCAATCCAATTCACTTTCGTTTGAAACACTCTTTTCCGTCGCATACAAAATGTATTTCTTCTGGATTCCATTGGACACCATTCAGTCCGCAGATCTTCTGTGGCATGCAGTCCACCCATCTTGCAAAACGGTACAGAGATGGCACGGGTGTATTCCAATTCCAATCATCTCATGTTTGTCCGTCCGAACGGGGTGGGAGTAAAAACTTTCCGGCTCATGTGGTGGCAGGGTGGCAGGAGGAGGTGAGAACGGGGGCTGGGACAAACGAAACTGTGTGAATGCTTCTCGACTGACTTTTGAGTTTATTACTTTGTCTTTTTGCCATTAAAGGAGCGGAAATTTTGTGAAAAACTCGATACCCGATACTCCGTCGATATACATATACTATGTATATACATATATGTACATAGTAGTCTTCCGATTTATTCCCCATAGTGCAGTCAGGATTGGGAAATAACGTTTTTAAGTTACATTTGTACGTCATAGTCAGGAGTACATATCAGTGAAAACAATGTCTTAAAGAAAAACGGATCACATATGCTATTGCTACATTCCATACATAGTATACGTTGGTTTTTGTGGCAAAGCATCAAATCACATCACAAATTCATTTCGTTTTCATTGTTCATTGCATCAAGTCTCAGATATTTCTGGAAATTTCTTTGCCTTACAAAAAATAATACAAAATTAAAATGGATCCCCCAAAAGCAAATTTGTGTGAATGCAAATGGAGAACAAGGCCCACTGTCGATGGGAGCACCGGGGAACCGGAGGTCCTCTCTCTGCGAGACTGAGACGAGTATACCCTGGCGGCAGATGGGGCAATGGGATATTCATCTTCCAAATAGTCTCGAATGCACGAATTGCAAAAAAGATGGACGAAAGCATTCGATGGGTCCTAGACGATTCCCAGTTCTCGCAGCAGATGAAACGCTTGGAAATGAGCACGCCATCGGATTGGGAGGGACTTGCAGACTTCTTCCGAATCCGATAGCGTGGTCCTTTCCAATCGTATCATCTGCTGCGAGAATTGGAAATCGTCTTAGACCCATCGCACGGTTTCTTTGGAGTGCGGTCATCTTTTTGGCGATTCGTCCATCTGAGACTATCTAGGATGAGGAATGTCAAATTGACACATTTTCCGCCAGGATATACTCGTTGGCAAAATAGGTAAGTCTCATATTTGCTCACGATTAAGATTTCTATGGTTTTTTCTCTCTCTCTATCTGTCCTGTGGTATAGCTGTTATTTTCCGTTTATCCTCTGTCTACCGATTGATCTATTTTATTTCAATTTTCGAATAATTTATCTGTTTTTCCGCTACATTTGTCCCACTCTCACGCTTCTCTTTGTATCTCTTTCTAGACCGAGAGGGAGAGAATGACGGTCGGATTACTCCGACTTGCTCTCGTGCTTTGCCCGTGAGCTGACTGCTATGAAACTACCAACGGTGGCTGCTATGAAACTACCAGATTTTCTATGGGCCCTGCCTTGCCACACCACACCCAAATCACAAATACAGTAGTCCTCGAAGAAATCGTCCTTCTGATAAATTCAAGGAAAACACACAATTCCAGAGAAGCAAATATTTACGGCCCAGAACAGCAAACTTGGACGCGTCTACTGATATCAAAATTGTTAACTACAATCGGTAAGTATTTGAAGAGACAGCGAGACAGAGGGGGAGCGATAGAGTGGCTCAGTAGATAAACGTACACACTTTTTCACATTCCAGATCCTACGAAATGTCTGGTCGCCACTCTGAACAGAAGAAGGAAATGCTTACCCAGCAGGCCCTGTATACGCGTGGATGCGGATCCAGCCTCGCAGCAGCAGCTCTCGCGATCGTTACGAACGATCCTCAGAACGATTAGATTACCATACGAAGAAAGTGTCCAGAGAACGTCCCAAGGAGCGTGACTACTCCAGCCGCCACAAACAGAGTCGTCGTTCAGATTCGCCATATACTGAAGACGGCAAAGAAAATGAAACCAGCGACGCAGGGAAGGAACAGCCAAAGACTGAATCCGCTGTGGGGGCCTATTACAAGATAGACACAGACGAGCACAGACGTTCGACAAAGACAGCAGCCAACGAGAGAACGTATCCGACTTCGCCAACGATGGATCTTTCTTACATATTTTCAAGTAAATGCAAGAGGAAAAAAAGCATGGCTTCTCCCAGGAAATTGCACCCTCAGGCAGTGCAGTTGCTCCATACATTGTCGCTACGGCCGTGGGCGCCCCAGCTCCGCCGCCCATCTGCGTGGGACGTCGTCGTGGTGCCCAAGTTGCGAGATACCATCAAGAAGAGAGTGGATCCAAAGAACTTCTGGTCCGTTTACCTGAGACAGAAAAAGGCAATTCCGAGTTGGTCAAGTAATCCCACCGGAGACCCAACAAACTGTATTTACCCTACAAAACGGCAAGATCGGCAGACGGTAGATGCTCACAGCCAGAAACATTGATTCATCGCTCGAATTCACAACAGTTTTCGACATTTTGTCTCAATATTAAATTAACAAATTTTGAAAATAAACGAGGGGGAACGCTGTGAACGCTCTACTTTATACTCGGTACTCAGTCAGTATATATGTACATACATATATGAGCGAGCTTAAGATGTACATATGTAATTTATATACACGTTAGCAAAAATGACGAATCTACATACATGTACATGTACAACTACATATACGAGACGTAGAAGTGTGTGCGAGAGAGAGAGGTAATGAGTAAGCGTTTGGCAGGCGTTGCGTAGCGACGGAAATTTCATTGGTTCCTTCTGGCTATAATAATGATCTGATCTGATCCAGATTCGACAATCTGGTAGATGCGGTCATTTCCCATGATTCTGCGTTTTTGATTTTCTCGTATTGGAAAAATTGTGAATTCCACAGATTTTTGTTCTTTGGGGGGGGCGTGGCAACATTTTTAAGTACACTTGTATTGAAATGTCACAGTAGAGTGGATAGAAAGTTTGGTTGATCTAGCTCTTATAGATCTCTAAGATCTCATCTGGACGAACGAGAGGGAACGATGCCTTTCGAAATGGTTTTCTTCATTGTGCCTATATTAATGATCCGATCTGATCCAGATTCAACACTCTGATAGAAATGGTCATCCTCTATGGTTCTGCGTTTTTAGTTTTGCCGCATCTTCAAAATTTCGTTGCTCTAGCTTTTATAGTCTCTGAGATTTAGGCGCTAATGAAGACGGAGGACGGACAGAAGGATCGACAGACAGACAATGCTATATCGACTCGGCTATTGATGTTGATAAAGAATATATATACTTTATGGGGTCGGAAACGCTTCCTTCTGGGCGTTACACACATCCACTATCACCACAATTCTAATATACCCTTATACTCTTCGAGTACCGGGTATAAAAAAGGTAACCTAACCTCAACATGCTTTTAGGCTCTGATCCGTCCTTTCCTTACGGGTCAAAGAAAATTTCCATGTAAGCCAAAGTCGAAGCTATTCAAATCATCTATTGATTTACTGGAACAATCGATATATTTGTTGAATATTTTCCTTTATAATTAATGCATGTACATATGCACTATGGGAAAAATCTTTAATAATTTTGTGGTTGTTGTTGTTTTAGACTGATTGTTCCAATGGCAGCCATATGATATGATGCTGCGATCCGTCTGGTTTTTATACATCAACTTATTATAAACTTATAAAGATGTTGTGCTAAGTTTCAAGCCTCTACCTCAACTCGAAATATTTTTGTGGTGGGTTGGAGGCACTCCAAGTGGGAGGCACATACGCAAGTACCTCTTGTCGTAATTTCTCTCCGGAGTTGAAGTTTTCAAAAAAGAAACTAAAACAAGAAAGCGATGAGAACTAAGGTATACGATTCAAGAAGTGTTGAGTGAGAAAATACAGTTAGGTAAATAATTATTTATTTGTCGAATCGCCGAGTGGGCGATAACGTGGTAGACCACCTTTTTTAATTATGTGTATACATATACATATGTACATATGTACAATATACATATAACATTAATCAACTTTTTCCTTAGGCATTGATTTCTGCTTTCCGATGATCGAAAACCACAAAAATGTTAGCTATAATTATTCCATTTGTTAAGCAAATTCATTCTTGGTATAAACTCATTGGAGGATCGATTCTAAATATCCTTTTTTTTGTGCTGTTGCACCTCCTTAATCTTTAGTTTGTGTTGCGATACATATGCATCTTTTACTCATTGGTTACTCATAGTTACTAATCAATATATATATATATACCTATACATATATGTACATATATAGTCACTATGAGTAGCCAATGAGTAAAAGATGCGTACATATGTATATATATATACATATTAATTAATAACTATGAGTAGCCAATGAGTAAAAGATACATACATACATACATGTACATATGTATTCGGCTCTATATAGCAGAATCAATTATTAAGCAATGGAATTGGTTTTTATATTTCTCTAATACATTTTAACGTTTCTATGTTATATTCTTAAAATTATTAAATTTTTCTCACTGCTTTTAGATTTATTAATTCGGTTATTTGGTTATTAATATGGCCAGATCTTAAGGATTCTTAAATAAAGTCGCTAATAGACGTATGTATGTATGTATGTATATATGTATGTATGTATGTATGTATGTATGTATGTATGTATTTGCTTGATTGTCTTTCGGAGTGCATATAAAATATCGCATGATTGTCATGGGAACCACCCGGCAGCCGGCAATCTACGATTGATTTTTGATTACCATATTCGATGGATTTCGTCTTGGAACTTTTGCGGGAGGTTTATGGTGGCCACCCCCCACCTGATAAGGCATAGCATTATATGTATGATTAGATTGGAGCGGGTCATATGATCGTATTGGGAGACGTTAGCGGAAAGTTATGGAGTAATTGAACACATAATCTATTTTAAATGCATAGGCGTTTGTTTTGTTTATTACAAAATGACATTACAATAAATACATAATATTTCAACAACGATTCAGATGCATCCAGTAGGTAGTAGGTAGTAGTAGAAGGTTAATAAGAAAAGGTCACATATCAAATAATAGGTCTACAGCTACGTATACAAAAATGCACAGCTTATTCGGACTGGGCGGTGTACTTCTTGTATACCTCGATATAGTATGCCTTGGCATCGTCGATGGTCAGACCAGCCTTGCTCTTCCAGGCGTTGTAGCGAGCCTTCTTCTCCTCATCCTCGGGCTCCTCGATGTTGCAGTCACCGACTGTGGCCTGCTTGTAATAGCCATAGAACTCCAGGAAATCCTCCTTGGTTGGGGGGTTCTTCAGGGACTTGGCCTTCTCAACGATCTCCTCAAACTGTGTGTGCAAATGCAAAGAATGAATATGAATTTCCTTGCAAATGTTGCATATGCATCGCGTATGCGTATAGGTTAAAACTTACGGTCAGCATGTTGCAAATTTGTTGCTGTGGGTTGTGGGAAACAAAAACAAACTGTGTGGATCGTGCCACGGACACTGTTATATATTGGCGAACATAGCTCATGCTTTTTGGTAATCTTATCATAGTCCCGTCCCCAGCTGCAATAGTAGTTCCCACTTGGGCTTATCATAAAAGGCTCCCTATGTACGATTGTATTTTTGGGGGTGGAGTGCGGCTGGAGTGCGGCTGGAGTGCGCTTGCCGGTAATCGGCGAAAGGCGAAGGGAGAGTTCCACTGAATTCCCGTCAAAATATATAATTAGTCAGCTGCGGGGCTGTGGCTTATCAGAGCCGACAAGTATGCTCTTGCACTTGCCAAAAAAAAAAAAGATTGAATCAGTTATGTATCAGGCCCGAGTATATGCATGCCCATAGGCACATACATACATACATATGTATGTATATTTATGCTATCTGCTTGATTGATACGACTAGACGGCCCTAAAATTCGGGGCGGGGGTTACATTCAACATTTAACACTCACAAAATATAACCAGAAGTCTGGATAACGCTTGTCTACTTCTACTTCTACTTTTACCCATAACTCTTGTGAGTCAGAGGCTGTCTATCAGACCGAAGTCGAATGTTCTAATATTAGTGATAATAATTATAATGCGGCCAACATTGGCCAACAGATAGTACTATCTTGAAAGGCTTTTAAAGTTTCCCAAAATATTAATTAAGCGATTCGAAGGGAGTCTTAGAAGATAGAAGATACACATTTGACTAATGCCATATCCAAATTAATTAAATTTCCTAATCCCATTCGCCCGAAGTCAGTCGCTATAAAAGTCAGATGCGAGGTGGCTAAAGTCATCATTTAGTATCACCAATAACCCAAGCAACATGGTCAGTTTCGAGGAAGCCGCCGAATTAGCCAAGAACTTCTCCAAGAAGCCCAGCGACTCTGAATTCCTGGAGTTCTACGGCCTCTTCAAGCAGGCCACCGTTGGCGATGTGAACATCGAGAAGCCCGGCCTTCTGGATCTCAAGAAGAAGGCCATGTACGAGGCCTGGAACGCTCAGAAGGGTCTGTCCAAGGAGGCTGCCAAGGAGGCTTACATCAAGGTCTACCAAAAGTACGCTCCCAAGTACGCCTAAACGCAACGTTTTAGGATTAATCTAAAAGGATAAAATAAACTCGAAATCTTACCACAAAAATCAAAGACAACCGACTTCCATTTCGTGCGATTGTGCGCCCTTTAGAAGGCTGCCTCCGACTGGGGCACGGTCACGGCGGCGGCAATGAGGGGCTTGGCCTGGCCAGCCTTCATTAGCATGACGCGAACCAGGGAGTTGTCCAGTGTGAGGCTGGCAGGTGGGAGTTTGTCCAGGGGATCCAGCACAGCAACCACTTCGAAGTCAACGCGCAAGGGGATGCCCGGCAGGACACTTGGCAGCTTGGCCAGGGTCTGTTGTATGGTGTAGTGGCGTCGATCCGCGTGGAGTAGAACCATCAGATTGGAGGCCATCTTGAACGTCGAAAGGTTCTGCACGGTGAGGTAGAGGCGAAAGGCAGGCCCACTGCCGCAAACCTCCGCCGAAAGCTTGACGGGAGCGTGCGTCAGATCGCCGGATATCGTGCTCTCCGACGAGTTGATGGCGTCGATGGTGGCCCGGGCTGCCGTGTGCCTCAGACGCCAGAGCTCCACCTGAAAGCTGCCATAGGTTGCTGAAAGCAAGAGAGAGGTTAATGCAGCGAAGGTGAAGTCACAAGATGGAAACCGCTCTCACCTTTCGCCTGCTGCTTCTCCCGGGCCGCCTGCTCCACAAATATGGAGCTCTTTTTGGGCTTATCCAATATCGAGGCGCCATCAGTGAGTGTGCGGTCGCTAGCACCCGGCCGTTTGCCTGCCAAGGCCTCCGCTTTCGGCTCGAAGCGCGATACGCGGCGCAATATCTTGACAATCATCTGGCCCGACTGCGTGACAAGAGTCAGCACGTGATCCTCCATGCCCATGCGCCCGTACAGCATTGCATCCACCGTCTCTTCCAGCACGAACTCGTCCACCTGATACCGCTGGAGGAAAAACTTGACGGCGCCTCCCTTCAGGGCAACGGCCACCAGAGTGATGCCCAGATGTGTCATGGTCAGCGGCAGAATGCAGACGGGCAAGGAGTCCAGCTGCACCTGGTAGAGCAGCTTGCCCCGCTTCGAGTAGCACTGGTAGCGGTTGTCCATGGTCGAGGCAAGTATCGTCTGATCAATGGGCAGCAGCAGCAGACCCGTCAGCGGGGCGCTGAGCTTGCAAATCTCCTGTCCTTCGCTGTTGGACTTGCGCAGCAGATAGACACCACCGTTCCTTGTGGCCACCACAATGCAGAAGTCCGTTTCATAGGTGCCCTGGACGGAAAGCAGGCTGGGGACAGCCGTCTGATAGCTGCAGGTCTTGCCCTTGTACACCAGGTTGAAGCCCTGGGGCTCCAGTATGAATATGTGGCCAGTGTCCGTGGCCAGCACCAGGTGGGAGGGGGGATTGGCATCGCTGGAGACGCGTTTTATGCAGCACATGATCACAATGCTGCCTACCCGCCCCACAGGCGAGTCCCGGTGCGTGTTAATAAATGGCTGAAAGGAAATCCGTGACGATATTGGTTGGAAAAATCGACATCCAAATCGGGGAAATGGGGAAGACTCACAGCACGCTCCGCCTCAGTCAGTTGCAGCAGGCGCTGCGATTTCCTCGAAAGCTTGGCGTGGTCGATGCCCTTGAGCGACTCCAGTAGGGCGTTGTGGGTGTCGGCCTGCACGACGGGTAGCTTGCGCCAGACCTCCAGCTCCAGGTCATCGGAATCGAGGGCGGGAATGGTGTACTTGAAATAGGGCTTCAGGTGCCGGTAGAACAGGACGGACTCGGCAATGGCCACAGCAATGACTGTGCCAAGCAAGGGAATGAGAACAGGGCCACCTTATGATGTTACGACATACGCACCCGGCGTCTTTGGCTCTGTTTCGTCGATGTAGAGGCTCTCAATGGCAGTCGGTATGCCCGGCAGTGGCTGCTCGTGCTTCAGTTTTAGACCTCGAAACACCTTAAGGGTGGCGCTCGGCTCGTGGGCCTCGTCCTCCAGCGAAATGTCGGCTGCCAGCAGTCGGATATATCCATCGCACTGGACGTCGCTGAGCGTCATGCAGCTGGACAAAGTTGTCAGACGCGGATTTTCATCCTCCGTTTCCACATGGAGCCAGTTTGGAGCACCACCAGCCATTCCGTTGATCAGTCGCAGAAAACTCTTTACGGGGCAGTGTGAAAATGAACAGATGATTTAATAATTTCTGCCAGGAGCTTTGTTTTGGCTTTCGGCGCCCTAGCAACGGCGCCAGCACATTTGAAATTCCTATCGAGGTATCGATATCGCTAGCCAGTCAAAGGCAGAGTTGCCAACTCAGCTATTATTGATGTAGCATATTTGTAGTTACAGTGTAGTTGCCATGTAGGAAAGGGACTTATTTGTTGACCTTCCTTCTTTAAACCTTATTTTAGACCGAATCCAATGAACGGAGTTTTTAAAATTGGACAATCTTAAAGAAAATTGTTTCATCAATCGTATACAATTATGTGGTCAGGCTTCAGTATCCTATTTAGCTAGTAATATTAAACAGAATATCAAAATCGAGGAATATGATTTTCGTTGGTATTTTTGCGGTATATTTTTTGTAATGAGATCGTTCTGTTCGGTATATTTCTGACGGTCAGACGGTATATTCTATTGATAATTCCGCGGTCACACTGCAGGCAGCTGTTTTCAGTTTTTTCCAGCCACCCACCACCCACAGCCACCCACCACCCAATGCTGGCGTCCTTTTTTTCTTTGTGCGGCCAAAATTAATTGGTAAGTTTTGGCAGAGACCGCTGGTATCTGCCCCTGGATTTTTATAGTGTATACACATTGCTGAAATCGTGCCGTGTTTTTTTTTTGCCGACAGCTTTAGAAGATGTTGTGCTATCTGAAAGGCTTGCGCCGTAGTAGCCATACTCGTACGCAGCTGTCAGCCGTTGCCGGTGAGATCTACCGGGCATATTTCGAAGAGCTAATCACAGCAGAAGGACCAAGTACGAGTATATATCCCGCCGCCACGCCGCTGCTCCAAAGCTTCGATGTGGCCTGTAGTAACCGGAAAATAGCCATAGGGCTTTCGGACGATGATGTGTGGATCTTTGGCTACGGGTCGCTGGTGTGGAAGGCGGACTTCCCCTACATCGACCGCCGGCGCGGTTTTATACATGGATTCAAGAGGCGCTTCTACCAGCACAGCATCGATCACCGCGGAACGCCGGATAAGCCGGGCCGGGTGGTGACGCTGCTACCCGGCGATCCCGCTGTGGATCGGGTCTACGGCGTGGCCTACCGCATTGCTGCCAGCCAGAAGAATGCGGTGCTCGGTCACCTGGACTACCGCGAAAAGAACGGGTACGAGCGCTGCAGTCTAGAGTTTCACGAGTATCTCTCCGAAACGGAGCCCATCCAGGTGATCATGTACGTGGCCACGCAAACCAATGACTCGTACGCCGGTGACGTGTGGCAGGTGCCGTGCATAGCCAGGCAAATATTCACCTCTGCCGGACCCAGCGGCCCCAATCGAGATTACCTCTTTAACTTGGCCCTGGCCATGGAGCAACTGTTTCCCGGTGCTGTTGACGAGCACCTCACGGAGCTGGTGGCCTGTTTAAGGCGCCTCATCGAGCAGGACGAGCCAGAGTTGCTGCAGCGTGCCCTGCACGAGGAGATAACAAACATCCTCAGCGAATCTGTCAGGGAGGCGGTCAGGGAGGATGAGTCCATCGATTATGGGGCGACTTCGCGGCGGCTGGAGGCTCTGCACCGCAGCTGCCAAAAACCTGGCTGGCGGGAGCCACTTCTTGATATGCAGTTGAAACGGCAGAGCCACTTACCAACTTCCTAACGCCCTGAAGAGCACTTTAATCGCATCCACTAGACAATTTTTTTTTATTTATTATTGTTAGATATTGTATATGTGTGTTGTTGTGTCCATTCCAAATGTTACCGTGAATACATGTCGCCAGTTTGGGCGGAAGATCTGTGTAAATCTGAGCTGATAAGCCGCAACGGACTATTTATGAAAGTTCAGTTTGAATTGATACCAGCTGACGGGTGATTTACAGCAGGCTAGTTCGATAGTTTTACTCTCGAGTATCGATGCTTTAATATCTTCAATACCTTGCGACATAGTCAAATGACGCGTCAGTGTGGGATATTGATATTCGTAACTGTTAATTATTTGTTGAGGCCATTAAAATCAATCGGAGAAAAAACCTCGTTTCTATTGAAGGTACACCAGTATCGATATGATGAAAAAATGATATTAATGGACGCAACCTCGTTGTCCTAACACACCTTGAAGAATTCATGTAGATATTATTACTTCTACCCCTGCATCATCCAATTCTTTGAATAGATCCGAAAGTCATAAACTAATTTATAAATAATACCCTTCAATGGAATTTAAATATCAGAGATTAATTAATTCGAGATCAACATTAAACTTAGTCGGTGTTTGAAGACCAGAAGACATTGTAGTTCTTATTTAGGAACATAAGTTCTTGTATCATCATCTGTCTCAGCGTTCAAATTCCCATCTGTCGAATATACTATATCAGAATATATTTAAATACTGTTGATACATGCATATAAATTGCATTTAAAACAAATAAAACCATGCTAATTAAAACATGTGGTTACACAAAAACACGCATTTCGTTTTAATTCAAGGTTTTTTGCCAATAATTTGCTGGAAAACTCTTAAGAGCATTTTTTTGTTAATTTCAAATTAAAACTTACATTTTAAATATTTATCCATAGCTTAACTTCACACTTTGTTCACTTTTTTTCCACCAATAATGTTCTCTTGTGTATACGTATCTTTTTGAATTTTGAAACTCAACCAAATTGCAAAAAAGACGATGTTTGAAAAAAATATCGATATTTTGTTACCGTACTTGTTGGGACATTTTCTGGGACTTTTTGAGGGATTTTGTGGAAGCAACATTATCCCAACAATTTCCTTTTGCATCTCAACAATTTCCCTTACATTTCACTCTCACCTACGTATTTTACCGTTAGCAGCATTTTTTTGTATGGGCCAGCAACATGTGTCGCGAATCGAGCGACATTGTCCCACAACATTTGCATGGAATTGCAACATTTTCATACCCTTTAGGACCTGGATATTATAGAATTTAGGAAAAGTTTGTTTTACTAGGCACCAATTAGTAAGTAAGTCTCTATCTCAGAAAATTTTACGGCTTTTGGTATTTTTATAAAGACTGAAAATGGGTATCGGGATCGCTTTGTTAATAATAATAAATTCATCAAATGCATTATTGGGTCAAAAAATGTAGATATGTGCAAAATGCACTATTAATTACGTTTTAAAGCATCTGGAAAAAAATAATTTTAACATTAGTCAAATAAAAAGGGTATAAATATGTCCATACCACCGATTAAGTTTCCAATTGACGTGACATTTCATGCTCACTTACGTTTTCTTACGTCGCATTTCATGCTCACTTTATACCTTGGCTTAAACGTCATTTTAGAAACAATCTAAAAAAAAGAGTCACTAAACTTAACTAATCTTGTAGACAATTGATTCATCAATCGTATAAAATTATGTCCTCAAGCCTGAGGGTCCTAGTTAGCTAGGAATATTAAACGGAATATCAAATTGGAAAAAATTTTAAGTTTAGGGGTGTCTGGCAAAAAAATCGATGTTTTGAAAAAACTATCGATGTCTGCAGTTAGGACCCAAATATCGATTATATCGATGTTAACATCGATGTTTCTCCAGCTCTAGTCGTGTCTGTTTTTCTGCGCGTTTTGAGAACGGATTTTCGCCTTTGTTTTTTTGTTTATCGTGGACATCGTGGACATCGTGGCCAATAGCAATTGCAGGGCAATGCATTAACTAATTGGTCAAGCGTGACAACTGTCAACGTCAACCTGTCTGTCCGGCGCGGCCACCTACGGAGGAAGGAATTTGCCATGAAACAGGTGGGCGCTGTGCGACGGTCGGTCGGTCGGTCGGTTGTGTAGTGGACTGGCTCTGGGACTGGGGTGGTCACCTTCAGAGGGGTGTGTGGGTGTTGGATCTGCTTTGCTCTTCTTTTGTGGTTGGTGCTGATGATATTTTGCTGACGATGATGTTATATTGGGTTTGTTTTTGTTTTTTTAATGTGCATATGCAAATTCTTTTGTTTTGTTGCTGGCAACAATTATTGTACGCAATACGTACGTCGTGCATATGGTAGTGTGAGTCCTACTGTGTGTGTGTGTGTTTGTGAGAGTATGACAACATGTTTGTATTTGCGTATTAAGCGAATAACTGTTGTTGACGAAGCAATTCTTCAAGCCGGCCATGCACTGGCCAACCCCAGCCCAAGCACTCCTTCAGATGAATCACTTAAACAAGAGTAGAGTCAATCTTTGACGTTGACATTACTCCACACTACACACACCCACATGCTCTATCATTCGCCACCGCTTATCAAACAAGAGCTGGCTATTATATATGTGTGTGATTGTGTGCGTGTGTGTGCATATAATGTATATCTTTATCGTTATACGCGCTCTTCTGTAGCCCAACAAGTTTCTTATTAGTGGAGATTGGGGATTCGCCAAAAGATTATGTACATTATTCATATGACGCAAGAGTCTTTCTGCGCGCGTTGTTCCTTTTATTGCATACTTTGCTGAGTTATTGATAACGGTCGTCGTCGTCCTGGTGCCTGGCTGCCGCCCCCGTCAGTTTGTGTGTTTGCGTGTGAGTGCGTGCTCGCTTAAAGGACATTTAGCACATTTCCAGGCATAACTCATTTCAATTTCAATGCAAATTTCCACAACATATACACACATACATACGAGTATGTTTATATACATACATATACAGTCGTGTTTGTAGGTGGGGCGTATTTACATTTTAGCAGATTACATTTTTTAGTATGTATGGGTATGTACGTGTACGTGCACCCCATTCCATCCACCCTTCTTTAAACAGATTCCCCGTCTTCCGTCTTCACACCCGAACTCAGACTCACACCCACACACACACACACACATACACTCAACCACCCACAACAAGTATCGATTCCTAGGGTTGCCAAGCAGTGCCTAAATCTAGGCCTAGAAATCAAAGCCAGCAGGACAACCCTTAAACTCTTTGCTGCTTCTTTGCATAACCACCAGGAAGGATGTATGTGTGTGTTTGTGTGTGTGCGTGTGTACGAGTATACATATGTATGTATGCCCATATACATACACGTGGGGGAAAATGCTCGGAAACCAATTTCCCAACCATTTAGTTCAGTTTTCGGTGAAGAGCGTCCAGACGCGTGTCCCCGTAGCTAGGAGTAAACCCTCTCAAAAAACCATCCATTTGGCCATAAAAACAATTTAAGAAATTTAAGAGAAAATCACGAATCAAAGACGTCCCTGCTCTCAACCGTCTCCAGATGTTTCGCAACAGTAAATTGTGTAAATGTCCAGAAACTAGCTGTAATTTGAGTTTGGTTGGGTCCAAGCAGTGGGGCAGAGCGAGAGAAGGAGTGTGTGTGAGTGTGTGTGTGCTGCCTCTGCTGCTGGTTCTGCTCCTGCGCTGCCTCAACAAATTTTACAGTTGTGTGGGTGTGTGTGTGTGTGTATGTGTGTTCGTGTCATGTGACCGCGCGCGCAAAACATTTTGCATTGTTTTTGCTACGTTCTGCTCACGTCGCTGTTCTGCTGTTCCTTCTGCTGCTGCTGCTGCTGTGCTGCTGTCCTGTACGCGAAATTATTTTTTGGGGGCGCCTAGCGTAAGCATGCGCAATGGCCCCCACAATCTGGCGCTACTACACAGCGCTCACATGTTAGCCTCTGCTGCTGCTGCTGTCCCCGCACACGTGTGCAGAAGAAGTCCACGAGATAATATATTTAAGGCGAGGTTTAATCCAATCCAATTTTCGCTGTTGTGAAGTGTGGCGCATTAAGAATTGGCCAATTGCAATTCCGGAGGATCAGCTAGTCCATACGGTTAGTTCAGTCCTTGTGTGCCTGTTCCGTTCCAGTGCCATTTGGGGATAGTGTGTGTGTGTGCGAGGGAGTGCGTCCTGCCTGTCCTCGTCCTAGTGTGAGCATCCCCTCTATGTGTCTCTCTCGGGCGCGCTCTCACGGTCGCACTCTCTGGGCAGAAGAGGTGCAAATGCCTTCGCACTGGCAGCACACACTCTGCCAGGAGTAGCAGCAGCAGCAGAAGCACCAGCAGCAGCAGCAGCAGAATTGGCACCAGCCTCACAGTAGCCAACTGACCAGCTAACCAGAAGCTTATTTTTTTGTTGTCTCTCTAGCATTGAGATCCCCTGTAATCTCGCACTGAGAACCAAAGAAACTAGAAATAAAAAACGGCTATAGAAAAGCCAAAGAATAAGCACCGTTAACGGCGCGCGCGATTCTCTCACTCGATATTTTCTTGTGCGTGTGTGCGTGTGGTGTGGCGTGTGGTGTGGTGTTTGGTGTGTGTAGAAAATCAATTGGCAGAAATTTCGATTCAATTTTTTGTTAGTTCCTTTCCCTCTGTGAAGTAACATCTTCCTTCCTTCCTCCCTTCCCCCACCTGGACGCACAGTAGATGCTGTAGAACACACCAGAGCTAACAAGAAAAGGCTGCTAAAGTGCGTTCCACCCACCAATCACCTTGTTAATGGTGGACCATCAATTGAAAGAAAGCGAAAGGAAATAATATTCCTTATTGTCGTTACACTTTTTTTGTGGCAGTGCATACTCTACTATTAGATGTGTGAGTGGCAAGTGTGAGTGCAGCGGGCAGCGTGCGCGGAGAGGAGAGGAGAGATGATGTAGTTTAAAAAAACAACAAATATGTGAGTAGCAACAAGCAAGGAATCAGTAACGGTAACGGTACCCCCCCTAACAGTACCCCTATGTTCATGTGTGTAAAAAAAAAAAAAAAATCTGTAAATCGAGGTTATCTATACGCACACACGTACAGTGAGCAAGTGCTGAGGGGGGAGGGGGGAGAGGGACCGAGGGAGTCGAGTGAGAGCGAGAGGGACATGCTTACGTACACATATATACATACACAGATTTGGGCAGCAGCATCCTACTCCCCTACTCTCCTTCTCTCTCTTTCTCTTTCTCCTCGTCGTCGTCTTCCTCTTCTTCACACTCACTCACTCTCACTCCCCCCAACGGTGGCATTTTAATCATCATTAGGAGGGGGGGGGAGAGGTTATGGCAGCGACGGCACACTGTCATTATCACCCCCTCCCTTCAACCACTGGGCTGGGGCTGTGTCTGTGGCTGGTGCTTGTGCTGGGGTAGGGATACGAGTAGGTCCGTCGTCGGTCAGGCGCCATGTGTAAGCTCTCTCTCCCCTCGCTCCCATCCCAGCGATGTTTGTTATGCGGGAATTAAATTTAAAGTATGGCAACGATTTGCTTTTCACTTTCCTGTATGACTCCTGGGCCTGCCTCCCCCCGGTCAAACCGACTCGTTCTTTTTCTTTTTTTTACTGTTGCGCTCATTTGTCCTGCCGACCCAGCGACCTATACACACACATATACCAAAAGTGTGTGTGTGTGTGTGTGTATGTGTGTATGCCTACTCACTTGCGTGTTTATGTGTGTGAGTTTGTTTGTCAAAGCGTAAACAATTGCAAAAAAAAAGTACAAAAAAAAAGCAAAGAAAAAAGGAGAAACAACGGCAAAAATAACGGGGGAAACATGAAAGGAAAGCTGACTCAAACACGCGACTATATGTGTGTGTGTGTATGTGTGCGAGAGTGTGCGAAAAAAAATCGATTTGTGTGCCATCAAAAAGTGCATATATAGGCAGCCCATATATCTACATATATCCATATATGGGTATCTATGGCATACACGTGTCTCTCTCTCCCTCTGTGTGTGTGGGTGTGTACGGCGTGCTGAAGGGGCACTCATTCGTTGTGCAACATAATGTTGCAAACAGCGAAACGAATCGAAACAAAACGACTTTCAATTAACAAACAACAATCGTTTGGGGTGGTGATGGGAAAAGAGGGAGGCCATTGACAAAACAGAAATCCATTTAACCTTTGAATTGAATGCAAGTACCAGATTGATTTCATTCTGGACCCCCCCCCCCCTACCCCCACCCCGCACTTCCCCACTTCCCCACTCCCACAATGCAACACAGCGGGTGGGTTCAGTGGGTTACTGGGTGGATGCAAGGGAAGCAAAGTGCTGGTGCTCATGGGGGCAATCTTAATTAATCAACGTGTCCCTGTCCCAGTCCCAGTGCCATTCCCATTCCCATTGCCAAAGGCAAGGGGCAGAGACAGAGGGAAAACAGAAATCAAGGTTTATGTAATCCCCTGGCACTCAACAAAAAAAAAAAAGAGAAAAGAAATGAACAGAACAGAACAGCAAAAAACACTCTCGATAGACAATCGAAATGCAGTTGTGTGTGTGTGTGTGTGTGTATGAGAGTGAGTGTCTTAAATGCTATCGATATCGGAAGGGGAAATCAGGATAAATGTAATCCGAACAAGATTACTCTCTATCTCTCTCTTGAATAAAGCTTTATATATTTTTCCGTTTTCTTTCTTCTCGATTGCAGCTATCAATTCAACTATTGCTAACCTAGTTTCACTCCCCAACAAAAGAATCAAAGAAGAAATACCAGCGCAGAGCAGCTCTGGCTACACTTCAAATACTAAATAAAGATCTACCAAATATTAATTGCCAACAACAGCAACAACTGGAAGAAGCACTTATCTAGGAAATCATTCTCGGAATTCAAATCCAAATCAAAGCGTGATCCAAAAGCAAAAGAAAGGCCAACATTTTTTCGGTACTCCTCGCAAGCTGAATCCTTTCCCTCCAGGCACAACACACCTCTACACCAAAAGGCACCAACTCTGTCCACAGCCAGCTCTAGTCCCAACTTGCAACCTCTCCGACTCTAACTCAACCCGGTAAAACGCTAGAAATAAAAAGAAACCACTTGCGGAAACCACCCACTCCTTAGCTAGAAAGAGAGAGATATATATATATAGAGAGAGCGAGAGAGAGAGAGAGATCCAGAAGAGTGCAGAAGTACAGAGAGAAGAAGAAGACGGAGTGTGATAGAGGAGGCAAAGGAGGACGACTCATGTTAGAAAAATGAAAAAGTTCACATTTAAAGGAGTTCTAGATGGATTTCGACAAAGCGTTCAGCCCCAAGCCACACGACAGGAGCAGGAGATCCAAGAGCAGCTCAAGGCCGATCATTTCACATTGAAGAAAGTAAGATATAGATAGAAAACAAATGCTAATGCTTCCTAACCCAATCATATATACCGATCAACCCCAAAAAGTGAGCAGACATCGCGACATGGCATCTGTTGCAGCTAGCGGGTGTTTTATCTGGTAGCTGTACCCTTTTGAATCTATCATAAGACACACGCGGCTATGACCGATGCCCAAACCATCCAAGATTCAATAATCAGTAACCACACCTACCCCTGCCCCCCAGTGGAACTCCCCATCTGGAAACACCATCTATTCATTCCATCTAACGCTCTTAATCTCTACCCTCTCTATCTCTCTCTCTCTCCCTCTTCACAGACCTTTCGCCATGGCTTTCCGTACTCGCCCACATCCTTTGCCTTCGATCCGGTACAGAAACTAATAGCGATTGGGGACAAATCGGGCTACATTCGCATGTAAGTCCATCCATACTTTTTTGTTCTTTTCTCTGTAGCCCGTTTCTAATTGGAAAAACCCATCTGTTTCTGTTGCTTTGTTTGAATCGAATGTAGATTGGGAAAACCTGGCGTCGATGCCCATGCCAAACACGAGGGCGAATCCGAGTGCGCCGTGCTCTTTGCCCAGTTCCTGGTCAATGAGGGGGCCCTCGTCACCGTCACCGCCGATGACACCATACACTTGTGGAGCATACGCCAAAAGACGCCGCGCATTGTGCAAAGTCTGAAGTTTCAGCGGGAACGGTAAGTCCTACCTACGAACCATCGAAGGGATGATTGGATTGGATTAAATTGGATTGATTGGTTTTAGCTTTTCAATTAGCGATTGATAAATGCCTTGTTGTACATATTCTTTATGATCAGATGTCCATAAAGCAAGAATAGTATAGAACATAAAGCAGTTCTTGTAAATTTTAAATTAATTCGAAAGCTGAACGCTACCATTAACTAACTGATGAGTCAGTACGAGTACGAGTACGAGTGTAGTATTACTATTTCTCTAATAATTCCTTCAATTAAAACAAACATCATTACCGTTGAGAATATGAACGCGAACCTTAGGTCAATTGATATTTCATTGAATTCGTTTACGAATGAAATATATCGAATTAAGATCATTCTTTAATTGTTCTTTCAATAGTTCATTTACTTGTACAAAATACGTATGTAAATATTCTATATTCTCTTTTGAATCTATACATACATACAGAAATATGTAACGAATGCATATCTATTAGTTATTTGTTAATCAAACAATACAGTAAATTAAATTCAGGGGGGGGTCCATTAGTAATAATTGATGTCATTCATTATTGAAACGCACGAGTACGTGTTTGCTTACGTTTTTTATTTACGTTTATTTCCATATTGCAGCGTGACTTGCATACACTTGCCCGTGGGCAGCAAATGGCTGTACGTGGGCACTGAGAAGGGAAACATACACGTTGTTCACATAGATACATTTGCACTTAGTGGATATATTATTAACTGGAATAAAGCAATTGAAGTGTAAGTACGACTACGAGTACGAGTAGCAGGAGGAGTTGGAGTCCTTGATTATATGCTTTCCATTTTCGTGCAGGGTTAGAACTAGTCATCCAGGTGCTGTGATTGCGTTATGTGATAATCCATTGGATGCAAACAAGGTGAGTACTTGCGAGAGCTGTGTACTGTGTGCATTGGATATCCGTACTGATTTGATTTTTTTTTTCCGTAAACCTAGTTGCTTATTGCATTTGAGTGTGGGCTGCTTGTGTTGTGGGATCTGAAGGCGAAATGCGCTGAGATACGATGGCAGGCAGCCGAGGCTGTCAAGTCCCTGGCCTGGCACTACGAGGGCAAGTACTTTGTATCATCGCACACGGATGGCTCCATTTGCTCGTGGCCAACCAGGCCCCAGCCAAAGCCACAGTCGCAGGTTTGTCCGCACGGTAAGTTCTCCCCAGCCCCCAAACGATCCTGCGTCCTGTAACCTCTGACTGATACTAAAACTGATACTTATTTGATATCTGTTCTTTCTGCATTAGCAAAAATCAACAAAGATGGCAATGCGGAAAAGTGTAAACCGATCTATAAAGTCGACTTGAAGTCCAGCACATCTGGGTGAGTACTTCGCTTTTGCTGCTGCTACTGACTTACAATTGGTTCATTTCGAATTCATTTCATTTTAGTGAAACTTTCACAATTTTCTCTGGTGGCATGCCGTCGGAAAAGGGCTCAAAGTCGAATTGCATCACCGTGATGGTCGGCAAGGCCACAACGGTGCTGGAGATGGAGCATGCTGTATGCGATTTCATCACCCTCTGCGAGAATCCCTGGCCATGCGGTAAAATCTCCCAGCAGAGCTCATGAGCATAATAATGGTTATATCTTTAAGCAGAACAAAGCATGGGTTGAACACAAACATGTACCTATGCTATTACTTTTGTCTGCTTCCATCTATTCAACAAAGGGCATGGGATTGTTTGCCCGACTAGTATAGTTTCAAATTGGTTTCAAACCGGGCTGGTGGCTATGTATTTGCGAAAGCTTTCAATCCTGCGCCATTTAACGTGCATTATACCAGACTCATTCGACACCGTGTTTGCAATCCGCACCTAGCTGAGGAATTAGATTCATCTCTTTCCATCTATTCCCACAACTTGAACTAGATATGTATATTATAAGTATATTGCTTATATAGCTAAGTCTATATCCTATGAACGAAGGCAAACTGGCTAAGATTAGATTATAAAACCATGATTCTCAAGTTGTATTTCAATTTGTGTCCGGGAAATTTGTATAGTGAATGACATCTACTACTATGTACATAATACGAATATCTGTCTATGAGTATTTATCGATCGATTTAATCGACTAATGGTATTTGCCTGTATTTGCCCTTACGCTTTTTGCAGAGACCCAGGAGCCCTATGCAATAGCTGTGCTGCTTCAATACGACTTAGTATTAATAGACTTATTAACACCCGGTTTTCCATGTTTTGAATCGCCTTATCCAATGGACTTACACGAATCACCTGTTACA
Organism: Drosophila azteca; assembly: GCA_005876895.1. NCBI lineage: Eukaryota > Metazoa > Arthropoda > Insecta > Diptera > Drosophilidae > Drosophila > Drosophila azteca. The sequence continues at coordinate 4,617,071 of VCKU01000016.1, forward strand.
TGTTGCACATATTTAACCGATTGCCCATCGGATTTGGTTCCTGCTTTCTATTCAGTGAGTAGTCCTCAGCAAGCACCCCAAATCCGCGATCATCTATAATGATATCTGTCTTGTGTGGTCCACAGGTTGGTCGGACAACGACAAGTAAAAAAAGTTGCTTCTCGGAGCGCGAATGGCCCATATCGGGCGGGGAGTGGTCGCCGGCGTCGTGCAGCTACTCGGAGATTGTCATCACCGGACACCAGGATGGTAGCCTCAAGTTCTGGGACTCGGGTGCCGGCACACTTCAGATACTCTACAAGCTGAAAACGGCCAAAATGTTCGAGAAGCCGCGCACTCATGCGGCCCAGGCCCACGCGGATGCCGACAATCCGCTGGCCGTTCATCTGATATTCCTCTGCTCGGAGTCGCGACGGCTCTGCGTGGCCGGGGCCATGGGGCAGGTGATGTTGTTTAAGTTTCGTAAGGTCGAGTCCACATCGGAGGTCCTGGTGCTGGAGATACCCATACTCTATGAGAATTTTGATGACATTTATGGCACGAGTCCTGAATGCGATTTCCTTACTGGCCATCAGGTGCAGAAAACGGAATCAAGTGATTCGGACAAGGTACGGTACTCGGTGCATAGATCATTCTCTCTCCATTCTCTCAATTGATTTTTTTGGTTCCACACACAGACGACGGACTGCTCGTTGAAGGTTCGCTTTGGGGCACAGCGCAAGCCGCCGGGCTTTCAATCGCAGCTGGTCTGCCTCACCACCGGACCAAATCGCCGGAATGTTCAGGTCACATCGCTGTGCATCAGCTCCAGTTATGGCCTGTGAGTAGTGTAGTCCATACACACGCTTCTCCTGGCTCTCCTCCACTCCTAATGTCATCTCCATCCCGCCACACTCGCCTCAACCATCCATCCATCCGTCCATCGATCCATCCATCCAGCCACACACGTACACACACCACCAACCACCACTGCCACCTCTACCACCACCAACCCACCAACCAGACACCGGACACGGCAAAAGCGGACTTAAAAATACCTCAAAGAAAACAAAAAAAAAAAGAAAAAAACAAATACTTAGACGTAGTCTAGTTTGTATTCGTATATGCATGACGTTCTCTGAAAGCGCCTGAGACTTAGCCAAAGAAAAAACCAAAAAACAAACTCGTAACTCTCGTATCGCTCGTATCGCTCGCCGACTTTTAAGCCCCCCACCCCGCCTCTGCCCTAAGTCCCCTAAGCAGCACCGCTTTTGTTGAATTTGTTTACGTTGTGTATTCCGTAGTATGCAACAGTTGCAAGCAGACCGAGAACCGAGTATCGAGAATCCCACTCCCACCGGGGAGGAGAGTCGAACCGAACCTCCCGCCCGAATCACCAACCAGATCAATAGACAGACAACAGATACAAATACGGACACAACAGATGCCACGATATCTGAATCGAATCGAACCGAATCATAACTAGACAGAAAACCAAAGACTAGACGAGTATTCAAACCAAAACTGAAAAACCAAAATTGTAGTGCCTGGTGTGTGCGCGTGTGTGAGTGATGCGCATCGAAAAAATAATTCATTGATTTGTCTTTAGTTATAGTTTTTATTAGTATTTTCCTTTGAATTGATATTGTTTTATATGCACTTTGCTTACCACGTACATACTACGTATGTATATCTTTGTTTTACTTTACTTTGGCACCGTTTGTTTTTTTTTTTTTTGAAGAGTCGGTATATTTGTTGGTATTTATAAGTAATTTAGGCTATTTTTCTGGTAATTTTATGCTCCTTCGTGGATTTTAATTTCTATATTTAGTCTGTATTAATCTTTTCCTGCAAACAGTATAGTATTTATTGTGATACAGCAGTTTTTTAGAATATTCCGCATATTTCTTTCTTTTAGTTTATTTTATTATTGATGCAGTTCAACTATAATGCGCCTTTTCTGTACCTTTTTCAGCTCAGAATGTTTATTTTTGATTGATTTGGTATCATTTTAGTATTTTTGGGGTTTTTTTTTAAGTTTTTCATAATTTGTTGTGTTTTCCTTATAACATTTCTTTGTACTCTGTATTTTTCTTTTCAAATTTTGTTCATATATGTATGTATGTACAATGTCTTTTCCGTCTTCCGTTTCATTCTCATACATTTTTCAGTGATATGTTTGTATACATATATTGTATACGTATTGTTTTTCGTATTTGTTTTTGGCGTTGATTTGTATGCAGTTGATTTTTGGAAATATATATGAATATTTTCTGTTTTTAGAATGGCTTATGGTACCGAATATGGACTTGTCATAATTGATATAATCCAAAAAATTTGCCTCTTGAGTGTTGCATGCCCCGATCTGTATGGCGCACATGATCCTTACTCGCGAACACCAAAAAGTCCGAAACGCATTGAGAATAAAGAGGAGCAGAGCCGATCGCCCAGCTCAGATCAGGTAAGTGCCCATCTCCTCTCTCTCTCACACTCTCTCTCTCTCTCTCTATCTGATCTCTGATCTCTGCCACCGAGCTAAATAGCCACAGCGAAACCGATTATACATATATACTACATATATATACTAAATATATATACACACACACACATAGACACATAAACACAAGAACACACTGACATATCACGCACTCACACACACACACACACACAGACAGACATTGACACAGAATATCCGTCCGTAGGCGGAAACGGAAACAGAAACATAGACAGACTGAAAAAATATTCGCCCCCATAAGTATGCTACGGAAATCGAGACCTACACTGAACAACAAGTTTCTTCTCATGCATACATATATCTCACCAAAAACGTACATATATACATATACATATACACATATATATATGTATGTATATCTATATCTCGATCTATATGCATAACATACAACATATATATTTGATCTACCATATGTATAAGCTTTGATTTTTACGAGTAATTACTGCTAACCAAAATTGATTGATTGATTACATTAATCTATAGCTAAAACCTTTAATATTTGTATGATATAAACGATTTTGTAGCCAACAGATTTTGTTTTGGTTTATGTTTATTTTGTTTTTGTTGACTTTTTTGTTTCCCCTCGCTCTCTCTCTCCCCCTCTGCCTCTCTATCTCTCTCTGTCACACTCATAGTATTTTCTTTTTGGCATTTTATGTGGCATTTTTGAACTGAAAGATTTATAACCGATACCATTACTTAGACGTCAAATACTTAGACACAAACACACACACACACAAATGCAAGCAAGCAAGCATATATGTATATTTATTGAACTATCTATATATCTTTTTACATGTGTAAACATACATACATATCTATCTAGCCATATTAGCTTAGTATTTTTATTCTACTGAAGAGTACGAGTATCTGTATCTTTTTTGTTAGTGTCTACGCCTCCTCTGACGCGTCTCGTCCTCGGGCTGCTCTAGCCTCGTCTCTCTAACTTTCTATCCATCCTGCTCTCTATTTCTAACTATCCATCCAATCTTTTCTAACTCCAAGTACTATCTGTATGTATGTGACTATCCACCCTGCTCTCGGGCTTTATGTACATACGAGTAAAGCATTTATTTGTATGGTTCTTTCCTTTTCACTGTTTCTTCCTTGAGTTTGATGCAATCCACTCTCTATTTCTCTCTCTATCTCTCTCTCCCTCTCTCTCTCTCTCTCTCTCTCTCTCTGTCTCTGTCTCTATCTCTCTCTCTGTCTCAGAAGGCACAAAATGCAGCATGGTAAATCGTACATTGTTTGATTGATTGATTGTTCATTTTGTTTGAGTTTTGTTTGCACGAAAGCTTGCCTCAATTGATTAATGATTGATTGATTGATTGGTGTTTCTTGATTTGATTTTTTCTTTTTTTTTTGGCATATTTTTAATTGCCACGCCCAGACAGACCATCGCATTGACATGCCTTGAACACTGATTGATGGCTTTGATTGTTGTACATGTGTTGTGCTCTGCTCTCCGAATTCCACCACCCTCCCCCCATCTGATTGATCTGTTGTGTCTGTCAAGCCTAGCGAACACCCAAACAAAAACAACTCCAACTACAACAAAGCGAAACAACAATAAAAAAAACGTAAAAACAGAAACAACAAAAACTCCTCTCTCTCTCTGTCTGTCTCTCTTACTCTCTCTCTCTCTCTCTCTCTCTGTCACTCTGTACTAATTCATTGGTTGATTGAAACGAGTGAAAGTATGTGCGTGTTTTGGCCTTTCTTTCACCCTATGTAACATATTCCACTCTACCCCACTCAATTTTTTTATATACATATACATACATACAAACATAAAATACATTTGCATAATATAACATGATTGATTGATTGATTGATTGATTGATTGATTGATTGAAAGTAGTAATTACATTTGAATTTAACCCCAACCAAAACAAATTTCTATTCTAAATCTTAAACCTAAACCTTAATCCAAATCTAAATCTTATCAAATTAGTTATATTGCCTGTGCGTGTGTGTTCAATCGTTTCTGTATGTGTATGTGCCGTGCGTGCGTGTATAAGTAGCACATAAACTGCAGCTTAAACTGTTATAAACCCCTTTGTTATACCAGTTGTATAACAGACTAACTAAAACGTTGCCTAAAGTTTTAAACTTCAAAAACAAAAACAAACCCCCACAAACCAAAAAATCAAAGTAAACCTTTAACTAAATTGTAAATACAATATTATAATGGTACAGTACTCTCCCACCCAATAAAAAAAACCACCCAAAGCCTTAATGACTTTAAAGCCTTTACCCCTGTTCCCACTGTTAGACCCCACACACACACACACACACACACAAACACCCACAAAAAAGAGCAACAAAAGCTTTGAGCAAACCAAATTTGCAAAGAGGAGGAACAACAACAACAGCGAGAACCACAGTGGAGCGAGAGAGCACTCGTTATTCGAGTGGAAGCGAGTGCAATGACTAGCTAAGCTGCACCGGGATAGAGAGAGAGAGCTTACAGTAAAAAGTAACGAGAACTCTGCAGAGTGAAAAATAGATGCCAAAAATACTCCCAGCAGGATGATACATACGATTCCCTTCTTCTCAGGAAGATATCCTTAAGAACAGTTAGATAACTGGGGAAGGTTTTGGTGCTCTTAGTCGTACTTGTACCGTGTTATCATCGTTCCCCTTGGTATCTCAGATTCTGCACTAATCTGACCAGACTAATTTGATTTCAAATGAAATCTTCTTGTTCAATTAAATTCATTCTCAGTCAATAGATTTCCAACTCTAACAGCTAACAGCTGACAAGAACTGAACGTGAAATATCGTAAACGTTGGTCGAATCTGATCTGATCTGATCTGATCGGTTGCTCCTCCCCAACTGATGTGTCTGATGTGTTCTTCCTTTTGCCTCTCTTGGTCTGCCGCAAAGATAATGAAAACAAAAACTAAAATCAAAACAAAACCAAAACCAAAATATGTATCTATACTGTACTACCTAGCTCCCTCCCTCCCCAAGAAACCCAAAACCAAATACCAAAATCCACCGACAACCAGAATAACCCCAACGACAACTTTTATTTGATGCCTGATCGAAAACGAAATTATAATTATGACCCCAACACCCCGCTTAATCTAGCTGAACGACACGACTAGCCCGGACAGTCCATCGATCGAGTTCATGCCCGAGGCGATCGAGGCGTATGCCACAGGTGCAGCCGCAACACCGGCGTCGGCTTCGGCGGCGGCCAACGAATCCTCGAGCACCTCGCGGCCCACCTCCCCCAGCAGCGGTCCCGATTCGGCAGCAGCATCAGCAGTTGCAGTGCCAGGTGCAGTGACGGGTACAGGGGCCGCGACTGCGACTGCGACTACGACTGGGACTGGGACAGTCGCTCATTCGCAGCAGTTGATCAACAGCAGCCGGGAGACGCTGCTGAGTGGAGCGGCGGCGAGCACGGCCGCCAGTGCTGCCAGTGCCATGGCCAAGAGTCCACTGCGCGAGGAAGTGATGGCGGCGGCGGCTCCCAAAGAGCTGCAGGACCGACGCAAGTCGATGTCCTGGAAAACGTTCAATTTGAAGCGTCAATTATCGAAAGTCAATATGAAGATCGGCGGCCTCAACGTCAACACCGATCTCGAGTCCATTAGGAACACCTCTATTTTCTACACCCCCAAGGAGAGCTCCCCGGAGGGTGCCGGTGAGGAGCCAACCGCTTCCGCTGCCACTACCGCTGGTGCAGGTGCAGCCATAGTCACTGGCGAGGCCCTCGAGTGCCGGGAGGAGGATGCAGGGCTAGCAGCGGCCAGCATGGCGCTAAACAGCGAGGATCCTGAGATGCCAATGCCGATGCCATCGTCGTCGTCAGCCGCGATGCGCGGCAAGTTCCGCTCCTCCACCACGGACTCGCCGGATGGCTACAGCGGCGAGGCTATTTCAGCGGCGGCTGCATCAGCGGCCAGCGGTAAGCGCGTGGACTTTGAACAGTCTTTGAACAGTGGTGCAGAGGGCGGCGAGCGGCCCAATAACCTGCCCCTCTCCGGCGAGTCGCAGGCGCCGATAAAGCCGACACGGCAGCGGTTCAAGGAGAAGTCACGCGACCAGCGTCTGCTCTCCGTTCCGAACATAAAGTACCAGCCGCGTGACCTGCGCGGCGGAGTGCGGGCCATGAAGAACGACGTGTCGCCGCTGATGGGCGGCAACCTGAGCAAGAAGATGCGTAAGTATGGCCCCAGATCGGGGCCCAGATCCACAGAGAGAGCGAGCGTCTGTCTCTCTGTCTCTGTCTCTCTCCATCCTCCTCTTTCCCTCGCCGAGAGTTTCCTTCCCCCACCCATGACCCCCCTCTGGCTTACAGAAGAGCGAACGAGCGAGCGAGCGGGCGTACTGTGTGATCGCTAGGTAGGCAGGCAGCGGCAAAAAGAGAATCCTATCCAATTTGGCATCCATACTTCTTACATAAAGACACACACACACACACTCTATCAATCACTCAATTCATAGACCGGAAGCAAAATGTATGAATATGTATACCATTTTGGATGGGAGATGGGAGTTGCTAAATGATTTACCATGCCTTGCAACGGAATTACCCACCTGCCCCCACACTCCTTACCAGTCCAGTCCCTGCCCCTGCCCCTGCCACTCGCCCCACCCACCTCCCAGTGTTCTGTTGCTGGTTCTCTGTTGGATTTTCCCCCTGGTACCCTGGCGCTTTTGGGGCACCTATTTTCCGCTACTTCTCCTTTTGGGTTTAACTCTTGGTTTTTCGCTTCTTTCTGTTTTAGTATCTTTGCTTTGTTTCGATCTTTGTTTTCGTTTTTGCAAGATGTAGTAGACATTAGCCGCCAAAAATAAAAACAACTGTACTTTTAGTACCCTTTAATTCTCCCAAATCCAACCCTACCTGAACCGACCTCCGACCCCCCGACACCCCAACACCCGACCAACCACCCGCCTCCCTGCGCATTGGTGCCGTGCCCTATTGTACGACTAGAGATATGCACACATAAGATCGTAAATCCGATAACCGATATCCAAATTCTAGAGCTGAGAAAACCCTAACCTAAAAAATAAAAGATAAGATCCTGCTTTTGTTGATTTTTGAATAAGAACCAAAAAGCTGAAACAAAATTGCATTTTGTGTATAGAAAAGCTTTGTATAGTATGTACATATGTACTTTGTAGAGCATACTATTCTAGAGAGCATACAAATCAGTGGAAGATCAGTGTAATGTAAATGTTATTCCAATCAAATTATAATACTGCCAAACATTTACTGTATACTAATATAACGATTATATTACGAATAAGCAAACAAAAACAACAACAATGTAATGCCACATACATACATACAATAAGCACTCCAAAAAACAAACAAACAAACAAACAGCAAACAAACAAACAACAAAACTCTCAAACAATCGACAAATCAAAAATACTTTTGAAATCTCTTATCTATGCTTCTTCTTCTTATCCTCTAAAAACTAGACAACGGCTGCAGAAGAGCTGCAATACAACTGCCTTTATGTGATTGTATGGAAGTTCTTTGGTAAATCATTTAACCACCACAACAACAACAACAACACCAACAACAACAACAGCAACAAGAAAAACAACAATCACAAGCAACACCACTCCAAGCACTCCACATACGCACAGTCAAGTCAATCAATCACACAGTTCACAGAACAATCACAATCAAGCACAAGCACCACCATCAGAGCATCACCAACAACACCAACACCAACACCACTAACACCACAACTCCACAACACCACCAACACCACACATATACGAGTACAAATGTTTAACGTAACGTATAAAACTCTGAAAATATCACATGCATACCACATACCATACATATATTTTATAAACGTAACTTTTAAGACTTGATATAGTACATTTAAGAGCTGGAAAGTAAGAAAAGGGAGGGGGAGCTTTCTAGGGGCATTCACCACACCATTACACACCTCAGTACCTACCACCCCCTATATGTATGTGTATGCACTGTGCAAAACAAACCATAAAACCTCAAACCTAAAACCTTCAACTAAAGCTGAAAATACGAAATTTAAATGTTAATTGTTGTGCTGTAATACAAGACCCGTATCCGTATATTCTTAGCGTGTAAGTTCCATTACTCATCCGACGAAACGGCGAATGACACTCTGCCACCCACCCATTCACCAATGTACACCCACAACATAGGCAAAATGACTACTGAACGAGATGAGCCAGCCAGCCAGCAGCCGGGTTTTCCAAGCTCCAGGCACCTAGCCCCTGTCCCCTGTCGCCTGTACCCTGTTCTTTCCTTGGGAATTGCATTTGTTGGTCGCAATTTCAGTTCCAGGTCGAGGATTTTCTCTGTCCCTCTGGCCCACCACCACCACCACTACCACCCCGCCCATTATGGCTACCCCTTTGTCTATTCCATGGCTCTTGTCTAGCGAGAGAATTTTGGGGTCGATAATAATTGGAGATCGATAGCTGTTTGAGTTCAGCTTTTCTGCGTTCCGTTCCGTTTTTGGTTGGTTTCTTCTTTTTCATTTCGATTTCGATTTCCCGATTAAATTGTATGTGTGTGTTCTGGCTATCGATAAGTCGATAGATCGCTTGCAAAAGGCTTTCAGCTTTCCCGTTACTCGTTGCTTTTGCGTTTTTTCGTTACCGCCTAGAGCTGCTTTTTCCCCCAGTTCTCACATCTCACTTGTACATAAAAACCAGAAAGAAAAAACCAAAACGATGAAATAATAAGAAAAAAACCACAAATTTATTAAGCTTAAACCATATACTACTACATTCATACCATATATACTATATATATATATATACATACTTTGCTAATTACGAATCGAATATTCACATTTAATACACACGCTAATATATACATACATACATACCAAACATATATAATATTCAAACATACATAACGTATATCGTATGTATATCCTACCCCATATATACTACATGTGTACGTGTTCTATACATATATGTATATGTTTTATCTCTCGTATACAGCAGATATATATATATGTACCTATCAGTTTGTTCGATCTGTCGTACATATACATACATACATATACCCTCATATGTGTACATATCTGTCTGTCTCTTTTTCGCTCGTATTTTTTATCATATGTTTTTGTACACATACACACATGCACAAACATACATACATACATATGTACATACATCTGTCGGAGTATATTTCATTGTGTTGATTGTCGTGATTGTGTTTAATCAATGTTAAAATGTATCGTGTCACGAATCACGCTCCCCAAAACACTGCCCGTCAATGCAATTCAATGGACCAAGCCACCCACCACCTCTGTTTTTCTCGCTGTGTACTCGTTAACACACATACATAGTACATATGTATGTATGTGTACCTATGTATGTGTTGCACTCGTAAGAAACATAAATGTAAACAAATAGAAAATCACTCAAAAACTCTCTCATCTGTGTTGGTCGCTCTCATTCGCACTCACATCTGTGGGCCACATCTCATTTATTATGTCACTTAAACGCATATCACTTCCCACTGTACTTACTGTTGTCCCTCCACCCCATCCCATCTGTGATCACTCAATCACTAATCTGATATCTGTTCGATCTCTCACACACATACACACCTACATATCTGCTGGTGTCTTTCTCTCACTCTCTTGATGTGTTTCGTTTCTTGCACTCGTTTCGTTAACCGTTATGTTAAGCTTTTCGCAGACTGAAAGTATGCTACACATGCTCACTCGCACACGCACACACACACACACACACACACTCTCACTCTCACTCTCTCTTCACACACACACACACACAAACAAACACTCGTACACAGCACAAAAGAAAACCACCACAAAAGAAACAACCACAAGCAGAACAAGATGTAGAAGAAGATGACGAAGAAGATGAAGATGAAGAAAGCAAAAGAAACAAAATGATGATCTGTGATCCGATCCATTCAATCATTTAGTGCATTTATCTTTCTCTCTCTCTCTCCCTCTCTCTCTCTCTCTCTCTGTCTCTCTTTCTCTCCCACTATGTGTGTGTATCTCTCTCTTTCTCTCTCTCTCGTGTCTCCCCATTATGATTACCGTTTATTTCCGGATTATCTCAGATCAACGGCGGAGCCGGCAATGCGGCGACTGCAAGCGCAGCCGCAAATGCATCGCAGCAGCAGCAGCTTCAGCAGCAGCAGCAGCAGCAACAGCCCCAACAGCAGACGATAGGCGGCGGTGGCGGTGGCGGCAGCGATCCTTCGTTATTGTCATCGTCCGCTGCGGCAGCGACAACAGCAGCAGCAGCAGCCTCGTCCTCAGCATCATCGTCGTCGACAGCAGCAGCAGCATCAGCAGCAGCAGCGGCAGCAGCAGCAGCATCAACATCAGCAGCGGCAGCAGCAGCAGCAGCGGGATCAGTTTACGGTGCAGACGATGCAGGTGCGGGTGTTGCTAGTGGCGGTGTCGGTGTTGGTGTTGGTGGTATTGGTAGTGGCAGTGGCAGTGGTAGTGCCAAAGCTGGCGCAGGTGCGGGCGGCGTTGGCGTCGTTGAACATCATCAGCAGCAGCAGCAGCAGCAACAGATGCAGATGCAGCAGATACTCGTGCAGCAGCAGCAGTCAAGCTTGAGCTCTACGTTGGCGGCGATGCCATCCTTTGACGTTGATTCATTCGATTGCGGTGCAGGTGCAGGTGGAGGCGGTGCAGGTGCAGGTGCGCATCAACATCAATATCAGCATCCGCATCCGCATCAGCATCAGCATCAAACATCCGTAATACAGCAACAGCAGTCAGTGACATCGTACGAGTCCCTAAAAAAGTCCAAATCACAAGGTGGGAGCACAACAGAGCACAGTGTTTACAACCTACAGCAAACAGCAAACCAAACAAACTACCGTTAACAGAGCACAGTGTTGTTGGCAGTAAGCCGCTAACAGCTCACATGCAAAACTACCGTTAACAGCCAGAAACCACATGAACAACAACAACTACAACAACAAGCAACAATTACAGCAAACAGCAATACTGCAACAACAAATGCACCAACAGATCACAGAAACAACATGCGTGTCCACTCTCTATCTCTCTCTCTCTCTCTGTCTCTCTCTGACACAGACACGCACACACACGGGTAGACAGACCCTCACCCATCCCACCCACTGTCAGGGTCTGACTATCTCCGTCCCACTCTCGCGCGTACACACAGCACAGCACAGGTCTTACACACACACACACACTCTCTGTCTCTCTCTCTCCCTCTCGCTCTCTCTCTGTCTCGCTCTCGCTCGTACACTTTCTCTCTCTGTCTCTCTGTCACTCGACACGTTGCTTGTGTGGTTTGCCTTTCGCCAGACGCACGCCCGCCATCCCCCCCTTTCCCCCTCAGCCAGCCCCCAGCCTTTCAGCGGTGTGTACGTATGCGTGCGTGCGTGCGTGTGTGTGTGTGTTTGCAGTGCTGTCTTTGAATTTGGATTTGAATTTTGATTTGTATTTTGGTTTTTTAATTGGTGCGCGGGGGCGGTTGGAGTTGGAGCTCTATCTGTCTCTTTTTCTCGCTCGTTCGCTAGCTCGCTCGCTCTCTCACTTTCTCTCTCTCTCTCTCTCTGTCTGTCTCTCTCTTTGTACCCCTAGATAATTCTAGATAAATATATAATTGCATATGAATATGTTCTCTCTCTCTATCTCTCTCTGTCTGTCGCTCGCTAGCTCGCTCGTTCGCTCTCTCTCTCTATATATCTTTCTCTCTCAATCCTCTTTTCTCTATATATATCTATCTGTCTCTCTCTTGCTCTGTTTCTCTGTCTCTTACTATTCCTATATATCTTTCACTATCTCTCTCTATCTCTCTGTCGGTATTTGTATTTGCATTTGGCACGCTTTGAAAATAAAATAATAATATAACCAAAAAACGAAGTAATAACGACAACAGCAACAATTAAACAAAGAATTATACTAACTGGAATATACCACATACTAAATAAAGTATAGTATAGAGTACAAATATCCCCAGATCGGAATTTGCATTGGCAAAGAAACTCTCGACTTTTGCATAGTTCACACACACATACACACACCCACGAGCACTAACACTCACACTGTCACACACATACATATATGTACATGCATAGAGCTGCACACAAATGCAAGCAAGATTTTGTTTGGTTTATAATTAGTCAGACGCCTGCCGCTTAACCGATTGCACTCACTCAATCTCAATCGCAATCTCAATCGCAATCTCAATCGCAATCGCAATCCATAGAAAGCTTACCCAGCAAAAGATTACCTTAACCCAAGTACTCGTACACACTTATTCGTAGAAGGAAAACCGTAGAAGCGGTGACCCTAGAGCGGTTACACCAAACATACGTACATACTTACATACATATGTATGAAGGGTTTTTCAAAATCATTTGGAAAATGTTGAATATTTGAATATATTTTCATTTCACTTCGTGTGCCGTTCTAGGGTTAAACGATCGACGCTTGTAGTGGTGTACTGAATGTACAAGATGCCGTTAACTTTCCTTGCGGGCTGCATTGAAGGAAGGAGACGGCATCAGCGCACACACACGCACACACACACACACTCACCCATACACAAGCATAGAGCAAGAACCGCAATATGTAGGCAGCCTAGCGATTTGATAGTTTTGTGCAGAGCAAAGCAAAGCGCAAAGCAAAGCAAAATAAAGAAGAAAAAAAACAAATAGTGCAAAAGTAACGCAAAAACATTAATTCTAATTCGTTTAGAAAATAAACCAAAAATTCGATTAAATATTTAAGAAAAAAAATAAATTTGCCTACTACCGCCCGCCGCTTTTACTCTCTCTCTCTCTCTATTTATCACTCTATATATATCTATTTCTCTATCTGCCTCTCTCTCTGTCTCTCTCTCTCTGTATGACTTAATAATATCATAAAATATTTAACAATTTTGATGTAATTTTGTTTATTCTTTTGTCTTTTTTCTGTATCTGTATGCAATCATCAACTAAACAAAATTTTGACCCTGAAAACAATGAAAAAAAAACAAACCCAAAACTAAATTACAGATAAATTGGATGGAACTTTCTCAAGATCCAGATCATCGTCAATGTCCAGCATTGATATGTCTTCCTCTGAATCTGTTACCTGTTTAGCTTTTATCGAGAGTTATGCAAAAAGAAATGGTAAAGTAGAAACCAACCAAAATTTAGAACAATCAGCACTAAGCTTTAATCTGTATTCTTTGTCCTTTATTCTGTATTCCGCGTTAATTGTAGATATTTTGACACTTGTTCCTACTTTGTGGATTGGAACTAGTTTCGGTTCGATACTGACCTTGTTCATAACCATGCCGGAACGAGATGTGCGCAAATCTCAGCCAGTATTGATCACAATAAATGGTAAGAATTAATGCATCATGGATCCATTTCTTATTATCGCGCCGTCGTAAATACAATCAGCTCAGAACCTATCGATCGTAGCCAAAACGAAACTTCGCTATAAACTTCTTCACGGTGTATCGATTCAAGACAACATCAGCAATACATCATGGATCGTACTATTCTTACACTCAATTTCTGAAAATCTGCTACGTAATAACATCACTGATCTCTGATCTTACAATATCCTTAATCTTTTATCTACATCTACATATGATCCGTACTGTTCTGTTTTGTTCTTTTCGTTTTAGGCGGCCCCGTGGTTCGACTCAAAGGCTCCATAACTTCCATGTCTTTTTTAGACTCATACGGCTCGATCATACCCTATACATTTGAGACCTGGCGGGACGAGAAAAGGGACAAGACAGATCGTAATATATCCCATTCTATATACTACTTATACACATCTGTATGTATTACCATCTAATCTGTTGCAGGCACACCCACTAAGAGCAGCAGCCGCACCAGTCCCACTTTCACACCAACAACTGCCAATACAATATCAAACACTTCGGTCGCTGGAGGCGTGGCGGGTAGTGCTGGTGGCGGTGGCAGTGGAATTGGCGGTGGTGGCAGCGGTGGAGCAGCCGTTGGAGCTGCAGGAACCGCTGGCGGTGCAGCTGGCAGCCAGGCTGTGGGCAGTGGCAGTGGGGCAGTTGGCGCCGGTGCAGGCAGCAGTGGCGCTGTCGGAGGCATGATTAGCAGCAGTGCCAGCCCCAGCAGCAGCGGCACCATCGGCAGCATCAGCACTGGCCTGGAAACACTCACCGATCGACAATATATCGTAATTGCAAGCGAGAAACAAACAAAAGTCTTCGATGTGGCCAATCAGTGCTGCATCAATCGCATACAATTATCGGAAATGGATTTTGCAGTCAAGGCAGAAACTATCACGATGAAGGGTGCGTATAACGTATAATATTTGATCTGTCCACCGCCATTTGGAATAAAATAATCCTTCTGTCTTTTTGTCCTTCTCTTAGATGGCTCTTGCTTAGCAACCTATCTTTCGAATGGCCATCTAATGGTACATAGTCTTCCTAGTCTAAAACTGTTATTGGATACTGATTTCTTACCGCTTATGGAGTTAAGGTGAGCTCCGAGCAAAACTCTGCTCTTGAAAGCAAACCAAAGAAATCATTTCGACTGCCATTTCTCTAACTCTCTCTCTCTCTCTCTCTCTCTCTGTGCAGTTTTCAAACAAAATGTAAACAGGGAATTGTGGATCCAATGCTTTCGATATGGGGTCAACAGATCATTGTTCATGAAGACACAACTCAGTAAGTTATTGGATCAATGGCCTATGCTGTACCCAGCAGACTGATTTAATTTCGTATATTCTTGTATGTCTATCCCACACAGAATATCAAAAATATTTTGCTTTAGTCATAAAGGTCATGGATTGTACATGGCATCGCCCACCGAAATTCAAAAATTCACGATATCATCGGAATTCTGGTAAGCTACCAGCTTATATCATTTGAATGGTAGCCTTAAGGGAATTTCTTGGATTTTTCAGTCAATTTATTTTGGAGATGATGGGTGAACTATATACGGTACACGAAATGCCCGAACAACCGAAGGAGGGTTTCTTTAAGGGTCTATTTGGCGGCGGGGCCAAACTCTTGGATCGCGAAGAGCTTTGTAAGTTTCCAGTGGAGAGTAGAGTGGACTTGTCCTTTCATTATAATTATCATTTCCGACCCTTCGCATTATTCGCATATTCAGTTGGCGAGCAGAGCGGGAAAGCAAATCGTTCGGTTGCACGGCATATACCTGGACCCAATTTGGAGCAGCTCGGCACACGTGCTTCCACAGCCGCATCGGAGATTAGTCGGGCGCACCAGCTGGCCATGGAGCGCGGCGAGAAGCTCAATATTTTGGAGGAGCGCGCCGAGCGTATGGCCAATACAGCTCAAGATTTCACCGGTACAGCGCATCAATTAATGCTTAAATATAAAGACAAAAAGTGGTATCAGTTGTAAAATATCTATTTTAGGAGCCAATTCTACCACAGTTATTGTAATATTGCTTTTATAACACTTTCTACTACATTACGAGTAAAGTACACTTATTTAATTTCTGTTTTCAAGTCGTCACGTTATTTACAAAAACAAAAACAACCAAAAACAAAAACAAACAAAAAAAAACCAACAAAAAAAAGCTGTTTTTAATAAAAATATATAGACCAAAAAGGAAAATCGTCTTATTGCTGTGAATATTCCTTTCGCAACATTTTTCCTATTCCACTTTAAACTCGGCTTGGCAACATGCTTGTCCAAATGTTGCTGAACAGTTTAGAGGATACTGGGCACAGTATGAGAACGCAGGAGCAGGTCCTGTATGTCCATCCTGTCGTTGCAAACAGTTTAAATCTCCCGCCAGTTGCAGACAACGATGTTTTCGATTGTCGATAGTGGATAAAAAAGAAGACAATGTTTTCTTGGAAGAAAAAAAAAATGTATATATCTCAATTTTATACATAGGATAATCATAGGCACATAGTTGTGGAACAAGATTGAGTTGTCGATCGTCAAAATTCAAATTATGACGGAGGAAAAAAGTAAAATGTATATATAATCCTTAAAACACTTTCAAGCAATCCCACTTTTGCGCGCAAACTCTAACGATTCTCCGTCTATGGTATCTAAAACCAGTTGTTATGATTTGCTCCTCACTTTCATGGGCATTTATCCTTTTACATATCTACCATTGGCTAGATTTATTTCGTATACCGTTGTAAGAAGGATATTACAGAATTGAGGAAATATTTGTCAACTCAGTCTTCAATTGATGAAGAAAATGTTGTAAAGCTATCTCGCATAAATTCTACTGTTTTTGTCATCTTTCTGATGGGTGAAAAGGTATCGAGATCGAGATATGTGTATTTATGTACAAGAATTTAATTAATGTTTAGGAATTTAATTCATGAATAGGTCATAAAAATGTCAATCTGTGACATTATACAGGCAGGACTCCGGTTTTCACTTTCGCAAAAACGATAACGTTTTACTTCTGAAAACGGAACCATTGGTGCTCCCGTTTTCCCAAAATGCTCAATTTTTTCGTTTTCAGAACGGAAACATTTTTCTCCGAAATAAAAATTAATCGACAAAACGAAACTGAATTGCAATAGGAAAAATCGATGACTCATTTAGGCATCAACATTAAATTGACACTATTATTAGGGCACTTTAGCTATTGCCTATTTTATAAATTTCTTTTTTTAACCCAACCTTAAGTGTTTTTTTAAATGATTGGTCAACGCAACAACACTTTTCGGTTTCGTGCTAACAGCTGGCGCAGCGGGATTCGAATATCGATATATCGGATCGGAAAATACTCAAAAATAAGTGAAAACCGGAGCCTGCCTTGTTAATTACGTTTGAAAGCAGCTCGAAAAACAAGGTTTAAACATTAATAAAAGGAAAAGAGTATGAAAATGTCATAGCATAGCTGAAAGCAGAGACCAGCAACACTGACGAGATTTCCCAACACACTTACGTTTCATTTCATACACACTACGTTTTATGCTTTGACCTGTTTGGTTAAACCTTATTTTAGATACAATCCAATAAAGAGAGTATCTCAAAATTAGCCAGCGTTGTAGAAAATTGATTCATCAATTGGGTAAAGCTATATGCTTAGGGCTGAGGGTCTTAGCTGCCTAGCAATATTCAACCGAATATCAAAATCGGGCAATGTGAGGGAATGTGAATACAAATAATTCATCAGTATATTTACGGTATATTTTTAAAATATGACTGTATATTTCAGTATATTTCCGAGGCTCAGTATATTTGCTCGAAAATACGCGGTCACACTTATATCATCCCTAGCAAAAGCATTTTTGCTGGAGTCTACCATTTTTATTTTAGTTAAAATAATATATAAATATTTCCTCTCCTTATTTCGGTTGTGCGCGTACATTAACTGCTAGAGAACTATCTTTCTAACGTTGTCCGGGTGTTGAACAGCCAGCTTGCTGCGAGAAACGACCAATTTCCAACGCGATTTTCCCATTTCATTTTTTTCCACCGTACTAAATTTTTTGTGAGTGAAGAGCCAACCTTGAGAAACACCCAGCACAGCAGTTCCAATAGTTTCGCTTGCTCAATTGCTCATCTGTGGTAAGATTTTTTCGGGCAGAAAATGTCAGCCAACGGTGTTGGATGGATATTTTACATGCGTTTCCTCGCGGAATATACATTTTCCATCCAGTAGAAATGCGTGCTAAGTGCGGCTGTGTGGTGTGCGTGTGTGTGTAGCGCAGTAGTAGTATATGTGCGAGCGAGTGCCATGGCTCGAAATTTTCTTTTGTGTAAAACATTTGTAAGGTGCAACTGTGCATGCAGCTGTATGCGTATGTGACTGTATTAGTGTGTCATCCGCATGTGTTGGTGGCCTGACTGCGGCAACGGCTGCTGCTGCTTGTTGTCTTTGCTGTTGTTGTGCGTCATAGTGTTGATTGGATGAGAGTGTGTGGTGTGTAGTTTATAGTGTGTGTGTGTGTGGTTGAGTGTATGTGCGCGTAATATGCATTCCAACGGGGTAAAATGAGGGACAAATAAGAGGAAGAAGAAGCCTGTCCTATCCCGTCCCGTTTCTATGTGGCGCCCACCGACGCCTTGTTTATTTAGAAATCTTTCCATGACAAAACATGAAATAAAAATAATCATGAATACCCTCTCATATTCCCCGCCAATAAACCCAAGACGGCCCTCAACCAATCGGGAAGGCAAAGCGCCATAGGACCCCCGGCCCTCTTGCGATCTTCTGTGTGTCCATAAATCGATGATGAAATTCTATAGATTTAATGCTAACTTTGTTATGAAAATGCGCATTTCGGTTGTCAGTGGGGAAAACCAAAACAGCAAAACCCAAGGCGACATAGGGAAAAGGGGGGTCGCACGACCAGCGCCAAAGAGAAACGGGGCCAAAAAGAAAGTGACCGATGACTGAAGATTAACAAGAGACCAGACCCCAGACCTAACTCTGCTATGATACTTCCTGATATTACAGAAATCGTGCTCACGAACACACCTACTATATTGCTATATTGTTGAGTCGACGAGGCCTGCAAGGAGAACGCCTCCATCATGGACAAGATGCGTATACTGAAGGAAAGTCGCCCCGAAATAATTGTCGGTGGCAAATATCGGGTCATACGCAAGATAGGTAAGTGCTACAGGTCCAGATCCACCTGCAGATGCAGATGCAGGTGGCAGATGGCAGAATCCAAATCCCATCCCCGAACCGACTAATCCAAACCAAATACTTCTTCTTATTGTGCTCTTCAGGCAGCGGCTCTTTCGGTGACATCTATCTGGGCATGAGCATCCAGAGCGGCGAGGAGGTGGCCATCAAGATGGAGAGTGCCCATGCCCGCCATCCCCAGCTGTTGTACGAGGCCAAGCTGTACCGCATACTGAGCGGCGGCGTTGGCTTCCCACGCATCCGCCACCACGGCAAGGAGAAGAACTTCAATACGCTGGTGATGGACCTGCTGGGTCCCTCGCTTGAGGATCTGTTTAATTTCTGTACACGCCACTTCACCATCAAGACGGTGCTGATGCTGGTCGACCAGATGATCGGTCGCCTTGAATATATCCATCTCAAGTGCTTTATACATCGCGACATCAAGCCGGATAACTTCCTTATGGGAATCGGTCGGCACTGCAACAAGCTATTCTTGATCGACTTTGGTCTGGCCAAGAAATATCGCGACCCCCACACGCGCCACCACATCGTGTACAGGGAGGACAAGAATTTGACGGGAACCGCCCGCTATGCCTCGATCAATGCCCATCTGGGCATCGAGCAGTCACGCCGCGACGACATGGAGTCCCTCGGCTATGTGATGATGTACTTCAATCGTGGCGTCCTGCCCTGGCAGGGCATGAAGGCCAACAACAAGCAGCAAAAGTACGAGAAAATCTCAGAGAAGAAGATGTCAACGCCCATCGAGGTGCTGTGCAAGGGTTCGCCGGCCGAGTTCTCCATGTACTTGAACTACTGCCGTAGCTTGCGTTTCGAGGAACAGCCGGACTACATGTACCTACGTCAATTGTTCCGGTAAGTGCGGATATGCCATGTCCATTTCCATGTCCATTCTCTCTCTCTTTCTCCCTCTCTCTCTCTCTCTCTAACTAATGTGGATCATGTTGTTCTATTCTTGGTACATAGCATACTGTTTAGGACGCTGAACCATCAGTATGATTACATCTACGACTGGACAATGTTGAAGCAGAAGACCCACCAGGGTCAAGCGAATCCTGCAATACTCCTGGAGCAATTGGACAAGGACAAGGAGAAGCAGAACGGCAAGCCGCTGATCGCGGACTAGGCGATGACGGATGTCGCGGGCGGTTGTTGAATAAAAACAAACATGAAAAACGGGGGGGAAACATACAAAAAACACACACACCATATAAGAGAAATGAAAATGAAACGAAAAGAGTGAAGAGCGGAGAGTTGAAGAAGGAGCGGAATGGATAATGTTGGAGAGAAATACACTGCGAAGCGAAATAAGAATGAAGTATCAAAGAATGAAAAGCAGAATCCGAAACAGAAAAGAGTAACAAAACAAATTGGTGGAGACATAAAGAAAAAACACATTCGGGAAATAGGATGTTTCGTAATTAACTAATTTAAATTCGATACTAAAAGAATAAGGAACAAGCCAGATATACCCACACACCTACACACACCCACACACGCACACACAACAATAATATGCCAGAAAAGATCCAAGATTCGCCAGAGAAATGATGACGATGGTTCCGGAAAATGAACCAACAGGCAGAAGAGGAGAGAATCGGATCCACAGATAACAGATCAGAAATCGATAAACACTCACGCATACGCATGAACTACAAACACTCACCCACATACACACCCTACACAACAACAACAACAAACACACTTAGTATAACAAATTTACCAGAATTAATGTAGAAGCGGAACAAAAAATCGTAAGCAATTTCGTGTATATACATATATATGTACATAGGCATATATGTAGACCAGATATGTGCTCATACAATATATACATGTATATATATATATATTTATGTGTATATATATATATATGTGTATATGTATGCAGGTTAGACCCATTTTGAATTGTAATTGAAATTTGATTGATTTGATATCGAATTCTCTCTAGCACCATTGCTGCTTGTTGATTCAACAGAGATTGAAATCGCATCCAATCCCATATACACCATCCCATATATATATCATGCGATAATGCGATCATGCGATAGCGATAGCGATATATCCCCGCATGTATATGGAAACGATACAATACGATATATATATGCATATATATACAAATATTTGAATTGATTTCAATCAATTTCCACGCCACTGCTTGATTATGACTGCGAATCAGACTCAATAACTAATTGAAATCGCATCAATAAATAAGCAGAGAATAAACCAGCAAAACAAAAAAAAAGGGAAATCAAACGATAAAACAATTTAAACAAAACAAAAAAACCTTTTAAAATAAAACCTAATAACAAGGAAAGTGAATCGCAGAGCAGAAGAGTTGCCAGGAAGCGACGACGAGGGGGGGAAAGCAGTTAGAAATGCAGCAAAAAAAAAATGATGAGTAAAAACAAACAAAAAAAACAAAAACTCAAGAAAAAACATCAAATAATAATAATATAATAAAAAAAAAAACAAACAAACAAAAAAAAACAAAAAACAATGAAAAAACCGAAAGCAAAACTGCAAAGTAATTTTGCATAGTAAGCCGTAATAATTATAAACATAACTTATATTTAATTTTTTGAATTACATCAATAAATATGTTGAAATTATGTACACATCGCTCTGTCGATCGGATCGATGGGACGCCCGAACGGTCGGACGGCCGGACGCCTGGACGCCCCGACGTCCCGGATTTCTGTAACGTAACGTAACGTCGCGACGTAACCTTCGAATGACACACACCACCACCAGCACCGCTCTCTCGCCACCTCGCCACTGAACAGACAGAGACAGAGAGGGGCAGAGATGGTGCGAGAATAGAGAGAGGAGGAGAACAGCAAGCAAGAAGAAGTCGATGCAGGATAACGATGCCAGGCACAGCCTTTAATCAATCGATCGTAGATCTATAGAACTATAGAGAATTACAATACCTATCTATATTATAAACAAATTTGAAAATCTGAAAATCGTACAATTTCGAGGAAGAAAATTAACGACCCATCAATTTCCTTGAATTGTCTGAAAATATACATTATAGTAAATCCCAAAACATCTTGTACAAAGATTATCTATCAATCAGGCATCGACTCGTAATCGTCGCTCAAAAGAAAGATATATTATAGGATGTGTGACCCACTTTCGAGGGTAGTAGGGTATCGATCGATCCTCGAACTCGTTTCCACCACTGGACCCCATCGAGTAATACGATATTACATGCAGGGAGGGGCAGTGGAGTTCTTCTTTAACAGGGAGACCAGGAAATGCATTTCCATTGGGAACCCACAGACGACCGAGCGACCTGCGTTTCTGTCTATTTCGGATCAAAGATTGCTTTGCAGTGTCGCAGTTTAACTAAAACTCGCACAGGTAAAATTAAAATATACAGAATTAACATTGTCGAACTGATTAATTAGCGATTACATTTACAGACCGCCTATGGAGATTGGATGGAAGCATGGCGGGACTATGATACCATTATGTATATTTAGATAGACCCTTTAGAAACACAGATAGAGAAGAGATGTCATGTTATGCCTGTTGGATTATGTTCTGTTTGCCCCATTACTTGGGCTCTGCCCTCCATTGAATGACGCTCCATTTTGTTTGCCATTTACGCATATTTGTTTTGGATTGTTGCGTACTGTCAGCCGTTTGTAACTAACTAACTAATTAACTTACTTTCCGCTGTCGCCCAAAATGACTTTTTCAACCCAAATTTCTAAATTTCGGGAAAAAATACTGCAAAAAATTATGAAATTTTAATTTGAAAGCTTTATATCTTCCAGACGTTAAGTTGCAGCTACAAAGTGTCTGAGTCGGATTTATATATATATTGTCAGCTTTTCGAAACTGAAAAGTTCAATACAACCAGTTGTAGGAAACTTAAGTTATGTGAAAAATAGAAGCACTACCTCAGAAAAAAAAATATCACATTTTTAAAAAATTCTTTAAAAAAAAACTTAACCTGGAAAAAAAAACACTTTTTTAAAATTTGTAAGCCTCCAAATCTATCAGAAAAGTCATTTTGGGCGACAGCGGAAAAGTCGTGTCAACTAGTGCTATCAATATCGGTACTCTTTCGTTTCTTTGTTCTTCTGAATCTGAGCATGAATTCTGGGAGGGAATGGAATGCCCATGATGATGGGCTATGAACTATATATGTATGTACATATTTGTTTCTTTCTTTTTCCACAATCGAAACTACCCTGGATCGGATGTCACGGGTCCATATCAAAATTTCGAATTTGGTTTTATCTGCCTATCTGTTATCTGTTAATCACATTTTCATCTTATTTACGAAAGAAATACATGGTATTTCATACAAAACTCTTTCCCATGTTTATTTGATTTAAATTGGAATACAGCTGCGTGCTAAAATAAATAAACACCGGACATGCTTCGTTGAAGCAAAAGCAATTGCAAATATAAACATAAGAATAGATTTATTCAAAAAGCCCGCGCCTTGACCCAGTTAGGGCCTTAATCGTTATCAATACTCGTTCGATTTCGATAGCCGCCCACCCGCAATTAATATGTATGCCGGCGCTTACCAGCACTAGCCGGTCTGCCGCTTTGGCGCTGCAAATTTTAAATTAGCAACAGTGTGGGAAAACGGCCCAGCTTGTTATCTAGCAACATGAGTCTTGCAACAAGCACAAGGCTGACAGAGAAAAATAGAGCAAGCGTGCTCAATTTCGCGTTAGAAGAAAAAACAACAAGCCGCTCTGAAACATCAGGAGAACAATTTCCCTTACCATTTGACATCAAAAGAAAAAATCCCAAACCATTCATTGGATTTTTTAAAAATCCCATCTTCGGATAGCATAAAAAAACCTCGGACTCAGCTGTGCGCCTCCAAACGGTCAAACGGTACATTCAAAATGTCCCTGGTATTTACCGCAACGCTCATATTTTAACGCGAAAATGAGTAAAAGATAGTAAAGGAGCGCGTCTGCTACTACTTTTTGGGTTGAGCAAAAAAAGGTATGGATAACGGGTAAATTCAGCCAAGGGAAATTCCATGGATCGCACGATATTCACCTTACCCGAATTTTTCCCCAATAGGGCATGTGGGCAATCGCCCACTATAAATCAGCTGGGGTGGATTTTACCTTGCAGGCCTTGCATTTTCTCGGCCGTTTTGCTGTCCATACCCGATTTTTTCCGAAGAGCCTCAGCAATTTCCTAGGGAAAAATATTATAAACTTCCCAGGACGGCGAGGATTTTTTAGAGCGGGTGGATTTGAAATGAGCAAGGGAGTTACTAAAATAATGGCTAAATTGCTGAAATCAAAGTAAACTGTTTCATGGGAGATCAGTTATTCGATTATGTTATCTTTTTACTATAATTTATGGGTTTCCTTACAAGGAGTAGCATTTATACTACAGGTAAGCTCTTATCTACTTCCTGACGTCTACTTTTGGCTCCACCATATTTCGATCATTTCGCTATGAACGCCCCACAATTTTGGATGTTGGAAATTCAGTTTTCATAGCATACAAAAGCAGTGGATTATTTGACACGAGTTACATTTATAAGATGTAGATTATCAAACCTTGCAACTAGACTCGGAAAGCTGTTGCGCTCAGTGTTAAGCAAGTGCTGGTCGATATTTCCTAAAAATATCGATTTTTGATATAATCGTCTACGAAAATATCGCAACTATATTATCGTATCAAAAGTTAAAAATATCGCCCATATCGATACATCAATATAATATCAACAATCCTAATCTGTTCAAAATTTAAAAAACTGTCGTTGCCAACGGACGTGTTTGTGGTTTGTGCTTGTACCCCTGTTGTTTTGCCGGAAAACGGAAACACCAAGTGCAAAGTAGTGTGCCACCGCCAGGATCTTTCTCGGCCCCGAAATCAAAGTAATTAAAAAAAAAAAAAAAAGTCCAACCAACGTGCATGTGCCTGTGTGTCAGCCTGTGGTGTGTTTGCATTTTGTTGCATTTTCCACGTTATTTTTTTATCAAGTGAGCGCGGGCCATTTTGGTTGTTAAACAAAGCAGTGCATATACGATTGCTCTTGCTGTTTGATTTTTTTTTGGCATTGTGTTGTGTGCATGGTGTGATTGCAAAGGTAGGTGCTTAACTAGTGTGTGTGAGTGCAGGATGCCCTGGAATGGAGGCGAACAGAAACAGAAATAGGATGATATCAAAAGGGAAAACGGAAAGGGAAGAACTGGAAGCACAGAATATAAGGAAGCAAAGCAAAGTAATGTAGTGTTAGTACTGGAAAGATGCCTAATCGGACATTGGAAAGGGTCGAAGAGGATCAAAGGGAGAGCAAGACTCCCACAGACAGTCGCCGGCGCAGTCGCAGTCGCAGTCGACGCCGCAGTTGCCGTTGCCTGCTTGCGCAGCAATAAAATAAAAATTTACCAACGTATCAACACACACTGAGGACACGGAGACACAGACATGTGATACGAGCTAAAACAACCACCAGTGAAGATCTCTCGCATACACAATCCAACTCACACACACACACACCCCGGGCTCTGCTCCGAGTCACACTTGCGCTCTGACACTATGCACGGTACGGTACGGTGCTGTGTAGAATAGCAGAGAAGCGGAGAGGGGGTCGGGTCGGTCGGACGAAGGGAGCTTATCTCTTGCTTGCTTTGAGAACGAAGACGATAAAAGCAAAGCAAACAACACACACACACACGTGGACACAACACAGAGCAGACAGACGGACGAATAGAATGGATGGACAGGGACCCAATCGGCTGTTGCTGTTTTTGGGAAAAGAATAAAAGGAACAAAGCAAAGGCAACAAACGTCAGTTTGCACTGGCTCTGCTGTGTTCTGTTCTGCCTTCCTTTTGGCCCCTCATTCTGATCTGCCTATGGTTCTGTTCTGTGCTCCTTTTTTACTTCTTCTTCGTTAAGTGACTTGCACATGTGCGTAAGGACACACACAATTTGTAAACCAAGAGAGCGTGCGAGCGAGACAGACACAACACACACACAGGCGCATGAGTACTTTGTGAACCAAGCCGTTCGGTTCGGTTCGGTTCGGTTCCGTTCGCACGTGTAACGGCGTTCCATCACCGAATCCCTTTTCATTCCATTCCTAACCGTCGTAACATAACCTTCTTCCTCTTTTCAGCTGCCTTTTTTTTGTGTGTGAAATGCAAAACGCGAAAAATAGATAGCGCAACAATAAAAAAATAGTTCAAGTGCAAAAAAATAAACGAAAGAAAAAATAAAAAAAACCAAATTTTCACCCCTCCACCCCAATACAATACAACAGTAACAATCGAAAGAAAAGAAAAGATAATTCTGTCATATATCTGTCGTCTTGTCCAGTGGAAACGAATCCGCAAGCCCGAAAACAACAAATCAAGTTCAATCAAAAGTCAGGGCGCAACAAAAACAACAACTAAAAACTATAGAAAAAAGCAACGAGGAGAATTAAACAACAGGAGACGCAGCAGCGCAGACACCCAACAACAAAATGTCTGCCACAATAGTGCAGAAATCGACAGCAGGAGTCGGCAATTCGCGTTACTTTGAATGCGGCGACATATTCCAGACGGTAAGTCCCTACTCTACTCCAGTTAGAAATTCAATCTCTCCCCCCTTAACCTTGCTATTGCGAGTTACAAAGAATCGAAATCAGGTGTTTGCGCACCATTTTCCATAGCTTTACAGTGAAAAGAAGTTAGAATCTGTAAAAGTAATGCTAATCCATTGTAAAACTCGTGAAATTTCCCTTCTGTTTCAAAGCCCATTTCCATTGAAAAAAATGGAAGTTTAAATTGATGCATGGCATGTGTGCGCGTGTGTGTGTGTGTGTGTGTGTGTGTGTGTGTGTGTGTGTGTGTGTGCGTGCGGCGTTTTCTTTACATTTTCTGTGAGTCAAGTCCAAGTGTTTTTTTTTTTCGAATGATTCAAATTGGGAGTACATACATAATTCTCCTACTTCTACTACTCCAAAATCATTGCAACAACACAAATTAGGTGCATGTACGAGGTGTTCTTCTACTCTCACACTCAAGAGCAATCAAGAGAGATAGAAGAGAGAGAGAGACAAGAAGATTTACACTAATCCTAATGCAATTCCTTAGTAAAAAAAAAAAAAACACCATTATTCAAGTTTTTAAGTTTTTTTGTACTGTACAAATATTTTTGATTACGATACAAAATTGCAACCAAACAGATTTTGGTAGATTTGTGCTTGCTTTTTGTATGGTAGTTAGGGAGAGGGAACGGAGGGCGGGGGCATGGCACTTGCGAACACCGGCGATTATTCTTTTTGCGCATTTCGTACGTTTCCGTTTCGTTACACGTTCCACCAATGTGTATGTGTGTGTGTGTGCGTTTTGGTGTCGGTGTGTGTGAGAGTTATTATTCGAAATATTTAGCTGATTCATAATTATTTTGGTTGGCAAACACTCACAATTTTGATGGCGACATCAAAATGCACAACCGACAGACAGACCGACAACAACATTAACTGGAAAACGAACTAAATAAATTGTCTGATAAGGAGGTGCGCTTGATGGTTTGAATGGGGTGTTGGCGGGTACGGCGGCGGGACCTGCGAATATGATAAGTTCTTTGGGAGCCAGTGGCAGTGGCAGAAATGGGTGAGGTGTGGCGTCCATAGCAGGTGTCGCAGACAGACATCGATATGTTTTCGTTCCGATTCGGTGTAAAATAGAAGGATTGCAGAAGTAAGCCCTAACCTCAAATGTACCTTGCCTTGAGCGTTTCTCTCTCTGCCTCTCCCTCCATGTCTCTCTGGCAATCGCCTGATCCGATGTAACGTAACTGTAACTTTAAGGAGATGGCAACACAACGCAGCACAGCGCAGCAATTGTCGTCATCAGGCAGAGACAGAGAGCCAGGCAGAGCAGAGCAGAGCATCATTAACAAATGATAATGATAATGTATAATGTGAGTGTGTGCGTGCGGAAAGTTAGTGCCTGCTGCTGTTGGCTGCTTGCTGCGACTGAGACGTAAGCAGCAGTCGAAGCAGCAGCTGGTGATCGACAACAAATTCGATTTAAGTCAGTTCCGGGTTTGGATTTTCGTGTTTTAGTGATTTTTGTGTATGGTTTTTTTTTTTTGTTGCTTTTGGCTTTTGCTTTCAAGCGGAGGATAGACGAGACTACTGCTGTGGTCGCCCTCTCCCTCTCTGTACCACTCCACTTCACTCTCTCCCTCCGTCCCACTCTTGGACGCTACGGTTACGTGCAAAGTTTGTCATTGACACGAGATTCGTGGCAGCGGAACGAAGGAACAGCAGTGGTAGTGGTGGGTACGAGGGAATTGGATTAAAACGGAAAACTGTAGTGAATGAAAGGGACAGCCAAAGCCCCAGTCGAGTGACAGGGAGTGAATGGTTGAGGCCATACTATGCCATAGGAATTGTATCCGTCATGGCATCGGAGAAAAGTCGAAAAAGCATATATTTAAAAACTAGTAGCTTCCTGATCCCTGATTTCATCGTATTGGGAAGGGTCATTCAAATCTGCGACTTCATAAGCACTTCGAAAGCCTTTCCCCTTGCCATTCCCATTCCCATTGCTCTTCCCCTTCATCGCTTTGTTTTTCAGTTTGTTTTGGTTTGTGTCGGAGGGGGGAATTTGCGTTAACTAAATGCAGGGCCATCGGGGGTCAAGTAGAACCCATCTACGCTTGTACAGCAGCAGCAGTGAAAAAACAACAAGAAACGCAGCGAACACGGCGAATAAGGCCAAGACCCATTTTGTCGTGCGGGGCGGGTTGATGTCCGATAATGTTGCGAAAACTTTATTGTGCTGTGTATTTTCTGTGATTTTTTAACGAACTTTGCCTGCCTGTTGTGTTATCGATTATCGGACTGCGGCCGACAACAGCAGTAACAGCGATTGCAATCGAGATTCCGATTGCCAGGGAAAATGAATTTGTTGTTTTGGGTTTTTTCTGTTTTTTTTTGTTTTGTGTAATCGCCCGTCATTACGCAGCATTTTTGCTCTCCTCTCCCTCCTCCTTCTTTTTCTCGGCTACTGGTTTTTTTTTTTTTGGCAGACACCGCAATAGCAGCAAAAGCAAAAGCAACAGCAACAAAAACAGTAAATTTGCTGCCGAAAGCGAAAGGGCGAGCACACACAAACACATACATACACAATAGGAACTGAGCTGTTACTGCAGCAGCGATCGTTGTTGTAGTCGTTTTGTCCGTTGTCTGGTGCATGGTGCAGCACACAGGCGCGCACAGGTGACTAAATTGTCGGAAACGAAATAGATATTGCTGGTTAGCAGCTTTTCTTTTCAATGATTATTCATGGTAATTTTTCTAGGCTATACTTTGCTCTAAAATCTAGGGAAACAATGTCTGTCTTCTGTCAGTAAAAATATCCAATGCGTGTGGGAATATCTTAAGAATTAAACCATTTTTTGACTTGTTTTTCAATCGATCAATAAACAAATATTATTCCCATGCATATCATGTAGATCAAACGCCTGCATTGTCCCATTAAAAAGGAAACTCGAGAAAAATAATAAAATCCTATACGAGTAAATATAGGAAATCGTTCTCTAAACAACGGACTTGCGAAAAATTCCACTGATCCACTGATATCGGGTACATCAATACAACTTTTCCGACTAACAATTCTGTGACGGGGGGAGTAATTCTCTCCAGTATTTGTCTACGGTCTCAATTTTCATGATTCCCGGAGCTGCAGGTTGTGGGTGGGGTGGTCTGGTATGCTCTTTGGTCATGGGCTTTCCCACGATAGTCAGCGTGCTGGCTGGCTCTATATCGCACATATGCATTTTTGTCGGGTGGATGTGGATGGAAGATTGGACGGGATGGGAAGATGTGGCTCGAATAGGAGGGGAGCATAGTTGAAATTATCTTTTCTCGCATAACTTTTATTTACATCGTTATGAAATACATAGATATAAGACATGTGTTTGTCCTCTGTATGTGTGTGTGTGAGTGTCGAATGGAGTTGGGGATCTTTGGGGCCTGTTTTCTTGTGGTCTTCTCTCTTGCCTTTCTCGAAATTTAAAAACGCTTAGTTTTGGTTTTAACAAAAACAAAAAAAAAAAAAAACAAAAATCCTGATGTTGTGCCGCGTAATCATCGTATTACGTTTCAGCCTCGCCTCGCATGCCTCACACATGCAGCGTATGCACATCTACCCTCCCCCTCTCCTTCGCCTTCGTCTCCTCCTCCACGCTGAGCCGCTGGAGAGCGGAGAGTGGAGAAAGGAGAGGCTCACTTACAAACGACACAACGAGCGAGCGAGCGGGCGAGCAACTACATTTTTTCCGAATATAATTCCATTTCCTGCCAAGGCGATAACGCTGCCGCCGCCACGGTTCGCGTGTGTGTATGTGTGTGTGTGCATGTCCCGACGATGCCGCCATTGCTTGAATTGCTGCCTCTGCATCGGTGATCGGTGGATCGGTGATGGAGGTGGACTAGGAGAAGAGCAAAGCAGAGCAGAGTAGCGGGGGAGAGTCAGCGAGGCCGCTACCTACCTACAAATGGCCTGCCGCTGCCTGGGTCTTGCCGCGACCCGTCCAGGCATAAAAACAGCAACAACTCTTCAATCTCCGCTCTCCATGCCTGTTGCAGCGATCCCTCCTCCCCCCTCACCAACACTCGCGCTCTGCATCGCTCCCTCAAGAGGCGAACGTCATTTCATTTCGATTCGGTTCGACTCGATTAATATGCAGCGCAGGCCACGCTGCGACTCACCCACACATGCGCGCACACACGCACACACTGGCAATGGAACAGGCAAAGGCAAAGGCACACGCAGGCGCTGGCGCTGGCAAAGGCAAAGACACAGGCCAGGAGGACAAAAGAGGATGGGTAGATGGGTAGAGCTTCGAAGCTCTGATACCCTCTCAAAGCTCTTGTTCTTGTGGCCGCTCTTTGAAATTAGTTGGAGGTGGAGAATCGACATCTAAGCAAACCTTTGGTTTGAAAACTTTGACCCGACCGACCGTATTTCAAGAATAAAGAATACATAGTACTTACATATGTATGTACATGACAGTGTTTATGTGGACATGGGTAGTATGTGGCTCATAATATCCTCCCTGCAAGGGGTATCAAAAACAGATTGACTGGCGGCTGACCCTTGCAAGGGGATTGATGAGAGGAGGAGAAGCAAGAGAAGAGATCGAGCGGTTTATGATCCAACCGTGGAAACGTTTGATTGAAACTTTTGTTGAAAATGTTCAGCAAACATCATACATACATACATATGTACATAGATATATACATATATACATACGTATGTATATATTTCCTATAATAAATTGCATTGGAAACCCAAGCTCGACAGACAGACAGCTCGAACTTAATTGTTCCTCAATTGTTGCTTGCTTTTCGCTTTTGTATTTCTTTACTACTCCACTCGTGTGCTTTTTGTTTTTTATTTTTTGCAAAGTTAACAAAAATTTGAATTAATAATAAATTATTTTCGTGCAATGCAGCCGCGCTGCGCTTACTATTATTATTAATAATATTATTGTTATTATTAATGTCTGTTATCGTTCGTTTGTTCAAAAATAATATACAGGCATCTGTACATACATTCATACATATGTATGAGATTGTTGTACCGTGTACCTCCCTCCTCACCGCACTCGCTTTGCTCTGCCACATTCGCCTGGTGGTGTGCACTCGCACTCGCCTTTGTGTGAGATACATACATACATAGTTGTTGTCGTCGTCGACGACGTTGGGCTCGCTATCTCCCACACCAGAGCCGAATGGAATAGCTCCCTCCCTCCCCTGCCCCGTTCAGCTCCACACCAGAGAGCAGTCAAATGGGTACCGTACCGTACCTCCCTCGCGCGCTCCCTCACACCACATCGAAAACCAAACGACTGCCTGCCACTCTCTGCTATCCCCCTGAGCGCACCATCGTACTCTTGTTTAGCTGTTCGGCTAGCGCCTGAGACTGAGGGGGAGTGAGTAAGAGAGAGAGAGAGAGAGACTGAGCGAGTGATCAACGAGAAAGATGTGAACGTGGAGACGGAGACGGAGGCGAAGGCGATTGCCTGCTCTGGCACTTCATATTCTATTGTCACTGCTTGCTTGCTGGCTTGTTGTTATTGTTGTTGTTGCTGTTGTAATCTTGAAATTGTCTTCCATGTGAGTTTTTGTTGCTGCCTTTGCCTTTTGCTAATGGCCGCTCAATTGAGTGCCAAAGTACAAGCTATCCCGATCCCCTACCCTCCTCCCCTTCTCAACTGCCCTTCCCCTAAGTACTAAGTGTAAATGCTGTGTTCGTTCTGTGTGTGTGTGTGTTTCTGTGTGTGAGCTGTTTGCATTTTGTTGCGGTGGGGTCTCGTCTTGTTTTGTTTTGTTTAGCCAGAGGTGCTGTTGTTGTGGTGGATGGGGGAAGTGTGGGTAGAGGGGATACAATTAGTATCGATATTTACCCCAAGTGGTATTAGAATAGAATTCTGGGAATGCAAAACCTGGAAGTTCGCAGAAAGCTTTGCATTCTCCAGTCATTCATTTACCCTCTTCATATTTCTCTCCGTCACTGACACTAGCACTCGCACTGGCTCTGGCTCGCTCGTTTCCTCCTTTTGCTCTCGCTCCCTTTTCGCGCTGCACTGCTTTCAAATTGAAACTGTAACTGTTCCTCCTCTCTCGTGTGTGTGTGTGTGTGTGTGTGAGTTCGTTCGCTGGGAGTTTTGTCGCTTATTAATTTTTGTTAATAATGTTATGCTGGCGAACGAACGCAAACAATTGTTTATTCATGCGGGCCCGCCCTTGCTTGCATTAATGTCTGATGTCTGAGGGCTGGTGCTGCCAATCCCAATCCTACGCCGCCAATCCCCCCCCGAATCCCACAAAAATCCAATCGAATCTATTATATAATCGACAGTCAGTCGGCGGCTATCGGTTAGACGCAGACGCTGGCAGAGCAGCAGCAGCAGCAGCGCAGCAGCAGCGAGCAGTAGTAGATTTCCATTCACATTCACTGTCGCTTTTTGATTGTTGCTTTTGGTTTTACTTTTCTGTGCGGGTTTTTGCCCCGTCCTCGTCGTCTCTCTGGTCGGCGACGAGAGTCTCTCTCTCTCTCTCTCGCCGCCAACTGGTTTTACAGGACAACACACAAAGATAACAACAGCGCAGCAGCAACACATGTGAGAGACGAGACAGGGGGAAAAAGTGCTGCTGCTTCTAAGCAAAAGCAACCCTCGATCCGATATCTTATAATCGCTTCTCTTCTCCCTCCCCTCTCCTTCTGTCCACCATCTCCTTCCCGCAGCACATTTGATGTTGATTTGGTTTGCTGCTCACGATTTCGACAACGAGCCGAACTCGAACTCGATCTGATCCGATCCCAGCCGATCCGATCCGATTCAAGCCTAGCCGACTCGAGCCAGACCACGTGTTCAACACATTCCCAGCATATTGCTCTCTGGATCTCTCTCTCTCTCCATCTTGGGCATTGTGTTCTCGCCTCCCCTCCTCTGCCCTCTCCTTCTTCGTTTTCTAGCCGGGCATTTACTGGCTGTTTACTACCACACCACTTTGTAATCTTGTTCTTCGATACCCTTGCAGAGGATATGACGGTTCTAAGCAAATGTTTGCAACTCAGAAAGGGAAACGAAAGAATTTCCGATAATATTCCGATAATACAATATGTATTGATCCGGATAAATAGCAATAAATAGCGGCTATTGCTCTGGCAAAGTAAATAAAACTGTTTTCGGACTCACATCTGGTATGTTTGTGTGTGTGTGTGTGTGTGTGTGTGTGTGTGTGTGTGTGTGTATGAAAGAAGGGTATAAGAAGATTTGGACGCCGATTTCATCCACCCTTCTTATTTATGTTGTTTCTTGGTCGTTGCTTTATTTTGTTTCTGCTGGTTATCAAATGGTTGTCGATGTATTTATTGGCGTTGGAAAACAGGTAGATGTATGAATTAGGAGAAGAGTGGGAGGGAGGAAACACAAAAAAATGAAGGGTAGCGCTTCGACAACAACCTGTGCAGCCATTTCTCCGCGTCAGTCGTTTGATTAAGAAGAGAGGGGTAAAGGGGACGCGGCGGGACTCGTTTCTTTATTTACGGTCCTCCCCCACTCTCCTTTTGTCAATGATCTTCCACCCATTGTCAGATTGTCTCTCGCTCTGTCTCTGTCTCTCTGTTTGCCTGGACTCCTATCTGTAGCTCCCCCTCTGCGTGTGTGCGTGGTCTATGTTCGTATTTGTGCGTGCATTCTCATTCCCATTTCCATTCCCCCCTTCGTTTGCTAATTTCCATTAGCTCTGCTGCTGTCTCGGCCTCTGCTTATCGCTGCAGCAGCAGCAGCAACAAAAAGAGCTGGAACAGCAGCAAAAGATTATTATTTTTATATGTATGAACTAACTAACCCAATAATAAGTATTCTTATCACATTAAATCACACACAAACACCAATACAGGAACAAGCACACTCACACACACAGTCACGTCTGTCTTATGCGCGCGCGTGTGTGTCAACAAGGGGTCGCATCGCAAGCAAGCGATAGAGAGAGCGGGAGAGGGAGAGCATGCACTGCCGATTGCCTCGTTTTTCTGTTTTTATTTCGTTTTTATTATGTTTTATTTTTTATTTTTTTTTTTTTGGACGTGCTCCGCCTGCACAGCCAGAGAGAAGGAGAAAAGGCACATACATGTGTGTTGATGATACGAGAGAGGGGATGATCGGATCGCACTGCCATGTGCTCGCTCGCAGGCACACACACACACACTCGTATGCCGGGCAACGCGGTCAGAGGCAACGTCTGCGCACTGATAAGCGCCAAGAACGGTTCTCACTGATAAAGAAAGTGTGAGAGTGAGTGTATGAGTGAGCGAGAGCGAGTGAGAGCGAGTGCGAGTGCAAGTGATTGAAGGAAGTCTTTCCAGATATTGCACTCTTAGCAAGCTAGGCTCTGGAAAGTACTCGAAAGTGCTAGAATCGAAATGTGAATGGAATGGGGAACTGCATTTTGTGGTGGTGGTGGTGGGGTTGGAGGGTTGTGCCCCCAAAAGTCAACCTGCTAAGTACACGGTTCTAGAGACGAGACCAGACCGATGCGATCCGATCCGATCCGATCCACCAGAACGAACACACATTCTTCCGATAAGGATTGATGTGTTTTGACACCCCTGCCAACGACTGACTGGACTGGCCGCGCGCTGATAGCATAGCAGGGTGGGGTGGGGTGGGTGGAGGGGTGATTGGGAATAATGGAGTGGAGTGGAGTGGAGTGGAGTGGGAGAGTGTAAGAGCGAGTGGACTAGAACAGCAGAGGTTGGGACAAGGGCAAAAGGGTTCAAGCATATTGGTAGGGTCTATCGTCTCCCCTTCTTGCGACAGCGTTTGATATTGTTTTTTGCCTCCCCGACTCTCCTCTCCCCTTCCCGCGTAGCCCCTCCCCCCGCTAAGACTGTTATACCCCTTGGGAATATTTATGTGGTACTTCGATTTGGGAAAAAGAGTCCAGTCGAGGAAACAACTTTGTTCGATGGCAAATACAAGGGGTATATGGTACACACATGCATATGTATTTATAAATCCCTCTCTTATGTACATTTGTATAATTGCCTATTCCCTTGACCCTCTCTGATTGTTTCCCTTCCAGCGGTTTCCTTTCCATTCATTTCATGCTGTTGCCTGCGCTGCTCCACTGGGAGCGCAGATCGCTCCCATTCGCCAACTCTCAATTTCGATTGCATAACTCTCATGTAATTTTGTGGCCATCCATATCGTATGTATGTATGTATGCCCTTTCCATCCATCCCCCCTTCTCTTTCTCTCTCTCTGTTCCTCTCCTTACGCCACTTTGTTTGTCTGGTTTACTTTTAAGCAAAACAAAAACGGCAATTGCAACATTTTATTTGGTTTGCCTTCTTTTTTTCGCCTCTTTTGCCTTTTCCTTTTCGCTAGCTCTTTTGCCTTTTGTTTTATTATTTATTGTTGTTGCTTTTGTGTGCTTTCGAGGGCAAAATGCGAAAACTGCGCAAACGCAACGTTAAAGCAAAAGCAAAAGCAACAATAACAGTGGCAGAAGCAGCGGCAGCGACAGCGACAGCGACGGCGACCGCGTCACTTGGCGGGCATTGCGACAGATAGCGTGTGTGCGAGTGGGAGAGGTGAAGCAGCATCACCACCAGAAGAAGAAACGAAACGAAACGAATTATTGTTATTATATTTTACACACACACAGACAGACACAGGCACGCAGAGACACGCACGCAGAGACAACACACATCGATGGAAACCCTTCGAATATTCGACTTCGAATATTCGACTTCGAATTCGAATTGCGGAGCTTTGCTTTGTCTGTCGTTGCTCTGTGGATACCCTTCATTGCAAGGGTACAGTAAGGGCATTATGATGATTCTGTTTTTCATCTTTATTGTAAATTGTAATAGTATATCATATTAATTAGCTTACAATATAATAGGATGATCCCTATATGTACATATGGATGTATATAAAAGTAACAATGTGGTGGAATCTGTAGATCGGAGGGTATCAATAGCTTCGGGCATTCCTTTTGTTGATTTGTTTTCTTCTTTGTTGTGTTTTACGGCTCTTGTGCTCCGAATTTAGCAAGGCCAAGAGTTGTTGCTGCTTTTGTTGCTATTTGTGCTTGGTTAATGCTTAATGTTGTGAAGTTTTCTTTTATTGTGTTTTATTATTATGTGATTTTGGTCTGGTCTGTGAGTTGGTTATGTGAGTGCTGCGCGCAGAGCCCCGAGCCCCCCCAAGCCGAATCGCGTCGAGTCGAGCCGAGCCGGTTTCGAAGCCAGCGCTAAATCGAAAGAGGAAGCCACAAGACAAGGCAAGACAAGAGACAAGAGTGGACAGACAGGCAGACAGTCGGACAGAGAGAGACAACGGACGATTGGCAATGAAACGAAACGAAACTGGCACGCCAGCAGCAGCGGCGGCGGGCAGCCGTAGCGTGTTGCGCATGCGTCGTCGGTTGTGTCCCCCCACACCACCTAACCCCACCAGTATTCGTACACCTCCCTCTCGCCTTGACGCGGGCAACACTCTCGCTGTCGTCTATGGTTCAGTGTTTCTTCGTCGCTTACCAAATATTATTACCAACAACAACAAAAACAACGGATGAACAATGAAAACGACACGAAAATGTGAAATGCTCCATTCGACCTAGACCCCAATCGATGGATGGCCCAAGCCCAAACCCAAGCCCATGCCCATGCCCAAGTATTGCCAAGTCGCGTTCGTCGGATCGGTCGTAATGATGATCACGACGACGACGACGTCGATGATGATTGGGGCATTGTCTTTGTGTATTTGGGTTTTGAGTTTTCAGTCTTTTTGGGTTTGGGCCAGTCCCCGTCCCCAGTCACAGTCCCAGTCACAGTCCCAGTCCCAAATTCAGCCTTTGGCAACATTATGTAAATGCTGGCTCTTTGGGTTTTCCTTTTCTTTCATTTGAAAGCCAAAGAAATAAAACCAAAGAAAGAAAAAGGTGATTCGAGGGCCGTAACAACGTATCTGGTGTTTTGTCTGGGAGTTACATACACACATATGATATCATAATGTTATTTAAGTTTAGTTCAAATTGAGGTTGAGTTGTGTCAGTAGATGTGCAAAGTTTTGATGCATTTTGGACAAGGATATACATACATATTTACATATACATATGTACTTGGTACAATGGCTTAGCTGATAGCTGATAGATTCCTTTCCACAATGAAAGGAAAAGCTTTCCTACATTGCGAAACAATACACCACCCCCCCTCCCATCTGGCGCATTGCTTTGCTTTGAAATGTGCATCTCTCTCCCTTCCTCTTCTCACTAAGTAGGAGGCGAGGTATCGATCAATCAGCAGACTCAGAGCGGGACAGCACTATGTCGCCTGCATTGGAAGTGGAGCTACTGCGGCTGCGGCTGCGACAGCAACTGCGGCTGCAGCTGGAAGTGGAATGGACGAATGGGAAGGGGAATAAATAGGAATGTGTGCTGCTCGTAGTACTTTCAGTGCACTCTCCCTCTCCGTACACATTGTTGAAATGAAATGAAATTAAATGCAGTGGCGTGTGTGTGCGGTGAGGGGTGAAGCGGGGGAGGGGAGGGGGAACGCTGCTAATTTCCAAGTCAAATATTCCTCGGCTTTGCCTTGCGACAATTAAAATCGATTCCGAGGCCTTGTTTTTATTTGCTCTCTTTTCTTCTTCGCTCAAACTCTTCTCTTTAGCCTCCTTTTCTTTGTGCTGTCTGTCCGGCTGGCTGTCCGTCCGTCCGTCCGTCCGTCCGTCCGTCCGTCCGTCCGTCCGTCCGTCCATCCGTCCGTCCGTCTGTCTAGCTGCGTGTAAGGATTGTGTTATGGGTTGGGGTGGGCTGGGGAGGAGGGGGTTTTAATTCGATCTCGATCTCTGCTTGCTAATCAAATTGTTACCCAACAAAAAACGAAAATAAAAAACCAAAACAACGAATCAAATCGAATCGAAACGAAACGAAACAGAAAAAAAAACACACTGAAATCTCACACTTTGCATAGAAAATTTGAGGCTTACCTTGAACTTTGATTGAACTGAAATCCGGCGGCCATATTATACACGAATCTGGAGCCCCATCTCCCCGCCCCTCCCCGCCGCCTCCCAAATAGCGTATAAGGCAGATGCCAGATAGCAAATAGCAGATAGAAGATACCAGATAGCGTTGCTTTGCCGAACATCACTAATTATCCATCGATCGATCTTCTTTGACAATCTGGAAGTGTGGAAGTGCTGCTGGAACCTGGGGGATTAGCATCCCCCATCCCATACCATCCCATCCCCCCTTATGAATATGGATTGGAGAATGTCTTGCATAATCACTAATGTTATTGTAATGGATTCATGGCTGTGTTGTGCCTTTTTTTTTGTACCTGTACACGTGCCTGGAGAAGAATATGCCACCATATACTCGATATTCGAATGTAAATGTTTCCAAGTTCCACTGCCACCAGAGATCCTCCAGAGATATATGTACATACAAATGTAAAGCTACAAGAGAGTTGTAGGTCCGAGGATTTTTGAACAAATTTGAAACTCTAGAAATATCGAAGAGTTTTTGCTTTAGACTTGGAACGTTGCATGTGAATAGTCTCCAAAATAGTTAGCCCAGATATATCAGATACACATATGTATAATATATGTAGGCTATGTAGATCAGATAACTGTTTAAATGTTTTGTACTCCTTCTTCTCCTTCTGCTGCTGCTTCGTTCACTGGAAGATCTAAGCGGCACACGTCCAACCACTAGGGATGTTGCCTTCTACTCCCTCAACTTCCCTTCCCTTCCCGCCTGCTACTCCAGTGCTCTCACAGTTCTACCCCCTCCGCTGCTGCTGCTGCTGTTGCTGTTCCTCTCTTACCTGTTGGCTGCAGGTTATTGCTGTTGCTGTTGTTGTCGCAAGGCATTAAAAATAACACTCAATAATAATTTTTGTATTCATTTTCAATTCGCATATTGACGTCGACAGCGACAGCGACAGTGGCAGCGGCAGAGATCTGCCTGTTTCTGTGTGTGTGTGTGTGTGTCTGTGTGCTTCAGGAGTGTGTCTTTGTATTGGTGTTAGCTCATCGAGGTTATGGATATTGCGTCGTCGTCGTCGTCGTTTGTTATCGTCATCGTGTATTTGCTGTTGTTGTTGTTGTCGGTGTTGTTGTAGCTTTTAAAAAATAAAAACCAGTTAGTCAGAGTAGCAGGCAGGCAGGCAGAGGCAGCAGGTCTTCAGCATCTCACGCACACACCAGCAACAGAGAGCAGCCTATGTGTATGTGTGTGTGTGTGTGTGTTAACGTGTTTATGAGACACAAACAAGTAAGCGGAAAAAAAACACACCACCACCAACAACAACAGCAGCAACAACAACAATCACCACAAAATCTTACCTAACAGCCGGAGCCCCAGTCTCCGCTCCCTTCTCCCGTCTCCGTCCCTGTCTCCGTCTCAGCCAAAAGCCAGGCCCCAGGTGCCCCAATCAAAAACGTTGTACAGAAAAACAGACAATGTATATTATTGTATACAATGTATGTACATAAGATACATGCATAATATACGAGTATGTATACATACATACATATGTTTATATACAAGATCCAATTTGTATGTTAAATAACTTAATAAATCTATAGAAGAAACACATACACTGATACCAGTACCCCCCAAGATATGGTACATATAACCATATCTACATACATACATACACCTCGTACAGCAGCAGCCTTAGCCGTCGCCTGCCTTTTGGATATGGATTCAATGGTCTTCGAACCGGAACTTCAACTTCAACCAAAAAAACTAAAAACAAATAAAAACAAAAGCTGGCAAAACGCCAGCCCCAAGCTACCCCCAAGGTCCCGCTCACTCGCTCACTCTCTCTTCGCCTCCTTCCATCTCTAAGAGTGGAACCAGTGGATCAGAGAACAGATCCTTCAAAGAAGATCGGAGGATCTCTAGGTCTCACTTTCTTCTGGATCTCCCACCTGTTCGGAAGGGGTTCCAGCTAGCTCTGGCAGTATCTCTGGTCCATCAATTAGATGTAGATCTAGATATCGATGTAGTAATAGGCAAAAAGGATGTAGACGAAGAATTGTAAGCAAAAAGGAGGGGGGAAAAACCCAAATCGCAGGAAAACGTAGCCAAAACAGAGAAAGAGAATGAAAGGAATAGCAACCAAAAAGAAGAGGCGGCAAAAAGCATGGAAGAGGGAGATGAAAAGTCAAAATAGAGATAAGGAGAAGAAACCAAAACAACAACAGCATCAGACATTAGGCATCAGCGGCCACAAGACAAGTGGCCAAAGAAAACGGCAAAGAGCAAGACCAAAAGCAAGAGCAAGAGCATGACTGGAAGGAAAAGTAAACTTATTTTCATTTTCAAATGAAAGGGAAATTCTCACCTAGATAAGACAGAGCGAGAGAGAGACAGAGTGAGAGAGCAGCATACGGACACAGAGCTTGAGACAGTGACAAAGATGGGCCGATAGAGAGAGAGCGAAAGAGCGCGTACGATGGTACTCCAAAGCAGTGCAAAAAGCAAAAGCAACACAAGAAAAACAAAGAACCAAAACACACAAGAAAACACAATACCCCCGAAGCTTTTGATACCCTTTTGGTATAGTTTTCTTCCTCTCATGACTCCCCGTCTCCGAATCGCAGGGATTACTAAGATTCTACAGAAACATTGTGGTAATCGAAATCCGTATAAACCCTGAACGAAACCGAAAGGGTATCCATTAAACCAGACTCTCTTCACAGCGCTCCGATCTAGCTCTAGCTGTTGCCTCTCCCGCTGCCCCTCTGCCTCTTGCTTTACCTTTTACTCTCTCTACTCTTTCGACGCTCCATGCTCCATGGTATACTCCTGTCTTAATCTTGTTTTCACACACACACACACACACACATATACGGAAAACAAAATCCAGTAACAGAAGGGTGGATCGGATCGGAGCAGAGTGGAGCGGAGAGGGAGGAGGCAATGAGCAAGCGAGTGAGCGAGATTGTGGCGTTCGCCAACTTAAAGTTGTTTTCGAACACGTTTAAACGTTTCGAGAGACAGACCAGACACATCGTACCACAACGAACAGAGCAGCAGCCCCTCCACACACACACACACACATACACACAACACACAACACACACCCCCACCCCCACCCTCTGCCACACTGCCACTCCGTGTGGTACTTTATGCATGCTAAAGCTTAAGCAGCAGCAGCAGCGGCAGCGGCAGGAGCCAGCGTATCCGCAGTCGCAGTCGCAGTCGTTGAGATGCCGTAAGCGTCAAAGTTGGTCAAAGCAGTCGTAAAAGGTTTGCTAAAACTTGTTGCCCCTCCTCCGCGCCCTGCTTGTGCCTCTGCCTCTGCTACCGATCCGCTAGCGATCTGCGCAGAGTTACACAGCCGCCGCACAGCTGGCACAGGGTTGCCAGGTTGTTGCGACACCTGTGATCAGCTGTGATCTGTGCTCCGACTTTTGACGTAAAAGCTAAATGTGGTTTACGGTTTTCCATGCCCTTTAGCTGGCTCCTTTCAAGGTCACCAAATGTAATGGACAGGAAATGAAATTGAAACGAAATTTAATTGGAGTCGATACTGAAATAATAACAATGGAAATTGAAATACAAATACTTCGCAGAGATAAGATAGAGCCCAGAACCAGAGACAGAAACAGAGACAAAGACAGACAATGTGTGTTGTCTTCTGTGATGTTGAACGATTATTGAACCCACCCATCAACCCATCAACACATCTACCGCCCAGGCAAATGAATGAATTCATTTAAAATTGAAATGTTTTTGTTGAAAATCAGAGCAAAGATAACCCAAACTCAATCTCATCACCAATGTGTGTGGTGTGTGTGCACATGGTTTTTGGACTGATTTATGGATTTAAAAGCGTCTAATTTCTGTGACAAAAACTTTACAAAAACGTCGTATATTTGTTAAAGAAAATCGATTTTTACTTTGTTTTTTTCGTGTATCTAATGTACATATGTATTATTCCCATTCCCATTGCCCTATTGCATTATTATTATTGTTATTATTTGTTGAAGTGAATGACTAAAGTTATTCCGTGCAGAGATAAGGAAGCGGGAGGGCTGGCTCTGCTCTGAAAGTAGTGGGGTAAGACAGGCAGCTGTAATCTGTACACTGTAATCTCTCTCTCTTGCTCTTTGGTTAAAAAGTTTATTTTTTGTATTTTGTAACCTCCTTTTCGGGCTTCCCCCAATATTGGTCCACTTGTACTGCGGCGGACAGTCTGGCAACTCTGTTGCTGTCGCTGTCACTGTCGTTGCGCATGCGTTCGCCGTTTGCCTCGTCTTTCGTCTCTCTTCTCTCGCACTTGTTGAGCAACCTCAGTCAACCGGTTTTCGAGGGAGACAGAGAGAGAGAGAGATAGAGAGAGAGAGAGAGAGAGTGGTGGGCGCTGCTGCTGCTGGGCCCCAAAATGTTGTTGGTGGCTTCGGCTGCGCGACTGCGCGGCTGCGTATGCGGCTGCTGCTGTGGCGGCTTTTAGCTCCGGCTTCAACTGTTGGCTGGTTGATGGGTGGGAAAGAGAGAGTGATAGGGTCGGATTGGGGTATTGAGGTAGGGGACGTGCAGGGGGGTTGGCTTTTCGTGTTGTTGGCTTGAACTTGAGCTCCATACATATGTAATTGGCTCTTGGCTGGCAGCTGTTGCTGTTGCCGCCGCTGCTGCTGCTGCTGCTGCTGCGAGAGTAGTTTTGGCCACGCTTGGAGTGGCACGGCATGGAGTGGGTTGCCTTTCAGCCAGAGAGTGTGCTATGTATATGTGTTTGTGTGTGTGTGTTAACTGGTTGCATAACATGTTACAGCATCGCACTAAACGAAAACGAACCAAGCGACGGCGTTCCCCAAAAAGAAATAAAACCGAAACTGATGACGACACGATCAGAAAAGAGGGTGTAGGGGGTTGGGTGTGGGGTGATGAGGCGAGTAAAAGGGAGCGCGGCGATTAGGAGAAGTGCTGGAAGGAGAGTAGGTGGGTGAGTGGCGGGTAGGGATTATGGAGTGCTGAAGTGCTCGATAGAGAGAGAGAGAGGGATAGCGTGCAGTGATTAATTATACGAGTAGTAGTAGTTGTACCCTTGCATACCCTTGGGTATTCCTGACCATATGGAAAAGATATGTCCAGAATTCATGTGGATCCTTTTTCTTTGTGGTTTTCTACAATCGAAGTAGTCCGTAATCGGATCACTCGGACTAGCACTAGGACTCGGATTCAGTATGCATTGTATATCTCTCAAAGTGACCTTAGACTTTCCTTGAAAATATTTCTCAAATATATAAATATTCGACATTCATATTTTACAATCTGAACGATTCCGAACGAAAACAAAGTCAAGCCTAAAAAGTAAAAATAAATAAAAGATAAACGAAAAGAACAACTCAAGTAAGTCCCACAACCATCCATAGACCCGAGCTCCATTCGATGCAAATGTATTTGAATTGGGATTGGAAGCCGCCCCCCACCCGATCCTTTTCTTCTTTTGGCCAGCAGAGGCGCGCGGCATGCGAGTGTATTGGTGTATTGGTGTATTGGTGCATTGGTGTTGCTGTGTCCGTCGTTGACCGTTGGTTAAAGTGTGGAAAATTATAAGCATTTGTGACTTTTGCAATATCCACACACTGCAATTGCTGCTGTCCGCTGTCCGCTGCCACTGCCTCAGTCACTGCCTCTGCCGCTGCCTCTGCCTTACCAAAATAGCGCTGCTGCAGCAGCAGTCGCTGCCTCTAGAGTCTAGACCAATGCCTGCATGTTTGTGTGTGTGTGTGTGGGGTTTTGCTTATAGGTCAAGTTAAAAGTAAAAGTATCCAACACCATTTGAGCCGTGTCTTTGCTGCTCGTCGCCCCCTCTTTCGCCCTCTTTCCCTCTCTTTGTCTCTCTTTATCATTCCATCCCTTTTGAGTTATTTAGTTTTTGCGAAACATTCGCGTTACGTATCCCCCCCAAGCAGCAATGGAAATTGATTTCAACGTATCTCTCCCATTCGCAGGTGGCCAGTGATCACATCCAGCCGCAGCACCAGCAGCAGCAGCAGCACCAGCAGCAGCAGCACCAGCAGCAGAC
This sequence comes from Drosophila azteca, assembly GCA_005876895.1. Lineage (NCBI taxonomy): Eukaryota > Metazoa > Arthropoda > Insecta > Diptera > Drosophilidae > Drosophila > Drosophila azteca. The sequence goes on from VCKU01000016.1 coordinate 4,661,748, forward strand.
AGCGGATCAGCTCGTCCTTGACATCAACATGGAGCAGTCACAGCTACAGCAGCACCGCCTCCACGGTGCCCTCACACGCACCATCTCACAGCCGGCTCAACAGCGCCACCCTTTGCATCAGCAGCAGCAGCAGCAGCAGATTCAACAGCATCAGCAGCAGCAGCAACAGCAACAGCAGCAGGGTGTTGCCTCCCTGGTGACCATCATCGAGAATCTGGGGAACATGAATCTGCACCGCAAACTCGAGCGCACACAGTCGGAGCCGCTGCCCCAACAACCAATGAACATATCTCGGTGAGTGCCCGTGCCCCCAAGTCCAATTCCAAGTCCCTTCCATTCTACGCTAGACTTACTTACGCTTCCTTCGATTCTGTGTGTTGCAGCTACAAGACGGAGCTGTGCCGCCCGTTCGAGGAGGCCGGCGAGTGCAAGTACGGAGAGAAGTGCCAGTTCGCACACGGATTCCACGAGCTGCGCAACCTGCAGCGCCATCCCAAGTACAAGACGGAGTACTGCCGCACCTTCCATAGTGTCGGCTTTTGCCCCTACGGGCCGCGCTGCCACTTTGTGCACAACGCTGACGAGGCTCGCGCTCAGCAGCAGGCCGCAGCCCAGGCGGCCAAGTCGGGACAGCAGCAACAGCAGTCCTCGGGACAACAGCAGCAGCAGCCGCAGCAGCAGGGACAACAGCAGCAGAGCTTCCAGAAGCCATCACAGATCGGAAGCCAGAGCCCCTTCTTCATGCCGCTGAGCCCGCCGCTGAGCATGAGCACCGGTTCGGATCGCGAGTCGCCCACCGGTTCGCTGTCGCTCAGTCCCACCAACTCGCTCACGAGCTTCCCGTTCAGCGATGCCATGCCGCTGCACCACAACGGCTACCTGTGCCTGGCCGCGGGCTTTTCGGGCGGCAAGCACGGCAACGGCGGCGGCAGTTCCGCTTCATCCACATCCTCTGCCTCGGGCCTCGGACTGGGTCTGGGCATGGCCATGGCCATGGGACAGGCCACTCCGCCAGAGAGCCCCAATGTCCCCATCTCGCCGGTGCACACCCCACCACCGTACGAGCCCAGCTCCCCGGGCAGCAGCAGCAGCTGCAGCAGCACCAGCAACAGCAGCATGAGCAGCGGAAGCGGCAGCGGAATGGGAGGACAGGCCAAGCAGATGCTGCAGAAGAGCATGAGCACACCGATGCAGCACGAGGAGATGCCGCGTCTGCCAGTCTTCAACCGTCTGAGCTCTGCGGTGGAGGACTATCAGCAGAAGCTGCGCTCCAGCCTGCTGCCCTAAGCAGCTCCAGCAACACCATCATCAAGATCAGTCGGGCCACACCTCACCTTCGCCCCCACCCATCCATGCAACACTGTCCCGCATCCCTCCAGCATCTTCCAGTCATCATTCAGTCATACAATCAGCCACCGACAGCAACCTTGACAAAATCTCAACAACGACTACTCCGTACCATTGTAGACTTGATCCCTAAGCTGCTCCCAGCTTATCCGGGATAGCTTCGATCAACGATCGACGATCGACGATCTTGATCTTGACCAACCAACAGCACTCTTCTTCCAGAACGGAAACAGACCAGAACAGCAACAGCAACAGCAAACAGAATGAGAATGAGAGACAGAGTGTTGCTCAAACACAAAAATAGTTGAAACGAAATCTGATCTTGAAAAAAAAACAATAATATTTGTGTACACGCACGCGACTGTATACAGATCGGATATAGATACAGATATTCGGTATTCGGTGTCTTGCATTTATAGGACCCATTAGCGGACCCGCACACCCATTATAACCCAGGCACGTGGCACTTTTGCTCTTGTTTAATAATATTTATGCAAAAATTTGACTAGTTATTAAATGCGATCGATCGTATTGGGAATCGATTACCAAACGATCCGATCGATCAATCAAAATCCAATCCAAAACATATACATATATGCGAAATATATGTACAAACATACATATATATTTAATATATATATATATTTTGATATATATGCGATATATAACGTTGGACCGTAACGTTGTCTTCCAATCCAATCCAAAACGGATCACCGAGAGCCGAGAAGGTTCTTTAATTTATTATCCTGCTAAATTATGTAGTAGCAACGTTGTGTACATATTGCGATATGAGTTGATATTTTTTGATAAACTTTTATATAAATTAAACATACTTACGATTACGAGACTACGATAATGATAACGATAACGATAGCGATAGCGCACATGCCAATTCACTGGCGATCGCTATTAACGATGATATACCTCTTGCAGTTCTCTGCAATGCAACAAAACAAAACAAAACAAACAAAAACAAAAAGACCCAATCACAATTATAACAAAAAAAGACAAAGAAGAACAAAACAGATCGTTGTCGATTGATCATTGACAAAAAAGACTATCGATATCGAACGAACACTGCTCGATATTCGATTCGATTCCATTCGATTCGATTCTTGTTAATGATATTTTATGAATAAATTTTTGTGAGACAAACGGAAATGCTGATTTATTAGACACAAAATATAATTTATTTTCACATAAATATAAATACATACCAGATATTTTATATGCGATTAATGTTAATAATTTATGAAACCAACCCGCTCACGCATACAGTTATACACTCAGACACATACACATAAACAGACACACACCAACACACACACACACACACCCATGAACACAAATGCGCGCACACACACAAACACAAACACAAGCACACATATTTTGACCATTGATAATTTTATGTTTTTTTATATGGTATATTCAAGAAGAATCATTTTGTTTATTATTATATATTTTTATTTAACTTAATTTATTTTATATTTTTTCTTGATTTCTTATTTTGGGTGCAGTTATATAATTATAATTGTTAGTGTTACGTTACGCGAGATGAGAAGAGAAGAGCAGCCCCTGACCACAGCCAGCCCCCAAAACCACCCAAAACCACCCAAAACCACCCAAAACCCCCATTTCCCTGCAAGGGAATCCCCCCAGAACCAAACAACCAGCTATATTATACTATACCACGCAGATACATATGCACGTAATCGGGGGGGGATCTTTGGTTGATCTTTGGTGTTTGTGGGAGGCGGCCAGGTCAACAAAACACAACACACATAAAACTGAGTACAGTGTTAGCGATGTATAATTAAGCGAAACGGAGCAACAAATATTAAATAGCGAGCGACAACTTAATGGAAATATTTAAATTATTTATGTACACACACAGACAGACACGTGACACCCTCTACATAGATGTATATGTATATTTATAACCGAATTGATAGATATTTTTGGAATCCTTATTTTTTATTTTTTTTTTTGTCATTGTTCCATACATAAAATCAATCGAAATCCAATATTTAATTATTTATATTTATTAGATTGATTTCACAGCGGCAGTGGTGTTATTTTTATGTACAATTTGCCACAGAAGCAACAGAATAATTCGAGAAAATTCATTAAAAAAAAAAATATATAGAGAAAGAGAGAGAGATAGAGAGAGAGGGAAAGAAGCGCGCTCGTTGATCAATCAAATGTGGGGGGTATATAATTCTCAAAGTGCCTTATCATTAATATATTATATATGAATATGAAACAAATACAGAAAACACACAAATTATGTATAGTCTTGAGAAAGAGTGAAAAAAAAACACAAAACAACAAAAAAAAGGCATATTAATTATTTATTTGTATTTAATTAATTACTATCTACCCAATCAATCCCCACTTGTTACGGCAGAGTGCAAAGGTCTACCACATAATGATACTATGTAAAGAAACCAATATAAACTACTGTTTTTTTTTTGCTGTATTTATACTTAAACTTAGACGTAAATGAAACCCCCAGCTTTTTGGTTATTATTATAAAATAATTCTTTTTACATATGTAAACATGCTCTTCCCTTTTGTACAACAAATAAGCACAGAAACACAAACAAAATCCTACGAACGTCAATATGTGGCCTTATCAAATTGAACTCTTTACTTTACTTTGCTTTACTTTACTGTACGCTGTACGCCTTACGCCCCACAACGTCTTCCCTTTTCAGTAAAAAAAAAAAATGAATACTATGTTCGGAAATGAGAGAGATGGAGAGAGAACTCTGGAATAATGACCCACATAATCGATATCAGAGAGGAGAAACATGAAAGAGTTTTTGAATGCCAGTTGAATTATTCATTATTTATACAATATACTTATAATATACTACAATGCCTTGTTCGTTATTTATATAACCATACTATCTACATATACATACATATATATGTACCATGATAATTCGTTGATTTCTTCCGCACAAAAGACAGCAACGAAAAAGACAACCGATCAGGATCGAACACAACTGTACATGAATTTTGTTACATGCTGAAACATGCCTATTTATGCTTCCACTGCAACACAACTGAGTGTATTTTTTATATAGTAAATTAAATTTTTATGAAGTGAAAATCATTTAGTTTATGGCGAATTTTAGGTTATCTAGCAATTAAATGAAAGCGTTACAAAATAAATGAAACAAACAAAAAAACAAACTCGATTCCATTTACTTTACTCAACAGCAATGGGATGGGCCGCTCTCTGTGGCGGGGGGTTATCGCCAATCTCTCCTCCAGTGACGTTACGCTATCGGTCCGGAGAGACCGTCCGTCCGGCACACCGATTGTTGTTTGTTGTTTGGTGTTTTGTATTTCCAAAGATTTTTTTTATTCGATGCTCGCCATAAGGCAGGTGGACAAAATTGAAAATGCCGGAGAGGATCTTGAGGTTTTTTCTCCGATTGGACCAAATGAACATTAACGATTAAGTCCTAAGTCCAATTACCAGCAGGTTTAAGCAGCTTCATAGCAGCCATATTAAATATTTTCATGGCCATCAGCGTCCACAGTTTCATGGCATCCAAAGCGAATAGTTTCATAGCCAGCACCTTAGCTAGTTCCGTAGCAGGTACATTTCATAGTTTTATAGCAGCCACTTTAAGAGTGGATTTATAAAGAAATTATAGCATGCTTTCAGGCTGGTTTGTAAAGAACGAAAATTTAATATATTTTTTGAGCGGTTTTCCAGAGATCTTTACTGAAATTCTGAAAAGACAAACAAAATTTGTATAAACAAAATGTATAATTTTTTGCGGGTTTTTAAATTAAAAATTCGGACCTTGAAAGCTCCGACTATTTTTTTGTTTTTACAAAAAATACCAACCGTTTGTGTTTGTATCAGTTTTAAACGCTATTTGGGAAGGTATGTACATATGTACCAGTATTTAACATATTTTATATTTTCCAGGCGATAAGCTGAAGTGTCCGATTTATAGCTATATTTATCAGCTTTTTAGAATTGCAAATATAAATACAAACCAGGTATAAAAGACTTAGGTTTTTGCGAAAAAATAAGTTATTGTACCTCTGAAAAAACATTACAAAAATACCAAATTTTTTAATTACAAAAAAAAACACAAATCTATCAAATCTAGCGGAAATGTGATGCTGCATAGTGTTGTCAATGCAAGAAGAAAACCAGATAATCCAAAACGAAAAAGAATGAGAACAATTTTGTTATACACATCTTTTTGTTTTATTTGTTTGTATTTCTTTTTATTTTTATTTATATTTTGGTTTTTTTTTGTTTTTTAGCTTTTTAATATGTTGTATTTAATTTTATATTATTATTTGTAAGCTTACAACTTAAGGCATAAGGATAAAAACTAAAACTTAGGTGCTAAACATCATTATCATGCTATCGATCATAACCAGCTCTAGCTCTGCGCCTCGTCGCACATTATATGCATATTCCCCCACACAATATGCCTGTTTTACCAAATATCCCTCCAACTGTTTCCATCTTGTTTCATTAATATTGGTTTATTGTTATCGCTGATGTCTTCAAAAACTGTTTTTGTTCACCATATTTTTTGTTTACCATATAATATATTTTTTAGATTTTTGTATTTCTCCAACAACAGAATATATCCAAAACAATAAAAAGTTCCTCCAATGTAGTGAATATCCATTTGTGGCTCGCTTAATGCGTCGTTTTAATGCGCTTCTTCTTGTTTTACATACATCCATCGACTGGCGCTTTCGCACAGCATTAAAATTCGGTTATTTTTGTTCAAACATACATACATATATTTATCTGTTTACTGCTTTTATATATTTATATGTATAGAAAGTGCTCTCTATCGAGGATCGAATCGATTCGGAATCGGCATCGGCATCGGAATCGGAATTGGGTCAGGATCGGGTCGAGTGGGTCGAGTGGGAGCAACGGCAAGCTGTTTCGTTGTGTTGTCGGCTCTGTTTCAGGCCAAGCATATGTCCATAAGTCTGTCCAGTCCGTCCTCGTCCCAGTCCTCGTTCCTGCTCCGTGCGCCCCACATCACCACAGCCCAACTCCATCCCAAACCCGAACCCCAAAACACAACCCAACCATAATCACCCACCAGACTGGGGCTCCGGACGCCGTTCAATTTGTTATTTATAATTTTTTGCCGTTTTACATAAATTTATTCATATATATATATTTGTATATATATATATATATATATTTGTAAAATTGGTTTCTGTATATATAGAATTTGTTTCATTATTTAATTTGTTATATATATATATATATATATTTATAAAAAAAAATACGCGTTATGCTCTTAACTAAAACGTTGCTTCTGCTCTGACGGCCAGAGTTGCGTTACATGTTTCTTATAGCATTTTCATTTCCGTTTTCACTTCAATGCATATCTTTACCGTTATCATTATCATTATCTTTATCGGTATCTTTACCGTTAGCTTTTACATTCACATACATATCGATATATTTATCATTTTCCGTTAATATTTTACAATTTTCTGTTTTGTTGAATAAGTCTTAGCGTTTGTTGTTTACTTTATAATATATACTATATATACTCGTATATATATGTATATATATATATTTATATATAGATTGTTTTTTGTTTTTAGTTTCATTATGTATTAAAAATATTGAATTATTTTGTTTTGTGGTTTTTCAATTGGTTTCATTCTTGTTTTTGCGTTTGCATGTAAAAAAAAATAAGTTAAAAAAAAAAAACGAATTAAACAGTAAAATAGCTAAACACTAAACTGTTTCGTAAGACATAGGGTTTATATAAAAAAATATGCATATTTATATCCCATATATATTCACGTATACATACATACATACGTACATACATCCATCAATATATATTGTATATATATGTATAATGCTCTTGCCATCAACTATCATAGATGCATGTCCATCCATACAGGTGCGGGTTGCCATGTTGCCATTGCCTCCTGCTCTCCTCTTGCATATGTAACTCTAGGTATTACATGTGCATCGTATGTATCATTTTGTATGGGTTTTTTTATACTTTTCTTTTCTTTTCTTTTCTTTTCGTTTCTTTATTTGACTTACATGCGACATTTCATTAGCTTAGCAATAAAAGTAGTACATAATCATAATCCAATAATAGCGCGTTCGCTTACAGTGGATGCAACACACAAATATCCGTCGTAAATAAAATTTTGCGTATATAAAATTGAAAAAAATATAATATATGTATATAATATATAAACGAATAATAATCGTAATCGTAATTTTAAGGGGGTATACGTATAGATAAGATCGATTGAAACGATGCTCACTCGCTAAACTTAAGCGCAGTTTTTCTCTTCTTTCTTTTATGAAATTTACAAAAAGTCGTTTAAATAATGTTTTTTTGTTGGGAGGGGCGAGGCGGGGTGGGGCGGGGCGGGGCGTGGAGTGGAGTGGAGTGGTTATGCTACAGTTTAAAATAATAAATTTACTTCCTCTTCCGTTTATGTTTAGATCTTTTTTCTCTTTTCTAAGAACAGCCCAACAGTGTGTGTCTCTATATATATTTCCACTTGATTTACTCTTAGCTATACGTTTACGGTGTGTGTGTGTGTGTGGATATATATATATATATACGTATATGTATATTGTGTGTGTGGTTTCTTGTTATACATACATTTATGTGGTTTATATATATATATAGTTATTTAGTCACTACCATTCATAATGCTCTACCGACTGGGGGTGGGGGAGGGGAAGGAAAGCTAACACTTGTTGCACGACAGCAAATGGACACCAAACACACATATGGAAACAGTACAAAGGACATTGATGGAGCCGAGGGGCTCTGTCACATTGGAGGGGCGGGGGAGCTAAAGGTGCATCTGTGTGTGTGCGCCATCTAAGAGAGAGAGAGAGAGAGAGAGAGAACTAGAGTAGAATGGAGTGGAGTGGAGTGAAGTCGAATCGAGAATGGGACCCAAGAGTTGCAGGAGCAGCAGCAGCAGCAGGTCTGCTTCTGTCCCTCAAGGGGTAACAAGGGGTAAATGGGATGGTGCGGGAGGCATGTATGTACATATGTACCAGTCCAATAAAAAAACAATTTCATTCGTCTAATCTAAGATTCAGGTTTAAATAGATGTCCAATAGATTTCCGATTACCAATAGCCGATTGCCGATTTTCAGTTCAAATCCTTTTCCTTTATTTGCTCTCTTCCTTTTGTGCTAGTCCTAACTACACTATCAATGGGTGTGTGCATGTGTGTGTGTGTTGGTGTGTGTTAGTGTGTGGGAGGGAGGCGGAGGAGTGCAAAGAATTTGGGCATCAGTTAACTATCTCTCTCTAGCTCACTAACTCGTTCTCTCTCGCTCTTTTTATGTTTACTTTTGCCTTTTCACTCTTAAAGCCTAGCGCCTATGGCCTATGCCAACCCATTTCTCTCTTCTGTGTTTTGCTTTTTACATTTTCTCTCTCTTAGTTTTTAGATACATCTGTATCTGTGTCTATATCTGTATATATGTATATATGCGTATTGTTGCTGGTGCATCGCTTCGCTCTTTACATACGATCCAGATCCTGCTGATGTCAGTAGTAACCCGGATTACCGCCGGCAGCGCTGCCACCGCCGCTGGCCGCATAATGCTCGCTCGCATAGTACAGTGCCCTCTGCTGTGCCGCCCGCTGCTGCGCCACTTCCTGTGCAGCCAGATGCGCTTGCTGATGCGCTCGCTGCGCAGCCTGCTGATGTGCCGCCTCCTGCGCCGCCTGCTGTTGCTGATGGGCCTGCTGTTGCTGTTGATGATGATGCTGTTGCTGCTGCGACTGCAGGGGGGGAGGCAATGCTGTCGGCTGGTAGTGGTGCCGGGGCGATGGCTGCTGATGCGTCGTTAGCGACAGCGGTAGCGGGAGCTGCTGGGCATGTGGATGCGGATGCTGGTGAGTGAGCGGGAGCGGGAGCGGTAGCGCGTGCGGGTGAGAGTGCGCTGGCTGCACGGACGGATGGTGCCGTCGATAGCCGTAGCCGTAGACCAGGCTCAGCGGGCTGAGTGGGTTGTTTACTGCTGCTACCGCTGCTGCTGCCGCTGCTGCTGCTGATGCTGCTGCTGGAGGCGCCGTCGCTGCTGCCGTCAGATGTCGTAGACCCGACGACGACGCCTGCAGTCACAACTAATCTTCGTCGCTCAGTGCCTCGTACTTGGACGACAGCAGAGGCTTTGGCTCACTGGCCGCTGCTAGTGCTACTGCTGTTGCTGCTGCAGCCACCGCAGCGGCCGCCGATACGCTGGAACTCAGAGAGCCACTCCCCTGTCCGACACCGCTTCCACTCCCGGGGCCACCGACTCCACCGGGTCCGAGGCCGGCTCCGCCGCCGCCCACCACTAGACTAACGCCCCCGCCCGCGCCCCCAAGATCGCTCAGGGCGTGTGCCGCCTTGGTCTTGGCACTCAGGTGGCTGGGCGGCGCTGGCTGGTGCGCCAGCTGCATGGCCTGCGGCGGCGGCGGCAGCCCGCCCGCAGCGCTGGGCACGGTAAGTGCGCTGAACGGGTAGGTGTAGGTGCTGGCGGCGAAGGCCGGCGGTGGCGGATGGTAGGCCGACGGGTGGTGGCTGTTGGAGCTGGCGCCCCCCGAGCGACGACCACTGCCGTCGACCACCTCGTACTGGTTGGGCGTCTTCCGGGACACGCTGATCTCGTGTGACGGCGGCGGTTGTTGAGGATCCTTGCTGCGGTGCTGCTGCTGCTGCTGTTGTTGTTGTTGTTGGTGCTCCAAGGCGGCTGCGTGGGCATGGGCCACGTGGGCGGCGTGCACTGCTGCGGCTGCGTGGGATTGGGCAACTAGGTCGCCGGGATCGTCGTCCGAGCGCACCTCCACAATGCGGTTCTTGGAATAGCCTATGTCGTCACGCATCACCTCCGCGATGCGGTTCTTCACGTAGTTGTCGATGGTACTCACGTTTCCGCCTGCACCACCTCCGCCTGGCACACGCTGATCGGGGGGCGGAGGAACACCCACGCGACCCACTACCGATCCGGGCAGGAAGTAGTGGCCGGCCTCTCCGGCGGCGGAGAGCCTCTCTACAGCGGCCTGGTGGAGCATTAGCTCGTGGGCGAACTTGCGGGGGCTGACCGCCTGGGGCATGCGTATTATGTTGCGTCCGTCCTCTGGCGTGTTTGCCCTGCCGCCGGGTGGACCTCCAGAGGATCCTGGTCCCACACTAGGACCGCCGCCAGGACCCTGCTGCTGCTGCTGCTGCTGGTGGTGCTGCTGCTGCTGCTGCTGTTGCTGGTGTTGCTGCTGGTGGTGGTGCTGCTGCTGCTGCTGCTGCTGTGCCTGGTGCTTGGCCTCCTCGGCTTTGTGCTGCATACGTCGGTTCTGCTTCCAGCGGTCTGGTGGCAGCATCGCCTGCGGCGGCCCCTCCATGTAGGTCATGTAGGGGGGCGTGGGCCGCATGTGTGGATTGGAGACGTAGTCGTTGGTGATGATCGAGTCGGTGAGCTCTCCGAATGTTATGCTCTTGGTGTGGATCTGCTGGGGACTGGGAGCCGGTCCCTGCGCCTGGGATGTGGGCGTATGTGGCTGGCCGCGCATCGAACCGTGAATGGAACGCGACTGGCTCGACTGCTGCTGTGGCGGAGGACCCTGTTGCTGCTGTTGCTGTTGCTGCTGCTGGATGACAGCCGATGCCGCGGCGGCTGCGGCAGAGAGGCGCTCCTGATCCAGATCAATGTTGATGACGTTCGGGGATTGGGAGTTGGCCTTGCCGTTGTTCTCCGCCGATAGCTCCAGCGGCTGTCGATGGTACTGCTGGGGGAACCGAGGGAGATAGGACGAGGGAAGGAGAATTTCTGTTAGTTGGGGATGTCCACACTTTGGGTGCTTTCAGCTCTAGATGACTTACGAATGAGGGTCGCGGGAACTCTCGCCCGGTGGCGCCTGTCGCGTCGTTATTGCGACTTATCTCGTGCTTGATGATGGCATCGATCAGGCTCTGGGCGCTCAGCTGGCCGGGGGTATCCTCAGTCGGCTGGCTGGTATGTGGGGGACGATAGTATCTAAGGATGATGAAGTGGCGATTATTTTACAAGTCTAAAAGTATTCAAAAAGATTAATATTGTCGTTCCCAGTGTGCATATTTAGAAGCTTTTCTTTCATTAGAAGATTTGCCATCATTTGTTATTATGGCAATAGTTATCGTTGGAGTATATTTCAGAGAGGACCTAATGAGACTTCGATTCACCTCAAGACATAAAAACAGTTGCACAAATCTCTTCTCTTTACGGAAACTCGTAGATTTTTGAAGAAGAAGATTTTTTCGATATATATTGAGATATTTGCAAAAAACCAAGGCGCATGCGCACGGCATATACCTGAGGCCATATCTGTACGAGTATGTCGAGCCCAATGTACAAAATGCAGATATCCTTATCCTCAAATACACTTCAGTGATCTCCACTCTGTCCACTAATCCCAAAGACGATCTTTGATAATATTGTGGTGTTGTACTTACTCTCGATCGCGATCGGGAATGGAGCGCGGTGGTCCTGTCTCGGGGACTGGGGCGCGTATGTAGTGTCCTGGCGGTGGTGGGCCACCGGGTCCGGCTGCAGTCACCACGCCGCCGGCGAAAATGCGATCTCGCTCCATGCGGCGTTCCCGCTCTTCGGCCACCACGCGACGTTCCCTGTCCTGCTCGCGACGCTCTCGTTCTCGCTCCCGTTCACGCTCCCGTTCCCTTTCGCGCTCCCTCTCCCGTTCGCGCTCTCGTTCACGCTGCTCCCGTTCGCGCTCCCGTTCGCGGTCCCTTTCACGCTGCATCCGCTCCTGGTTCTGGAGGAGCTCGCGGTCGCGCTCGATGGCATGATTGTGCTGCAGTTGCTGGCGCCGGTCGCGCGCGTTCTGCTGCAGGTGCATGGCGGTCGCGGCGTTCAGGTGCTGGCGATACTGCTGCTGCTGGACGAGCTGGTGCTGGTGCACGGCCACCGCTGCGGCCATTTGGTGGTGCATGGCCAGATCCCTGTACCGCATGTCGTGATGGGCCGCCGGTGGTACCTGCGACACGGCCACGGCGTGTGGCGGCGGGGCCGGTGGTCCGGCATGTAGACCGCCTGGTCCTGGTGGGCCTCCTCCGCCCGGCTGGGAAGAGCCCGGCGACTTGTCGCCCTTCTGCGATGGCACCGGCAGCTGTGGCTGCTGCACGGCCACGTCCACAAACGAGGCCAAGGCATCGTGGCCCGCTGTAGGGTTGGGTAATTAAAGTGGATTAGATATTTCAGGTTAGGCTCCAGGATGTCTGTGGAGGTCAGTCGAAGGGGTGGACATCTCACCTGGTGGATACTGATAGGGCGTCACGATGTGCATGCGGCTCGGCGGCGGAGCAGCGGGCGAGGGTGGTTTGGAACCTGTATTGTGGCGTTGTATCACACCCTGACGTTGCGGCGGCGGCGTACGATGTGGACTGGGTGTGCTGTGGAGAGATTGTGGCGGACATTAGTTACACATTCCGGCTATGGTTGCACTTTCAGAAGTGTAGTGGGGATGTGGGACACTCACCTGTTGGCATGGTCCGCCGGGGATGCACGGCTCGAGTACTCGGGCCGACCACGGGGTGTCGGCTCCTTGTCGTAAGCGAACCCGCCGCTGCTGCTGCCGACGCTGTTGCGTGGCGAGGGCGACTCCTTGTCCTTGTCGCTGGCGCTGCCGCGTGATACGTTGCGCTGCTGCTGCTGGCCCTGCATCTGCTGTGACGTTATGTAGTCGTGCATCACAATTTGGCGCGTGCTCAGCACCGGGGCCTGCTCCACAACATTGCCGAAGGGGGAGCGGGCGTAGGGAGAGCCCACGCCGTATCCCTGCGGGGGCGGTGCCTGGGGCGAGGATTGCTGCGGTGGTGGCGGCAGCTGGCCAGGAACGGGCCCACCTGGTCCGGAGCCGGGTCCCGCCTGGGCGGGACTGTGGCGCTGCGAGCTCTTGTAGAAATCAAACGCCCGCTTGCTCTCCAGATGGTGCTGGGGCAGATGGAGGGGCGTGCCCTGCGTAATGGAGCCATGCTTGCCGCTGTCCGGCGGACATACGACTCCGGGCGGTGTCTGACGCACCATGCTCTCGAACTTGGGGCTGAGCATCGACGAGGAGGTCGCCGCATGCACGATTATCTGCTGCTGGGCGCTGTTCGCCGGGGTTCCGTGCGTGATGGAGCCGCTCTTCACCAGCAGCTGCTGCTGTTGCTGTTGTTGCTGCTGCTGGGAGGGCGATGCGTGCTGCGAGGGGTGTGACGGATGCGACGGATGCGATGGGTGTGACGGATGGTGCGACGGATGGGGGCCGTGCTGGGCGTGGGCCGGATGCAGATGATGTGCCTGCTGGGGACTCAGCTTCGGCTGCACCTTGGAGGACACACGACCACCCGATGGTGGCGGTGGCTGGTGCTGGGGTTGGGCCGGGGGCGGTTGGCTGGAGCGCGGCGGCATCTGCCCCTGGCCAATGGAGATGGGTACAGGTACTTGTACTGGCTGGACGTAGATCGAGCCACCCGGCCCGGGCCCGGCTCCGGCCAGAGGTCCCACTCCGGGACCGCCCGTCACCTTGAGCGGGCCGTGCGGCTGCTGGTACATGTAGGAGCCGGCCGTCGCCAGCGTCGGCACAGAGACGGCCTCTCCGCGATACATGGCCGTGGAGCGGACGATGTGCTTCATGGCGCTGGACATTGAGGACGGTGGCACATGGTGCCGATCCGCTCCTCCGGGACCAGATCCACCCGATCCGCCAGGTCCCGTGTGGGGCGAGTGGCCATCCCTGTCCCTCGGCGGCTTCTTGATGCTCAGGTCGAGGGTCTGCGGCTCCGAGTCCGACACCTGCTGGCTCGGAGGCGGCACTCCCCGCTGCGGATGGGTGGGTGGCGGTCCGTGACTGGTTGGGACATTGTAGATGATCGTCTCGGCGCCGAGTGGCGGCGGTGCCGAGTGGCTGGACGGGAGCCCGCCCTTGGAGGAGCCAGGACCTAGTCCGCTCTTGACGACGGGCGTAATGGTGGCCTTGTCCCCGACACTGGCACCCACTCCCACGGAGGTGGCGGCGGGATGGCCTATAAGTCCAGGATGCGTTAGCGGACCCACGCCTACTCCCCCTAGATGGGAGTTGACGACGGAGAGGGTGGCCAGGTTGCCGTCGCTGCTGCTGCTGGTTCCGTTACCGCTGCTGGAGGATGACGGCGGTGGCACAGCCGCTGGACGCGACGGCAGCTTCTGCACGGAGGTGCCGTGTGGCAGGCCGCTGGGCGGTAGCGGTCCAGCTCCAGCCTGCTGTTGCTGCTGCTGTTGCTTGAGGAGAGTGGCATTTCCGTCCTGCCGATACTCCCGGACAATAGTGAGCTCCTTGCGTTCCAGGTTGTTCGGATGCTGGGAGGGAGGCGGCTGCTGTTGTTGTTGCTGCTGCTGTTGCTGCTGAGAGGCGGCCTGGTTGGAGGGCATCCCTCCGGCAGAGGAGGACTGCTGCGAGGACTGCTTGCGCTCTGGTCCCTTGTGCTTCAGCGACCGCTCGATCACGGAGAAGACGCAGTCCTGCACATTATTGACCGCCTCGCGGCGCATGCTTATGGGACCGTTCATTGGCTGCGGCTGTGACTGCTGCTGTTGCTGCTGCTGTTGCTGCTGCTGTTGTCCAACTCCCATTCCGGGACCCATTCCGGGCGGCACTCCTCCCATTCCGGCTCCTCCCATTACCACTCCCACACCCACTCCAGCGGCGTTTGGAGGCTGGAGTCCGCCCACATTGTTGCTGCCATGACCGAGTCCATGTCCGAGTCCGTGACCGTGTCCATGCCCATGGCCGTGTCCGTGGGCATGCGGATGGCCGTGTCCATGTCCGTGTACGTGTCCATGGCCATGACCGTGCCCGTGGGCGTGGACCGCATTGAAGAGCACCTTGGGGCTCTGGCGGTTGGCCGGGGAGTTCTCGTTCTCCTCGTCAGCCGTCTCCGTGGCGGAGGAGTCGTACTCCTCGCTGGTCTTCTGCTTCTTGGGCGCCTGTCCGGCGGCGGGGGGCAGCAGACGCTCGTTGTCCGGCCCCGCCGATGCCTTGGAGGTCATCCGCGTGGGGGTAATGATGAACTCGGCCATGCCTCGCAGTCCCGCGCCCACTGGGCTGGGCTTCTGTTGCTGTTGCTGTTGCTGCTGCTGGTGCAGGTGCTGCTGGGGCACTGGTGGAGGCGGCTGGGGCAACTGGATGCCCAGCTGATGCTGTTGCTGTTGCTGTTGCTGCTGCTGCTGTTTAGTCAGGGTCAGAGGCTTGTGGCGCTGCAGATTCTCGGGACTCTCCACGGAGGCTGTGTCGGAGCCGCCAGGCTCTCGCTCGTCGCAGGACGAGGTGCTGACATCCGTCTCGTCGCCGCCGCTGCCCCCGCCGCCGGCACCGTCCGTGAGATTCAGCTGAGGGTCGAGCTTGCGCCGGATGCGCATGAGGCAGGCGGAGCAGCAGCGCGTCGCATGCGGCGGTATCTGGAACTCCGCCATCACGGGATCACGCACCTCGGGCGCCACCTCGAACAGTCGCGACGGTATGTTGCGTAGCCGCTGGGGCCGATCCTTGGGATTGGGGCACGTCGAAAGGGGACAGTTCGGGTAGCGGGTCCGCACCGATTTGCACTGGCAGCTGTTGCACACCCGCGCCCCCGCCGGTATCGACTCATCTGGTATTCCGTATTGCTGGCCGCGTCCTTTCTTCAAGGGCCGTGTCCTTGGACATGCCTCCGCCTTGCACACGAAGCAGTTGGCTAGCTTGTCTGCAACAAAAGAGATAGAAAGAGACAGAGAGTGAGTGAGTGAGTGAGTGAATGATTGAGCGGGGGCGGAGGCGGAGGCGGAGGCAGAGAAGGGGAAGCAAAAGTTATGCAAACACATTAAAAAATGCGATTTAATTAAAGGCAAATGGTCAGAAGAGGGCCTCAGAGGCTGGGGGCAAAAGAATGTGGAGTGGCAGTGGGGGAGGGTTGGGAGTGGGAGTGGGAGTGGCAGTGGGAGACGCTTTCATTAAGCCACTTAACAAATAATGAGCAGCAGCAGCAGCAGCCAATTGAATATTTTAAAACGCCCTCCCAAAGTGGAGGAAAAATGGATGGAGGCGGAGGATGAATGAGGATGAACCGATTCACATGGGGATGAATGGGGATGAATGCTTATCCATCGCATTCATGGATAAATGAACAAAATGGATAGATGGATTGGTGAAGTGAAATCTAGAGTGGATTGCAGGTACCGCAGACTGAGGTTGAGCAATCAGATGTCATTATATTCCCAAATAAAAAGGACATTTGAAAAGGCAAGTGTGAAACAATTGGGAAACAGAATCCGTAAAACGAGAGAAACAATGGGAACACAGAATCCAAGCAAATAAAAATGAAAATAGTGAAACAAGTGGGAAAAAGAACAGCTTCAGCTGGAATTTGAATAGAAACCTATCATCAAAATGTTTATACATATATCTAAGATATTTTTAAATTCCCAAAAATATCAATCAACTGCGATGAGTGTCAATTGGAACAAGTGAACAGAAATACTTTTAGATATCATCCCAAAGATGTTGATGGAACAATCTGACTTGTAGATAGATGATGGATAGATCGTTGGATATATTGAATGTACGAGTGCATGTGGAGTTTCCAAATCGAGAGATCCCAATAAAGAATTTATCTTCAGAACACTGCAATATCGTTCCGTACCAATATTTCTTTTTTCGAAATCCAGGTTACGAGTTTTTCATATAGCGAATTTCCCTTGAGATTCGCGATATATAGGTTCGACTGTACCTTGTTTCAATAGCTCCGATATTGCCCGACCAATTTTCCAACCCCATCCCTTCCCGTCCCGACAGTTTCATTTTCATATTCCATAATGTGAGATTCCCCGAAATTTGATTATCGTTTCTTTCATTTATCCGAGAATTCCGTTCCGTTCCGAATTTACATTCGAGTACGAATCATTCGGTGAAGGAAATCTCCAATCTTGACTGAGTGCCAAGCAGATTTGTGTTTGTCTTAGTTTTTGTTTTGCCATTTTACTTGTAATAATTTTACAATTTTAATGATGTGCAAATAAAGCGAGAGGGAGACAGAGACGATGGGAGAGAGAGAGAGAGAGAGAGAGAGAATGAGGGGATGAGAACAATTGCGGCATTTAAGGAAAATCAATGTAATTAAAAGGGGACTTTGGGGAGGAATGAAATGGAATGGAGGAGTCTGACTCTGGCTCTGACTATAAATGAAATCAATCAGCGTTTCAAAATGTCAGAGATACAACGATGAATGCTGACCAAACAGAGGGAGGTACAGAGAGGGATACAGACAGACAGAGAGGGAGGCAGACGGAGAGAGAGAGGGAGAGCTCTTCTGCCATGCCACTGTTACCGCCTCTCCCAGCCTCTCCTGCCCCACTCATTGCGTGGCTCGCGAATCTCAGCGGAATACGAAAATACATCAAAGTAGCCAACCCACCGCACCCACTCAGTGGTCCCCTCCCTCTCTCTGTGTCCCTCGTGTCCCCTCCCTCTCGTTGACCAAGCAGAAAGCGAAAAATAAACGCAAGTAAAAATGCTTTTTGAGCGTTAAAATTTTAATAAGCCACTCATTTTAATTTTGATTGTTGCGCGGAGCGGAGAGAGCAGGGGCCAAAAGGAGCCAACAAAAAAAAAAGGGGGAAGACCATGCGAAAAACGATTCCAAACTACAGAAAAGTTGGCAGCCCTGGCAGGCTGTGGGGAGCGAGAGAGCGAGAGAGAGAGAGAGTACAACAAGTAGGCAACACTTTTTTTTGTTTATTTTTTTGTTGCACTTTGAGAAGAGTGGCAGGAGCAGGAGAAGGAGCCTCAATCCAATTGCAATTAAGAGTCTACGAGTCGAGTATAGATTGCAAATTAAATAAAAATCACAAAATAAATATTTAATATTAATAACAGTAACAGTAACAGTAACACAACCCAACCGAAACGAACCGAACCGAAAAGAGATCAACAAAAAAGTGTTTTAAACCGAAATGAAAGCAACAAAAATGGAATGTAAGCAATCAATTGGGGAAAAAGAGTACATGATTATGATTGACTGGGCTGGAAGCTGGTAGACTGGAGACTGAAGACTGAAGACTGGTGACTGGACTGGCAGATACCCTCGCCAAAAGGGGAGAAATACTCAGCTCAGAGGAGATCGCCCGTTTCTCTCCTCATGTGCGTGCATAAACGTGTATACCCCATGTGCAGCAGGGTGTTCACAAAAATTAAAATAATATTCGTAATAAAAATGAATTGAATTGCCAGGACATCGGCATATGTGTGTACATCGGCATGTGGGGGGCATGCAACAAGACCAACAAGAGAAACACCAAATAAATTAATTAATAAAAGGGCTATAGCTATTGGCCGCTTGATTGGTCTCCCATTGGGGAGCGATGGCGGTGGTCGGTGGTCGGTGGTTGGGGGTTGGGTGTTCCGGCTTGGGGTTCGGCCAGAGAGAAGCAGACTTCGTTTTTTATTATTTAATTTTGATTTTAAAATATTCTGTAAATATTTTATGCACTTTGGAGATGGCCAAGCCGAGCAGAAGAAAAAAAAAATACGAAACAGGACACGAAATGATGAGGAAGGACATAGCCGGACAGAGCGCGCGGTGCGTCCAGTGCGTCGTCAGTTTGGGTCTGTTCGAAATATAATCTTTTGGGATACCATAAGTATCCTCTCTTTTTCATAATAATCATTTTCAGTATTAATATTAATATTTTAATTTTGAGAATAAAAATCAAAAAATTAATTTTTAATTTATTTTGAGATTGGGTATTGGTAAAATTTCTAATGAAAGGCGGGAGGGGCAGCCCCTCCTAAATGAAGTGATTCCATTAGTCTGTCCGTAAGTCACTCCCGCAGAACTCGCAGGACGCAGAACGCAGGACGCAGGACGAGTGTGAAATGTGACAGAATTGTGTAAAACACATGTCGCCTGGTCAAATGTCAGACACAATTGATGTCACACGCGACAGAAAGAGAGTCAGTCCTGTGCTTGTGGGGGATGGGAGGGGGGAGGGTAATTAATTGTAATTAATGCATGCGCATATTAATGGAAATTCGTGTTCATTAAATGTGACCTACAATAGTCACGGCCAGGTCATAGGACGGTCCTGCAGGGCACCATTCCACTAGCCTCCATTCCCTACTTATTTGGGGGCAAGCCCCTCCCCCAATCAGTCATTTAAAGGCGATTCAATCAAATAATAACCAAAAAAGAAACAGCATAAAAAACGTTATATAAATTTCCGCTTTTCCGCTTTTTGTTGACCACCATCGTCATCGGCTCGACAGGACTCGACTCGATTCGAATCTCTTTGCATTTCGATCAATTTTATTAATAATTCAATCAGTCAAAAAATTATTTGAAACGCCCCAAAGGAAAACAAAAAAGTTTTCCTCAACTGGCGATGCTGACAGGAGCAGCGACGGGGATTGGGGGGAGTGGGGGGAGTGGGGCAGTGGCAGTGACAGTGCTAGAGCAAGGAATGCGCTTGGTCTTGGGTTTCCTCTGGTATGGGGGGGGGCATGGGGTTTCCCATAGCATCTTCCTCTGGTTTTTTCCTTGATTTCTGCTGCTTTGATTTGTGCGGGGTAAGGGGACAGGGTACAGCATATACGGTAGAGGGTACACGGGGAAAAGATGAAACGCAGCTGGGGAGCAAGTCGTCGCAAGTCGAACGTGGAACGTGGTGGAACACTGCGCTATTTGCACAGCGAATGCCAAAGAAAAATCACAAGAAGACGCCGGTCCCATGGATGATATTGCGACTAATGGATGCCCCTTGCTTGGATTATTTCTATTCAAGAAAATCAAATGAAGACTGGGAATGTGATACGCAAATTCTAGGTGCTGATTCCCATCGGATGTTACGATCGAAATGAACAAATTTTTGATATATATAGCGAAACATAATATCATTTATTATGCATGCCCCTACCAAGTATATATCTTTTAAAGTGTGAATGCAGTAAGATTTTATCGTCTCCAAGATCCGGATTCGGTATACGGAATACCCCAACGAGTGCGGGGTGTGCTCGTAAAAAGGAGAAAGGAAAAAAACCAAAAGTAAATCAAAACGACAAACAAAACAAAACGAGACGCACAGCGCCACCCACCCCCTCCCCAGATTCCTTTCCTCTCTCTTTCTCTTCCTCTGCCCCTGCACCACCCTCTCTTTACCCAGTCCCAGTGCCTTCTTCTTCTGGACCCTGTTGGCTGCCCTCCCACCCACAAAAATGAAATAATTCCATTAGTACAATTTCTTTTGCAAGTACAAAGAGTAAATATTGAGGCGGTCCATGCGTGGGAGGGGATGTGGATGTGGATGTCGGATGGAAATGGAGAAGGTAGCAGAAAGCGGGGGAGTGGCAATGGAAGTGGTGCAAAGAGAACGATGGAATACGTATGTGAATGTTTGGTGTGGCTACTGTTCTACAGTTCCTTCCTGACCCAATAAGTAATACTCCAATTATAGTTGACCGAAAGACAAACCCTCCACCCAAACACCACCCACCCCCATGCCATCCCATCCCATCCCATCCCATCACATCCCACCCAATCCCATCAATCGCATCCTTCTTCTCATTTGCATTTGTTGGGTAATAATCCGAGTATGAGAATGCAATACTCGTAATTGTGCAATTAAATTTCAGACCATTTGGTAAATAGTTTTGGCACCCGACAAATATCAACAGACGGAAATTAACCTGGACTCCCACCTCACTCTGCTGTGGCATCTTCCACCCCTTCGGCGTTCCCACAGGACTCTCTTGCAGCACTCTGCTGCAGCAGCACAAAATTTCTGCACAAGTTACCAAAAATTTATTTAACTTTCAATTAGACAATTGAAAGCAACAACAACAACAGCAGCAGAAGCAGAAGCAGCAGCAGGAGCAGCAGCAACAGGAAGGAGGTGGTTGACGGCTGAGGAAGATGGTGGGCAATGGGAAACGAGCTGCTCGGTCACTCGTTCCGTCCAAACTGGAACTGGAACTGGTTCATTGCAGGTTCTGGCTCTACTTTTTGGTGTTCTTTTAGTGGGAGAGCATTTTGGAGATCGGAGATCGGTCTTTGGAAACTGTACAACGTCTCGTCTGGGACTACAGAATAAATGGAATTTCTATATCGTATAAGTAGTAGTATAAGTATCCTCCAGCTATGCCAAAGCCAGAAACAATTCACTAACCGATCCCTCAGTTATTTTCATTGCTGCAACCACTGAAACTAGAAAACATATATCGTATGAACTGGATCTGGAACGAGAACTAGGGCTGAAGCTTGAGCAAACAATAACGGAATATACATTGCACTCTGTGGCACTCTCTGATTCGCCGGCAGGCACATGCCACGCGTGCACCTACCGCGCCGCGGCCTTTTATTTCCCACTCAATTCCATTGGAAACGAGAGCCAACACACAACAAGCCGCTAAAAAGGAAAACGAAAAGCGGAAATTCAATCAAATCTGCCATAAAACAACATTCAGTTTAGAGATAACGGGGAATACAAAAAGACGAAACAAGAGGAGAGGCAGAGAGAGAGGCGAGAGGCGAGAGCAATGGGAACGATTGGCGTGCGCCCAATTAAAAAATATACGCGAGACTGTACGTACACACAAAAGTACGACGCAGCAGCAGCAGGAGCAGCAGCAGCAGCACTGGACGAAGGACTAAGGACGGAGGACAACCGCTAATTAGCACCATGGGGAATTTGTTGTTGGCAGAGAAGAGAAGAACTTGCGTAAGCGAAAGCAGTGCCCGCTGGCAGCAGCAGCAGCAGCAGCAGCAACCAACAGAAGATGCTGCCAACTTGTGCAAACATCAAAGAGCAGGCGAATTCAGAAGGAGACGGAAGCAGGAGCAGCAGCAGCGGCAGCGGCAAGCAGCATGTGATTGAGAGAGAGCGGACAGGACAGAACAGGACAGGAGGGAAGGATGGATGGATGGATGGCAAGCAATGGCTGGGAATTATGGTACGAGTATGCATAAATATGCCAGCCATGGCGTTGAGGGCGAGAGGAGAGAGACACACACACACACACACACGAGACATACGATGCAAGCCCAACAAAGAGACAGAGAGACCTACACCCATAGAGAGAGAGAGAGAGAGAGAGAAAGAAAGAAGCTGGTGAGCGCCATATAATTGTAAATACAGTTAATATGAACGGCAGCGACAGCCGAGCCGAGCAGCAGCGACGGCGACAGCGGAAAACGCTTTGCTTTGGCACTTTTAATTTACGAAATGGTGTTGATTTAACGGCAAAGGCAGCGGCGGCGGCGGCGGCAGCAGCAACAGCACCAGGACTCTAGGGGGTAGTCCGGGAGAGCGGACCACAAGCGCCGGTCCAGCGTGGGAGCGCAACACAAAAGAAAATTGAAGAAAAAGAAAAAAACACAAAAACCAAAACAAAGGAAAGCAAAAAAAAAAAGTATATTTCGGGCAATTGCGGCCGTCATTTCACTGGCTTTTTGGGTTTCATCTTTCACTCGATTGTGGAAGCCCTCTCCATTATACTCTCTAGGGACGTGTACACTGTTACAGGGTATGCGGTACGCCATATGCCCTATGTCGTTTTCACATATGTATGTGAGACAGAAGGATCACTAGGATAGAGCTACAGCTACGAGCACACTACGCAAGATCCTTGCGATTGGATTGCAGAGGTCTATGTAGATGATCTCTTAATTAGGAGATCCTTCTCTTCTCTTTTGCTTGTTGTCTCCACAATTTGAATAATGAATGAATGGAGGGAGGGAGACCCTTCTCATGTAGAGAGTATTCCATAGTCTTTATTGGAGTATGTTCGTCTCCGTTTGTGTTCATATACGAACTCTTCTGTTTTTTCGGGAAACGATTTTCTCTGATTAATAAAAGTTACACACACACTGAGCCAGAGCGAAAGAGAGAGAAAGTGAGACACAGAGAAGGAATGCAAACTGTACGCCAGCGATAATCAAAAGGGTGTGCAATTTTAATTGAGCAATTTAATTACATATGTAAGCAAAAGCCAAGCATCAGCAAAGGAGCGAAAGGAGCAGAACAGCAGAGCAGCAGCAGCAGCAGAGAGAGACAGATATATAGAGAGATGGCAGAGAGAGAGCGAGCCAAGTCGGAGCGAATAGTGAGAGTGAGGAGGAGCGGTAGGCACACACATAATTAGCAAGCAAGCAAATCCCGCTACTCTCTTCGTTCTCTTTCTCTCTCTCTCTCTCTGTCTGTCTCTCTTACACCCTCTTTGTGTGGATGTGGGTGCACGTGTGTGTGTGTGTTGACTCTTTGGCTTCTACTTTGCTACTTTTTAGGCTCCTTTTGTGTATGTGTGTGTGTGTCCCCTCCCCCCGTTCGCACTCCTTCGCCATCCGTAGTCATTTTCGGCAGTTTAAGTTTGTAATTAGTTTGTCGGCGCCTCTATCCCTCTCTCGCTCGTTTTTTAGACCCCTGCAGGAAGGAAATGCACGGTGGATTTCACCCAGCCCTATGGGAGAGAAATGGAATCACTTTTCCGAATGAGAAAGGAGACTATTGGATCTATCCCCAAACGAGTATTGGATCCCTAATAAGTCAAATATGTTAAAGGGAAATCGAAATTGAATTCACATACTTTGTTTTTCCAGATGACAAACCAAAACCAATTTCAAGATCTTTTCTCTTACGAGTCCATCAAAAGCTTTGCAAAAATTACACATCCGATTAATAAGCGATTCCCTTTCAATTGTGACAAATGTAAGCCACAGAGCCCGTGTATCCGCGTATCCGTGTCCACTCCCGAGAAATTGAGAGTTAATATTCTCTCTGTGGGCATCCACCCCACACCCATACCCCACACCCACACACATACCCGTGTACTCCGTGTACCGCACTCCTCGTTTCGATGCTGGCAATTAGAAAAACGCGCTTTCCGAAAGGCTCTTCTATGGCACTAAAGTTGACACATTGATCGCTGCGAGGGGGAGGGTAGGGAGGGGGGGGTTGCATGTGTTTGCGTGTGTGTGTGGGAGAGACCTCCTGAGGGGAATGGCAATGGCAATGGGAATGGGGCACCCCTTTTTTTTTTGGGATGGACTGATGGATTGGATTGGAAATTGTTACTGGTTTGCGCGTGGCTCTGCTCTCGTGAGGCGCGAGAGGGGGGAGGGAGGGGAGGAGAACCTGTGTCCAGTATACAGTGTCCAGGGCCTGTGTCCGTATCCGCATTCGGACTGGTCGAAAAGCTTACAAATCGTGAAATGCGAGTGAGTAATTATGATTTACTAATTAGCAAACAGACACCCGGACGGACATGCACACACCGGACTCTGGGGGAGCGAGGGGGAGGCGGGTGGTTGGTTGGTTGGTTGGTTGGTTGGTTGGACAGTGGATAAAGGGATGCAGCGGATACGGGTATACGATTGCATAGGCGCAGGCAGAGACAGAGGCAGAGGCGGATACGGGTACGGGTACTGTGAATTGGCGGACTAATGCGATGGACAAACAACGAATGCACGGACTACGAACTAAACGGAGAGCCGTAGGAGAGCCTGAGACCCATGGACACCGGACACCGGACACCGGACAAAAGTCTATTAATTAGCTGCACCAACAAGCGGAGTGGCGAAGTGGGGGGGAGGGAGTGGGGTTGCTACATTGCTGCCGCGCGTGTAACGGGGATTTGCTCATCAAATTCGCTAATTGTTTTTGTTTCTGCTTTTGCTTTTGCACCTGCACCTGCCCACCCCCTCACACTCACATACGCATACGCACACCCACACACTCCCACAACTCCCACTTTCCACAAATTTAGCTTCGTCTGGTTGGATGGGTGGGGGTGCTAGAGGTAAGGGGTAAGCGCGAGTACAGTCCAAACAATTAGCGTAATTTCAATTTTGTTCAAAATTTCATAAACACCAAACGGGGGTGGCGGTGAAGAGCCTTTCTCCTCCAACAAACACAAGCACCGCAGTGACACCACCACCCCTGGCACCCCCCCCCCCCACACACTAGCCCTCCTCTTGCCACACAGAGGGCACCAAGAGGGCAAAGGAGAGCCTTTGGTGCAGCACTGCGGACAGTTAAGCCGCTTGCACCGCCGTTGCATACTTTGCTGCGCTTTTTGACAGCCGCCTGCCTCCGAAAAAAAACGAAAACCATCAAATTTTTGCCCTCTCTCCTGCTCTCGCTCTCGCTCTCTCTCTTTCTGCCTCTGCTGTTCTGCTTCTTATTTCGTTTACTTTCCATCAGCATAATGCAGCAAAAAGGCGCGAAGAGGATGTGTGTGTGTGTGGGGTAGCTGGAGGTGCCACGCCACAGCACAGGGCACAGTCTGTGGAGAGTCCAGCGGAACAGACAGGACAGGACCGGACAGGAGACCACCAAAGAGCGGAGGAAAGGGGAGCAGGAGCAAGTGAGAGGCTTACGGCGCTATTACGTTATTCTGCCATCACTTAAACATCCAATAAACAAATTAATAAACAACAAAAACAGCAAGCCACACACACAGACAAATTCATACACACACACACGCACACACATACATATGGAGAGTGTCAACCCATTTAATTGCCTCAAGAGAGGGCAAGGTACGTGTACGTGTACCCCCTTCTCTTTCTATCACACTCTTCAGCTTCCAATGAAGCTTTCAAATTTAGTTTTTGGCGCTCACTTCTCTCCCACTCCACCCCACTTCTCTCTCTCTCTCTCACTGTCTTCTTCGTTATTTTTTGGCTGCGCTTTTCGTATACCATTACACGTTTTTCTGTGATTTTGTTTGTTTTGGTTTTGGTTTTGTTTTTCGGTTTTTTTGTTTGCGGCACAAAAACACAAAAAGAATTTTTAACTAACGCCAAAAGGTCTCCTTGTTCCCCACTCTCCCTCTTTTTCGCACACACAGAAACACCATACACCTGCTGAGGGCTGAAGGGTAGAGTTGGATTAGGGCGGCGCACCCCTTTCCTTTCCAAAAAGTTCAATTGGAATCTAGAGGCACAACAACGACACATGTACATATCTATCTCAGATAACTCTCATTAAATGCCCCTGCACATAGAGGACTACGAGATACCCTGTACCCAGACTAATCTATTGTTGCATCGAACAGGGGTTCGATTACTACATTTCTTGTCTGTAGAAAGTACAGACAAAGAAAAAATACATTTTCTACAAGTTTTTAAGACGTCCAATAGCTTAAATTGTATACTTATACATGGGTCTACAGGGTACATATGTACACAGAGAATCAAAGCAGTTTTTACGAGTATATCCCCGAAATATATTCAAAAACAGGAGAAAATGGATAGCTCATAGCTCGAGCACTGCTTGCATATTTTCTTTCAGTGTATATTGCAGCGGGATTCATTTCCCTTTACTCTTTCGTGTCCTTCCCCTTAATATGACTTTTGTTCTCTTTTGCCGTTGCTCTGGAAATGTATCTGTATATCTCTGTATCTGTATCTGTGGCTGTTGCTGTTCTTTGTTTTTTTTTTTTTGTTTATCCTGTTGTTGTTTTCGGTGTGCGTTTGGTTTATTAATGTTGACCGTCAATTATGTTTTAATTGTCATAAAAGGTTTGTCCCTTTTGACTCTCCATTTCTCTCTCTCTCTCTAGCGCTCCACACATGAAGAGAGGTGGGGAGCGGCGACAGGGAGAGAAGCACATATGCACACAATAAATCCAGTTGGGATAAGCTTCAGCTCGACACAAGCGCAGGGGGGCTGGAAAAAGGAGAATGGAGCAAAGGAGCACAACACAACAGAAGTTGCTTGTCATCATGGCCAAAAGCATTTCCCCCCAATCCCCCACTCCCACCCCCACACAACCAGCAACTGTAAATCCTGTGCATGTGTCGTCTGTGCATGGTCGTGCAAAGCCGTCCACTTCCTTCCTTTCACTTGACAGTTGAGTGTGTGTGTGAATGTGTGTGTGTGTGAATGTGTGTGTGTGTGCAGCTGTTTCCTGGTATCCTCCTCTGGTTTCCGCTTCGATTTGGTTTGGTTTTACAGTTGTCAGGCAATTTGCACATCAACTTATACTGCAAAGATCAGCACAAAGTGTACCAACACACACACACAGAGCAAAAGAGAGAGAGAGAGAGAGAGGGACAGAGGGAGAGGAAGGAAGGAAGGATAAAGTCAACTGCTCTCCGCAGTACTCTTTTTTTTTTGGTTCAACCTTTCATTAATCAAATTGAATTCCATGTCGCACTGTCCTGCACAAGGCAAGAGGAGAGACAGAGCCAGAGGCAAAGGCTGAATGGCAGAGGTGTTATGCGGCGTGTTATCGATGACACGAAACAAGTATCACACAGTTTCTAATTGGTTATCGATAAAAAAAAACTTGATCTTAAGCAGTTTATCCCCTCAGATATGACAAAGAAAAGGCGGGATTGAAATTACTATCGACTATTATTGATTATAGATATCGATTACAGATATATGTACATATATCGATTGTGAATTGGGTAGGATTACAGGATGAAACTGTGATCGATTATGGAAAGCCCGAAAGAATGGCTAATGACGGGCGGTCATAATTGTAGCGCCAACAGCTATAAAAGAGCGAAAAAACAGAAGAGAAAAAATTCAACAATGAATATATATGTACATACATACATATACACGCACATCCACACATCCACACACCCACACACAGACAGTCAGACAGACAGACAGTTCTCGTGTCCTGGATCGAACTGGATGCTGGACAGGAGATTAATGCAACGTTTAAAACGTTGCCAGATTGAGGACGTCAATCTCTCTCTTTCACTCACTCTCTTGCATTTTCTCTCTCTCTTCTCACTGCTTCTCACTGTGTCCTGCATTCTTTTTGTTTTTTTTTTTTTTGCTGGTGCTGGCTGCCAATTTATGAAATTTATTTTTTGCCTACGTTGTGATTATTTATTCAAAAAGTTGGCCTCGACCCAGCGTCTGGTCCAGTATCCCGCACCCCGGACCCCGGACTCCGGACTTCGGTTGTAATTGCAATTGTTGTCAGTGTGGCATGTGGCATGTGGCAGGTGGGAAATGGGAAATGGGGCATCGGCATGGCATGCATGCTAAATAAATTAATAACACAATTTATGCATGACGCACATTTATAATTACATTTGGAAATAATTTAATTAAAATTGTTAACGCTTGATTGAAGTTAAATCGAATTGGACAAGACAGACGATAGACAGACGGACAGACAGATACTGAGAGAGAGTGAGAGAGAGAGAGAGATAGCGACAGGTCTTCGGTGCTCGGTACTCGGGAGGTCCTCGGTCGTCAGTCCTTGGGCCTCCACAAAAGCCAACTTAATTAAATTAGCCTATCAATAAGGGACATAATACTCGTCAAAAGCCAACAAACTGACCAATTGCCTTGCCACAACAGCCATCCATCCATCCATCCATCCATCCATATCGAGTCACCAGAATCTATGGGACAAATGTCACTTCTTTGCTTCCACCTTTACCTCTCCCACTCCCTCTTGTTTGGGGAGGGAGGGGTGACTGAGGTTGTACAAATAAACCGATTCGCTGTAGCGGTAATTAAAAGGCAACCAAATGACCAAGTAAGCCACAAACACACAGAAAATAGGAAGAAAAAAAATGAATCGAATTTGTATGCTGATTGAAATCTTAGAGAAATAGTATAAAGGCGGCCAGGCCACGAAGCAAGTGCTACCCTGCAAAGGAAAGAAAGGTATAGAGGGATAACGACTCAACGGATCTGCCAGTTGTGTGTGAACTGGAAACCCCTCAATCAAAGGGTTAGCCATCATACCATTCCATTATCCAGGGTATGTCCAGGGTAAACGCTAATAGCTGATTGAGAATACGAATGCGACAACCGCATACACACAGGCAGACAGAGGGACAGACATACGGGACAAGTAGATAAGGCAGCCCCCAAAGTACACACACACACACACACACACACACACACAGCCAAATACGAGTAAGCGGTAAATCAACAAGAGAGCACACACACAGGCGGGTACATGCACCGCATGTAAATATGTGTGTATGTATTGGTTATGCCCACAAATCAATTAAGTCGATTGAGAGGCAACAACATTTTCGGCACAACACACACATGCACATGCACACAACAGAATGGAATGACAGAGAGAAAGAGAGTGAAGGACGAATGTAAAGAGTTGTTAAGCGCTCAAATGACACATGCAAGACGATGCAACCAACGAGAACGACAGAGCGAGAGAGGGGAAAAGCCCCACTATTTTCGTTCAAAGAACCGCGCGCAAAATGCCAGTCGAATGTGCCCACAAATATAGGCAACATATTCCCCGAGTGGCATCTGACATTCCCATTTCCCCCGCACAAAAGTAGGCAATGCCTTTTTGGCAGATCCCCCAAAATGTAGGCAACACTTTTTGAGTTTTGCCCGTTCTACGCCGCTAAAAGCTGTGGGTGGAGTAGAGTGGAGTGCGTTGCAGTGCGGTGGTTATCTTAAATATTTGTTAATTTGCTAAAAATTCCACACTGCCAAATTCCCACCACGCACACACACAGACACAAACATAAACCAATTAAACAGACCAACAACAACAAACGGTAAAACGGTAAAAACGCTGCCTTCTGCGCTGCTGCGCCGCTGGCAACCGCACAAAACGAAGTTGAAGCCGAAGTCCAAACCATAGCAAAGCAAAGCAAAGCCGAAACCAAAGTCCAAGCGCGCCCGAAAGCATCAACCGTAGCATCCCCG
This sequence comes from Drosophila azteca, assembly GCA_005876895.1. Taxonomy (NCBI): domain Eukaryota; kingdom Metazoa; phylum Arthropoda; class Insecta; order Diptera; family Drosophilidae; genus Drosophila; species Drosophila azteca. The sequence continues at coordinate 4,691,806 of VCKU01000016.1, forward strand.
ACCGACACCGAGAGACAGACTGCATGTGTCCTGGCTATAAATAACCGAGACATGCCGCGTGGCAACATCAGTCCTGACCGGGTTGCACACTTGACGGGTCGTCGCCGGGTGTCATCGTCGTCGTTTGTCGCTCTTTTGATGCTTTTGCTGGCTGCTGTGGCTGCTTGTTGCTTCTTCTACAAGCACCATCATCATCTCGCCATTCTTGCGTGATTCCGCTGTTATCCGTCGTCTTAGAGGATATTCTGGGGCATTTGGGATCTATTTTTGTTGAGTGCATTTTTTGCTATTTTCGTTGTCGTTGTCGTTGTTTTTTCAACATGTTTACGAATTGGTTAACGGGAAGCAGTGGCACAGCGCCCCGGGGCATCGGCATGACTGCGCCACCGTTGGCCACCACCGCCGCCGCCGCTGCACCACTGTCTGTCGGCATCGGCAGTGGTGGAGGCATTATGAGCACTCCGCCGGATGTCATCCTGGAGGTGGGTCCCGCACCGAGCAACGTGCGCTTTGTGGCCCACGCTTTGGTCCTGGGCATGCACAGCGGATACCTTCGCTCGGCCATCCGGATGGATGAGAATGCCGCCGCCACAGGAGCAGGGTCCAACAGCAGCAGCACAGGCGTCCAAGGAGCCACGGGAGGAGAACTGTTGCTTTATTTGGTCAACGTGACAGCGGAGCAATTTGCCCCGCTTCTCACGTACATGTACACGGGCTACCTGGACTTGAATGTGGACAATATCTTTGCTGTGCTCCTGGCCACGCACGTGCTGCACATGCCCCGAGCTCTGGAGATCTGTCGGTGGGTTGCCACCTCCCTTCCTCCTTTTCATCCTTCCTCCCTCCTTTTTAGCCTCAATTTCGGTCTCTGTTTTATTTTATTTTGTAGATCTTTTCTGGCCCGGGCCCAGACCGAAGGTTATCTGAATGGCAATGGCAGCAATCCCCCCCCACAGCTATGTCCGACGGCGCCAGTCAGCGCCAAGATCATCCGGCCCATTCCGAGCAAGGCCACGCTACCAAATTTCGGCTTTATGCCTGTGCCCCTGCCACTGGCTCCTCCTCCGCTTCCAACAGCGGCACCACCGCATCCTCCTCCTGTCCTGTCCTCCTCCTATGCGAGTGCCGCTTCCTTGCTGCAGGTAGAGCCAGAGTATCCCGGACTGGACGTGGCCTTGGATGAGGATGAGGAGGAGGATGTTGAGGTATTCATCGACAGCAACACTGTCACCGACAACGAAAACGAAGACATGGAGACCGAGGACTGCAATGTCTCCGTTGTCAGTTCTTTGGCTAGCAGCAGTGCGGGCAGCCTTAACATCGAGCGCCTGGACGCAAAGCCCCCCACCCCCAACCCCACACCCACACACGCACTTACACCGACTCCCAAGCCACAAGCACCCAGCAGGACCAAGAAAGAGCCCTCAGCAACAGTCATGCAAAGGGGATCCCGCTCGACACGCTCTGGGAAGGCAGGAAGGAGAACCAATGCGACCGGACTCCAGGTGGCCAAAGCCCCGGTGCCGGCCGCCCAACTGGAGACGGCCACGGCGGCGATGCCCTCAAAGTTCATCATCGACGTGGCCAGCTGCGACGGACCCGTGCGCTTCCGTCGCATCCTGAACACCGCCTACGGCCACAAGCCGGAGAGCCTGGACGGTTCTGGAACAGAGCAGTGCGAGCAACAGCGGACCCAGCAGAGCGTCAGCTACTCGTTTCACCAGCAGATGGCCAGAGCCATAAGCAGCCAGCAGCGGCAGCAGTTCCACCAGCAGCAGCAGCAGCACCATGAGGAAAGCGAGAACAGTGGCGATGCCACAGGAGGATCAGGAGGAGCACCAGCCAATAGTCGAAAGCAGGCGAATGCAGGAGCCTCCTCCTCTGCGACGACCGCCAGCAGCAGCAGCATCGGAGGAGCTGCAGCCTCCAGCCAGGAGCTGTATGTGTGCGTGTACTGCAAGCACACGTTCAAGTCGCAGTACTGCTACCAAAAGCACGCCAAGCGACACCTGAATCCTCTGAGCCTGGCCAGTGCCGAGAAGAAGCTGGTGGCTAGCGCCGACCATGGAATGGTGGCCATCGAATCCAGCAGCACTGGACAGGACAATAGTCAGTCGCAGGAGGCCACAGCAACGGCAGCAGCAACGGCAACAGCAACAGGAGGAGCAGGAGCAGCAGCTTCCACATCCACGGCTACAACAAGCGCTCTAATGAGGCGCGAGGTGCGTCCCTTGGACATGAATGTCCAGTACTATCCGTGCAAGACATGCGGCAGCAAGTTCCCCAGCTACTACTTTGTCCACAAGCATCGCAAGATGTGCCACGCCGATGAGATCGAGGCGGCGGCAGCGGCAGCTGCAACGGCAGCCACCAGCAACACGAGCATCTCTTCAAGTGGTGCCGCCTCAGGAGGAGGCACTGCCACTGCCACTGGCACTTCTTCTAAAAGAGAGACGACGGTTACAGCTGCGAAGGAACCTTCAGAGGAGCAGCAGAAGCAGTAAGGCATGCAACGAATCTTGTGGAATAATCCAAAAAGAAAATCAAAAGAAACGAAATCTACGAATTTACGAGTACTGTACTGTATTGTACTGTACACTAACACTAACACACAACTGTACACTCTCCCACAAACACACACACATACACACACAATCGCTGAATGTTTTTTTTTCCATCGCTCTAAAATTTCAATTCAATAAAAACAAAATACTATTGATATCATCCAAACTGAGAAAAATATAACTAAAATTGTTAGAGAGAAAGAGAGAGAGAGAGATATGTGAAAACAATCGTTAATCGATAAAAATCGATAGATCCTGGAGTCAGAAGAGTAGAGAAAAGCTATGCTGTCCGCAATCCACGATTGGATCAATCAATCAGTGAAAGTCCAAGTGTAAAACATACAACTTTTATCAAAATCTAATTTTATCGATTATATTTGTAATCGTTATAGCGAAGGTTGGGGGAAAAAACCCAAAGAATTCTTAATGAATTATCCAATTACAATGCAAATGTAAATTGGTTATCCAAAGCGATTGTTATTATTATTATATTACTATCGCTCACACAGGAAAAAAAGCATATATAAAAAATCATATATACATATGTCGATTATAAATCGTTATCGATTCAGACAAATTGGCCTGTCGAATTGAAAAATGAATTCGAGCTTCAAATTACAGAACGTTCTGAATAATCGATTTATCAGCAAAGATCAGAACAATGATCTTTAATCCAAAACGATTGTTGTTGTAATCGTTAATCGTGCATCGTTTTATAGCTAACATATTTTATCGACTTGAAGACACGAGTATAGCAACTGCTGATTGAAATTGTGATTAGTAATCGCTATCGATTGATTATTCGAAGTATCGTTTAGTTATATAGGGATTATCGCATTCGATAGCCATATTTCCACAGATTTGGGCACCACTGTGATCCACTTAACCGCTCAGCCCCCTTCTCAGACAGAACCCTCCCTCTCCACGTTTGGAATATGTATAGTAGCGATGGGAGGGGAGGAGAGGGGAGGGGATTGGTAGGTGGGTGGGTGGTAGATGGGCTGAGCAAACAATCCTTGCCGCAATTTAATAATTAAATTAAATCACTTGCATAATAAAAAAGACGTTTACGGGAAAAAAAATATAATTTAATTGAGTTTAATTAACTCGCCAGGGAGATGACGACAGCCAACAAGGCCGCAAAGATGATGATGAAGATGATGGCACAGTGGATGGCACAGTGGGTGGCACAGTGGGTGCCTCAGTGGGTGGTGCAAATAAAACCGCAAGCGACCAAAAATGTGAGAGACAAGCATCTCTATCTCCGTCTGCACCCCATCCTTACTTTTCAACCCTCCTACTACTTCTTCTGCTGTGTGCGCCTCCCCCACTGTTAACTCTTTGGACCAGGACCTGGACCTGCCCCTGGACCTGGAACTTGAGGCAATTCCGAGCCATGGCTCTCTTTATTTTTTTGCTTTTTTGATAAAATATTTATCGACAACGCAAACAGAAATGGCGACAGAGACAGAACAGAGACAGAGACTGCGAGAAACAGAGAGATACGACAGATTTGATTGGGTCGATGCAGAGAAAGAGCGCTGAGGGGAGGCCGAGGGAGGAAGGCTTTTGATTAAACAGGACAAAAGGATACGACGCAATGCAGTTGTCAATGCCCGAAAATGCATTTTTGATGCAAGAACGAACCGAAGGACCCCCCAAAGGACACTCGTCCATAACGGACACTCGCTTCGAACTCGCGGTAAAAGGATGGAAGCTCCGTTCAAAGCGGAGAGAGGCAATGCTTTGCTGAGCTTTCGCCATGAAAGCGCTTTTTTTAAGGGTTAACCAGGACAGGATAGAAGACATTGAAAGCTTGCACATTCACGGAGCTTTTAACAAGCTTGAAACAACTCCAAATAGATAAAAGCTCTTCCTTTCGAAGCTCAGCGCCATCAAGCCATTGAACTTTGGAAATTCTCAAAAGAAGTAAACTGTTATAAGAATCCTTAAAGCTTGAAATGTTCACGCTTTCACCGTTTTGCAAGCTCAAAAGCTGTACACTGACAGAAATCTGCCTCATGTCTCTATTAGAGCATATCCATCCCCTCGGGATCGAAAACTCTTTCAAACAGAGAGCTTCAGAATAGCTTGAACTACACTTTGTTCCTTAGATCATTTTTACAAATATTAAGCAGTTTCAGGGTTCACGATCATCAGGGACATTCAGATCAAACTTGAGTTCTGACATCTCAAAACCATGAAGGGAATTCGGACCCATAGATATTTCGCAAACTCGTATATGAGATACGTATATGAATCGCTTTGGCACTTACCTTTGCCATCCAGTGCGAGGCCATCCAAGTTGTTAGATACATTGCCACTGCCGTCGGCGGATGCCATCTGCATGGCCATCGATGTTGTTGCGGATGTGGACGATGTGGCCGATGTGGTAAGAGTACCACCGCTTGACGCTGATGTGGACATAATGGAGGGGACGGCGGAGATCAGCAGGGCAGCGGTAGAGGTGGCCGTTGATGAATTGACCATGGAACCAGCAGTTGCTGCTACCGATCCAGTCGCCGTGGATGATGAGGATGGGATCTTGTTGATGTCCTTGGCATTTGCATTCGCATTGACATTGGCCTTAATGTTGTTGCTATTGCTGTTGCTATGGTGATGATGGACTTCGTTGGGTGTCATCTCGCTATAGCGCTTTCTCTTGGAATCACTGAAAAATGCATTAGGATTAGGATTCGACTCGACTTGTTCGACTCTTTCGACTCACCTGACATCGGAGAGAAGATCGTTGCCGGCCCCCAGGCCCTCCACCTGAGCTGCCTTCAGCTTCTGGCCAAGATAGTTGCCTGCTGTGGTGGCCGTCGTCAATGTGGGCACGCCCACTCCCGTGTGCTGCTCCGCCGAGGACGTCGAGCTAGGGGGCAGGGAAAAACCGCCGCTGGCTGCAGTCGATACGGGCGGTTGCTTGACGCCGATTTTATCGCCGCCCGTTGCATTCGTCGCCGATACGCCAGCGACACCGGCCCCAGATCCAGTTCCGGTTCCGGTTCCAGATCCTCCTCCAGCTGCAGCTTCTTCGCTGCTGCTGCTGATGCCTCCGGCAGAGGAGGCCTTCACGTTGGCCATCACTACGCTCTGGTAGCCGGGCTTAAAGCCATTCAATGTCACGCCCACTGGCGGTGCAGCAGCAGCAGCTGTTGTGGCTCCTGTGGCACCTGTTGTGGCTGCTGTTGCTGGATTGTTGGCGCGTTCTCCGGTTGCTAATTACGGAATGGAATGGGAAAGGCAAACGATTAATTATTGATTATATTGAACGATATATCGATTGAAAGCGATGAAATATCTATATCTTGCGTGGAATTGTATCAGTTTTTGTGATTAAAAATTAATCTGTCGATTATTCTATCGCTTATTTCAAAATAAGTCGAGTTTTTACCGTATTGATTCTACTACTTGAACCAATCGTCATCGATAACATTTCTTTCAATCGAAAAAGAATCTCCTATAATCCTTTATACTCTGTTTAATAGGCTACATGCACTAACATGAGTGACATTAACTCACAAGTGGAGTTTACACTTGAAAACTCCAGTAATTGATTTTGGCTGCGGATACATCTGTTTGTTTTAATGATAACATTTATTTGAAGCAGTGCACTATGGCACTATGGCCAAAAACCATTTACCAAAAGTCGTTAAAATGAAATATTTGTAACGGATATATATCGGAATAACATTGATCTTCAATGTTACGTTATCGAAATTTTAACAGAGCAAACCACTGTTAAGATAACAGATGTCTAAACCAGCTGTTTTCTGGCGAGAAACACTTTTTTTTGCACAAAGTAATTTTTCTCGAAGTTTAAAGTTTAAAAAAGTAGTTAATTGACCAATTCTAGTGCGGTTTTTACAATGGATTCAAATCTAAGAGTTTTTAAATATATTCTTTTGTTTTTGAACTGGACAAAATTCTACTTACAGCTGCGAAAAAAAAGCAATTTTTAAATAGTTGCCAAACTCAAATTTTTAACTTTAAGGAAACTTTAAGCACATTTTTCAAAACTTGAACCGCCTTCTTGATGTAGGACCACAGATTTTTGATGGGATCAGGTCAGGTGACTGAGCAGGCCACTCCAAAACGTTCACACAGCTTGCCATGAACCACTCCTTTGCTTTCTTGCTGGTGTGTTTGGGGTCATAGTCTTGTTAAAATACCCATACGAGTGGACTTTCATATTCTGCAAAGGGTAGCATTACTGTCTCCACGATATTCACCTACAACTTTTTACTTTTTGCTCTACGCGGCCTCAGCTGGGATGCAGGTGTGAGACTGCCGTCTTACCCTAATAGATTGCTTTTAATAAACCTTCCAACCTTAGATAATCGTGGGAAAATGCTTGGTGTGATTTTTGTGCACAACTTGATCAAAGGTGACGTAGATAGCCCTGATCTGGTGAGCCGCATAAACTTCACGATTCCTATTAGAAGCACTAGAAACTATACACCGTTGTTTCTTCCGCTGTGTAGATCGGTGGTGTCGCTTGGGCCACTTGATGGTGCAGTCATTGCATATCAACGTGCTAATCCATGATATGTTTTATCCAACCTATTCGACCTACTCCATAGTGGAAGAAGCAGGCTTTTGTGGTGCACTAAAGTTTGTATTCTACTTTCCTTGGACGTCCAACGTATGATCGAGATCACTTTCCACCAATCATAACCACTTTGGACTCATCTGACCATAGAATATTCGTCCATTGTTGGGATGGCCGATCTGCTATGTTTCGCGTTAAAAAGTGGTACCTTTCTTGGGCTGCAGGCTTTTATGTTATGTTGGCTAAGATATGAATTAACTGTTTGACCCATCGCATTTATTTTAAGCTGTTCTTTAAGCTCGTTAATTCCCCATGGTGCAGTGCTTGGCACGCATACACAAAAGTTGTTGTGCAGTGCGCAGGTTGTGTGTAGCAAAGTCCCGAACATGCCTGCGGGCGAAATCGGTTTATAGCTTTACACTGGAAAGGGCGAAAAGCCGTCCGTAAACGGTAGCGCAACTTTGGACACTTTTACTATAAGCATTGATTTAAGTCCCTTTTCTCTAAGCCATAACATGATAGAAAGAACAGGGTTGAAATATTCAGAAAATCGAACCAAAGCAACTGAAACGCAATCATAACTCAACTTTATGCTACCCGAAACTTAACAACTCGACCGTAGAGCAAACTACCTATAATATTTATATTATTAAATCAGCAATCTGATATCCAATTCGATATGACTGTGGCAATCGATGAATCTGCAATACCCACCATTGTAGACGTCTGGCTTCGTCGCCTTTTGGCTTGCCTTCGCCTGCGGATCAGAGGAGGCTGCTCCAGCGCCAGCGCCAGTGGCCGTTTCCGCCTTCGCCTTAGACGAGGCGGCTCCCACCGCCGCTGCAGTCTCCGTCTTGGTCTTGGTTGTGCTTGTGGATGTGGTCGCAGGGACTGTTTCCACAGCTCCAGGAGTGGCCCCAGACGTGGCTCCTTTTGCTGGCTTCGTTGACGCTGACGCAGATGATGATGATGGTTCGGAGGAGGTGGCTGAAGATGTAGATGATGCTGCTGCTGCTGCTGGTGTTGTTGCTGCTGCTGATGCTGGGGCACCATCTGTGGCTGCTTTGGCTTTGGCCTCACTGCTGCTGGTGGTACTGCTGCTCGTACTCGTGCTGGTGCTGGTACTGCTGCCCGATGAGATCTCTGATGCGGTGGCTGCTGCTTTGGCGGCATTCTTCTCGCTGCTGGTGCTACTGCTGGTGGCCTTGGCCGCCAACTCCGCCTTTTCGGCGGCTGCCAATGCTGCTGCTGCTGCCGCTGATGTTGAGGGCATCGCCGTAATAGCAGCAGCGGCGGCGGCAGCGGCTGCCTTGGCCACCTTCTCGCTGACGACAATGGCCTCGACAGCCTTGGTGACGGCGCTGGCCATCTCAGCGGCACTTTCGGCCGCCTTGGCGGCATCGGCGGCGGCTTTCTCGGCGACACGCTCCCGCTCGGCGGCCCGTTCGGCCCGCTCGCGCTCCGCAATGGCTGAAGAGCGGCCGCCGGACTTCTGCTGCTGCTCGCGCTGCAGGCGGGTGGTGACGCCCGTCGTCAGCGAGTCGATGATGCACTGGGGCTGGGCGGCCTGGGCCTTGGCCGGGTTGCGGGAGCTGCGCGTGCGCTGGCGGGACTTGCGGAGGAGCTGCTTGTAGTTCTCCTGCTTCTTGCTGAGGTAGTAGTAGCGGACGCAGTCCTGCGGGGACTTGCGATCGAGGCTGGCGGCAATCACCCCAAAGTTCTTGGGGTGCTGCAGATACTTCTCCTTGAAGGTCTCCTTCTCGCCGGCGGTCCACAGGTTGACGGCATTGTGCTGCTTGTAGACGGTGGACATGTCCTCGATGAGGCCGTTCTCGTTGTGGTACGCGCAGTGACGCTGGCGGGCGTCGTGCATGAGGGGCGGGATGACCGCGTAGGAGCGCATCTTTTTGTCCTCGAGGGCCTGCTCCTGCAGCCCGTCCATGATCTCCTCGAGATCCGCCTCCGACTTGATGCGCGACCCGACGCGATTGAAGCGCTCCTTGTCCTCCCGCTGCTTCCGCAGCTCCGTGAACACCTTCTCGAAGAACTCGCGATTCTTGGCCTCGCGCGCTTTCCGCTTGGCACTGGCCTCCGCCCGCTCGCACCGCCGCTGCCAGTCTGCCTGATCCTTGGCGTACTTATCGACCAGTGTCTGCTGGTGCTGGCATCGCTCGGCCTTTATCTTTCGTATGTGCTGCAGGAGGGGCGCCTTTATGTGGCTGTGGTGCTGCTTTATCAGCAGCGCCAGCGACTCCACGTCCAGCGGTTGATTGTAGAGTGGCATATACTGCTGCTGCTGCTGCAGTTGCTGCTGCTCCCCGCTCTCGGACGCCGCCTCTCTCGCTTCGAGAGCGAATGCGAATCCAGCGGCCCGCTGCACCATGGAATGTCGATCTTGGGCCGTCGCTCGGTTCGCGGCATAGATCTTCTCGGCGAGCATTTGGCTGCGCATTGACAGATCCACCACTTCCATCTCCACAACGCCCCCATCGTCCTTGTCCTTGTTGTTGTTGTCCTTGTCGCTGTTGTTGTTGTTGTTGGCAGCAGAAGCACTAGTGCTGGCCACAACGGCAGGCGGAAGTTGAGCCTTCTTCTGCTTGGAATGGGCCGCCCACTCCATGAGGGTCTTCTCCTTCTTCCGCAGCGCCTCCATGCCGGTCTCTGCGGACTTGATCTCGTTGTCCACCTTCTGGATCTGCATAAGGAGGTCCTCCTTGGCGGTGATCCGGCCACGTTCATCGATGGCATTGTCGCTGGGCAGCGTGGGCGAAATGGCCTCCACCTGAACGAAAAAGAGAATGAGAGAGAAGATGTGTGTAAGTCCTGTGTATTCTGGAGGGAAATCTCTCTGTCACTCACCTGTGGATGGTAGGCCTCAGTACTGCTGGCAGCTGCTGCTGCTGCTGCCGCTGCAGAGGTGGACGGTCCCGCGGTTCCTACTGTGGCATGGCTACTGCTGCCACTGCTGATGCTGCTGCTAATGCTGCTGCTACTGCTCGGCACTGCTGTGGACACCGTCACCGTGCTCATGCCCATGCCCTGCATCCCTGTGGCCATTGTGGTGGTGCTGGACGTGGGCGGTGCACGCGGCGTGTGCGGCGACGCCGAGGACATCTGCGGCGGTATCGTCTCCACCTTAAGCTGCATTCCCATCGGCCCCCCGGACATCACAGAGCCCGGCGCTGCACCTCCACTGCCGCCTGCTCCTGCTGCCATTTGGCGGTGCAGTTCGTGGTTGCTCTGCCGCTGGCTGCTGTTCATCTGCGCCTGCATCTGCGCTGGCGAGGATCGCTGTTGCTGATGTTGCTGCTGCTGTTGCTGCTGCTGTTGCTGGTGGTGGTGCTGTTGCTGCTGCTGGTGGTGGTGTTGCTGCGCCTGGTGGTGTTGCTGCTGCTGCTGGTGATGCTGCTGCTGTTGGTGCTGCTGCTGCTGATGGGGTGGCGGCAGATGATTCAGACCACTGGGATTGCCATCGCTCAGTCGCTGCTTCTTGTACGGCTGTTGGCTGCCTCCGCCTCCTGCTCCGAAGGGTTCCGGCTGCTGCTGTTGCTGGTGCTGCTGCTGCTGACGCTGGTTGACCTGTACCGCTGCCACGGCCGCTGCGGTGGCATTAGTTAGGTATTCACTTGTGTACTGCAGCGTCTGAGAGTGGGGCATGAGGATGCGGCCTAGATTTCCCACCATTATGCTGCCTCCGCCGCTCCCAGCTCCACCTGCACCCGCTCCGGGACCGCCGCTGCCTCCTTGCTGCTGCTGTTGCTGTTGTTGGCTGGCAACGGAGGATCCTGGCTGATTGGGATAGTGGGACATGGCCTCCATGACCAGCACTCCGCCGGACGGCACCTGAACCACTCCGCCACCGCCACTGCCGCCGGAATTGGAGCCGCTGCTCGAACTCTGTCCTGGACCCGGACCCGGCTTGCAGCCAGCGCCGGCACCCACTGCCGCCACCGCCGCCCGGGCCGCTCGCTGGTATTCCGGCATGGCGGCTTGCTGCTGCTGTTGTTGTTGCTGCTGCTGCATTTGGGTGAGGCGTGTGTAGGGATTCTCGCGGTAGGTGGGCGCCGGGGCGATACTGAATGGCTGCGGGATGAACCGATGCTGGGGCGGGGGCGGCGCCTCGCCAAACTTTGTGTAATTGTTGACGGCCGCCGCTGCCGCACTGCTGTTCCCTCCAGGCGGACCCGATCGGGGCGGCGACAGTGGACTGGCCGCGGTACGCGAGGACTGCTGCTGCTGGTGGTGATGCTGTTGTTGTTGCTGTTGCTGCTGCTGTTGCTGCTGTTGCTGCTGATGGTGGTGCATCTGCTGCTGCTGCTGGGATGTGGGTGGCTGCTGTTGCTGCTGGGGGGCGTGGTGCGACTGCTGCTGCTGCAGGTGTCCCAGACTCTTGGCATACTGCTGCGACTGCTCCAAAGGCCTGTACGACCAGTGGGGGCGAAAGAAGAGGAAAAAAAACAGATTATTAAATTTATGCTTAAACACATTTCGCACACAGAGAGAGCAGAGTCCTCTCTCTCTCTCTATATCTCTTGCTATTCCCCAGCGGCGAAAAAACACCCCACGTAACCCATTACCTCTTCATGAATTGGTATGCCTACTACCTTCGAAAATGGGATACGACTCCCATTACATTTAATCTAGCTTGGCTGCTTTAGGGAGTGAATGCCTACAATCTCATCAAGAAAGTAGGCAAAAATTCCGAGCTCATTTCGGGCTCCCATTACAACCCAATTATACAAATCCTAAATTGTAATGCTGGCTGTGGGCAGACCTTCCACTGTACGACACACGATTTAAAAAATGTGAAGTAGCAAACGAACAACAACAGTTCTGTGCTAAACTTCCCATTACAACCTTGATTACTTGTACATATATGTACAAGTACTGTTCAATAGGTCCATTACTTTTTAATTTTCCCGCCTCTTAACTAATACTAAACCATTGGAAACCCAAGTCTAAGCTTGATAATTACTATAGGAACTCTATACCATCAATTTCAATGGTAAGAGAGTGATCTATGCAGTTGGTCTGTGATGGGCGCAAGCTGGGTGGTGTTGCTTTTGCTCAGAATCGACCACACACGCAATCGCAGGAGCATCAAAAAGCTTTCGTGCCGTTTTGAAACTGTGGATTTAACGTGGATCCGCCACAAAACACCAGAGATCAAACATTAGATAAAAAGCAGTGTGTTTCTCATTCTGATTATGTACCAAAGAAGGACCAAGGTGCGGTTTTCAGCCAATTAAGTCATGGCGATCGGAATTTTTCACTTTGGCAAACAATCATGGTACTACGTCCTAACAAATTGGAAACTACTGTTTTTTAACTGAAAATCAGGTTTTTTTTCCTTTTCAATGAATGGCAGTAATGAATGCCCCTTTATTTCCAAATTGCAATTGCAAAAAGACGATTTACCATCGTGAGCATAAGATCTGATCCGAACCGATCCGGCCCCCAGACGCATATTCTGATCTCAGAAAGAGTAAAATCAAGCGAAATATAACCTAAACTAATGCTTGACCCCATTTTTGATGGCAATCTAAGATAATAGGATGATCGTGTTATGGAATCAAGCATACATACGTCCATTCTTATATGTATCTTTCCCCTTCCCTTGGAAAAACACGTGCCCCTCTTGGTTCTAGCGGTTAAATTGAGCGACACGCCGCATTAGCGCGGCGCGCGTTAATAGAACGGCACTTATTGGGGACACAAACCCCGGCCGGCATCACACATGCTGCAGGTGTGTGCAAGCGAGAGGTGCGGCATTGCTGTCCTTATCGTTTTCGTGCTTGGAACATGTTCGCTTCGAGCCGCTACCTAGGCGCTCCAACATGCTGGGGCGCACACATGCTGGCAGTCGAGCATGTTCGAAAGCTGCGCGCGCTTCGGCAGCGACGCAGGCGGCAGCGACGCAGGTAGCAGCGTTCGTTGTTCTCAGGCAATTTTCGTCATTATTTAAATTTTCGTCTTGCATTGTTGCTGTTTGTTTTGTTTTAAAGCTAGACCCTGGGAGGGGGAAACCCGTTGCAACGACGCGTTTGACGCGAGAGCGTGATTAACGTGCGACGGGTTTGACCTGTACACCGTCGTCGTCGTTGTCGTCGTCGCCGCAGCGTCTCGACCTCATGCATCGGCCACCGCCACCACCACCACCAGCAGCAGCAGAAGCAGCAGCAAGCGTCGACGTCTGCGTCGCTATTGGCAGAGTGCGACGTCATGCACGCATTATACCCGCACGCACACAGACAGCCGTCAGCCGTTCTCGCTCTCACTTATTAATTCATCAAATATTAAAGACACCCGCTGTGTATTGCGGGGGGTGTGTGCTGTGTGTGGTGTGTGGTGTGGGAGGATTACTTGAGTCTTCGGCAACGTTGCCAAACTTCTCAGCTTAGAAACGATGGTAGGCATCTGCCACTCGTGTCTCCCCTCCCCTCTTTCGTTTGGTCAGTGTGTCCATTAACCCTTGAATGACTCTGTGTCCTTGGTATGGCCGCTACATGTTGCCAAACTTCACGAAAAACATTATTTGTTACCTGCTTTGCCTCTGTATCTCTCTCTCTCTCCCTACCTCCTCTACCAGCGTGTGCTTTAACCCTCAAATGGCTCTATAATTAGTTTTCATTGCAAATTTAACTTTTCAAAATGCCAGGCCATTCAGAAACCAAGCAGAAAATACTCTTTAAGAAAATGTGAGTTTACTGGCGACCGTTGAACGTTGCCAAACTTCACTAGCACATCGCCCGTTGGCTCCTTGGCGGTAACAGGGTCTCCCTTTAACACTATGAAGGAAAAAATGTTCCAAAACTGCAGTCTGAAAGGGAATAACCTCTGTTGGGATGCCACCATTGCAGTGGGCATTGAAAACCAAATGCCAGAAGGTGGTCTTGTCAGAGGAGTACCTTCTAGGGTTAACTTAACCGCGAAAACAGAGAGAGAGATACAAAAAAATAGAAATGAGCCAATCATCAATCATGAATGACCAAGCAGCAAACTTCAGGGCCTGCCCAGGGCCAGAAGCATTAGCCGTCGGAACAATCAACATTTTGAGTCATGGATAATGAGTTGAACAAAAAAAAAAACATTCTTCCAAGAGAAGAATTTGTTCTTGCTTTTATTTCAGCTTCATCAGCTTCCACTCTCTGCTTCTTCCCCTGCTTTTCACGCTACTTATTCTACTGCTTGCTTCGCACTGCTTTTCACTTTTTGTTGTCTGCTATTCATCCTCCATCATCTTAAAGCTCTCTTATTTTTATCACTTGTATTCCCCATATGGAGCCTTCTTCTCTCTACTTTTCCTCCATCCTTCGTTTTCGTGTTCGTGTAGATGTTT